>JBBMOI010000021.1:1415000-1645000 GCA_038088405.1 Porites divaricata
TATCAATCTTGTCTCAACTGCACGTCTCAGTTATTACAGATGATTACATCTGTATAGCCATTTGTCCCTCGCCCAGCTGGAAATCTCAATCTCAGTGACTCTACCTAACACATAGTAAACAATTCTTGTACAAGGCCCCCTGAAAAAGGTTAAAAACTGAGTCTCGATAATTTTAAGTCAAATGTCCGCCCTTATATCACTGGTCCATATTTTCTATCTATTTTTTATGCTCCATAAATAAGTTTATTTAAGTTTATATCTTTCTTTGGCAAACTTAATTTCAAGTATTAAAACTTGTTTTTTTAGTTTGTTCGGGTTTCCATCTTAGTAAAGGATTTGAAATCCTTGTTTCATAAACAGTTCAGAATAAAGACTAGATTTTCCTGACGACTTATATTCCCGTGATCTGGCAAAAGCTTTAGATTATTTACAAAATTACAATATTGGAGCCGCAATAATAAGCCCAGCGTTGTTTACGTTGTAACTTGACTCTAAATTCGATTTACAGCTACCCTTTACTTTCTCTCTACGTGCATCAGTGCATAAGAACTCGCTTATGTTCAACATACACATCGTTAGGCGTTTTGTGGTTACTGGATTTTAGTGGCTTGTTACGTAATGAAACGAAAAAATATTTCTGCTTCCGTTTTTACTTTACGCGCCAACGATGTTCTTCTATGCGACCAAATACGCAATAGTCGTTTCTGAGGTAGCAAAGTGTTTCCACGTTATTAGACTGTGACGCAAAAAGCTATGCATTCATGCAATAACAAGTTCCCGTCTCGGATCATTTGCGTACAATAGTAGGAGAACTTTGATAACCGAATCCAACCGCAAACGGGTTATTCGGGAGAACTCGAGACTCTAAAATTTCACTGGAAGTGATCAGTTGTAGCAGTGGTATTTAGTATTTTAAAAGTTTTGCCTGTTTGAAAATGCTTAAAAGCCTGTTTTTCGGCATTTAATGACTTCAATTTTATACAAGTCAATTTCCCGAAAATGATTACCCACATTTATTTCACGTTATTTCCCCAGCCTCGAAGTGTTTATAATTATTTACACAGTTCCCATGGTGTGTAGTTTTCCTTCTGCGAAAAACATTGTTATTATAAAAAGAGAAAGGTCAATGTTACTCACTGTATCATATATTATTTAGTTAAAACCTTTGGCGCCAAGGATTTTCTGTTAAGAATCACACCTGCCGCTTGGATGTTGACGCCTCAGGGTACGGATAGGGTTCATTTCAGAAACACGTGAAAAAAGGGAGATCGGGTGGGAAAAGGGGTTGTACGGGCAGCGGGGGGACTTGTTACATACGCTTTTGTTCCCCATGTAGGCGCTTGGCAGCTTGTGTTGACGCCTCAGGGTACATATCAGAAATAGTTCAGTGAAAAAATGGGGCTCACATACATATTTTTTTATATTATTTTTGCTTTGATTTCCGACAATTTCGCCGTAAGGGTCAGAATGCTGTCCTTGCATGTCCTGCTACTGATCGAGATATCCGTCGATCCAAATTGAACTTCGTCGCTTCGATCATCTCTTCGCAGGCTGTCAAACTATTGAAGGACACGGCAAACGATGCGGAAAGTACAGATGAACAAGAGCTCAAATCATTCATATTGTAATCATGTAGTGTCATTTTAATCTAGGGAAACAAAATGATTAAAGGACTGCAAGCGAGACAGCTTTTATATTAAAAGGAAGCAAGAGTTTATCCAGAATATTATTCCCGACGGAGATTCGTACCGTTCCCCCCTGCAGCAGACCACCCTAACCCCTCCCCCAAAGCGTTTCCACATTATATCCATTTGCGCGCTTTCTTATCAGCAAGCGCGATTAATAAATGTTTGGAAGAAGCAAATGGCCTGGGTTGTATCAAGTAGATGAAAATGCGTTCAAAACTCGCATTTTAAACCATAGCTTGGGGAAATCAAACAGTTATTGATCCTTACGATCGTGTTAAACTCGATACCAGTCAGAACGTCCTTCTCGATTTAAAGCCACTATTTTTTTCTGGGAGCACGCAATTTGATCGGATTTTCCACGAACGATGCTCTTTTTTGTTATATATACCTGTCGCTGTCCCTGGCTTTTAGTAATAGGTCCGTTATGAAAACAAACTGAGTCCAAGGTTGGAAAAAATACTAGCTATTCAAAATCAAAAGTCCAGAAGCAAGGCGCTTTCTTCTCTTTGCTCCGCCCCCTAATTTCCTTCTTTTGCTTACACTAACAATTGCACTGATCATGAGTCCAATAATAACAAGGCCTCCACTCTATGAAAACCTAGACTTGCGTAAAACGGTGCTTACTTTTTCAACGCCCTTCCTGTTGTGACTCAATTATCTCCTGTCGTCTAGATCTGTTTTATAGTTTTTGTTTTGATTAATAGCTGTTATTAAAAATCTTCGACATTTTTTTTTTCGCACGTGGGTCTGACGTATGTACTGGAAGCTACGCCCCTGAGAGGGAAGTTTTTTGTGGTATAAAACGCACCCTTCAGGGTGACTTGTTTTTTCCTTGTTGAAGCTAATTTGTTTGTAGATTATTCTACCGAACTGTTTAATCTCATCCTTGACTGTCGCTCAGTCGTGTATTTACATACGTCTGAGACATTTTCGTGATGCCGCAAAAGTCAGTGAATTAAGTTAAGGGTCCTTGAACCGATTTGAATCATTGAAAAACAGTCGTGCACTATTAAACAAGTCTGGAAAGCTAAGCATTGCGTGACTAATCATTGTTTACCGGATACAATATTCTCTATTAAACTCTCCTGTTATGACCTGATGTTCGTTTGAAACAGTTGTTGATTCGGGCGAGAAGAAAGGTTCATCCTATTAGCCGTTTATCTAACCCGATAGTTAAACATGATTATTTAGCTGACAAATAAATGCTCATGAAGAGCTGGTGGGTTTCTGCCCGGCAACTGTGCTGTACCCGGAAACTGACGCAAATCAACGGAATATTCCGCGAACGAGTGCAAAACTCATATTTTCCTAAATGACTTATAGTAAAGATTACGAAAAAATGACCCTAGTTTTTGGATTGCATTACCTCGGACCGGCGCATGAGTATTAGCGTTCCATAGCGGCCAGAAGCAAGTCCCGGTAACTTGTGAGGACAGAAATCAAATTCCCAAATTCAAATCTAAAGAATAAGAGCGTGGTTCGTAGCTAAACAACCAACCAATTTTGCTTTGTTGACTCATAATTAATTTCAGCGTATTATTTGCAAAACTATTGGAACAACTTCAACAGCTTTCCGGGTCCGTCTTTCGATAACGGCCCCAGGGGAGACGAGCGGGGCCTGATTAGGGGAAAGGGTGGGGGGAGGAATTGAAGACCTGACACACGAACGCATACACAGAGCAGGACGGTACCCAGTCTCTTGTCTTGCTTTGACATCAAAGGTGCCCAGAAAGTGAATCTAAAAGTAAAAATCCTATAAAATTCGCCGACGTGCACAGAAGTGATGCGTGTATTAATGTGAGAAGCGTTAAGTTCAACTAACATGCATTGTCTCAGAAGGATGGTGTTTTGAGCTAATGTTAATCAATGAAAAACACACAACAGTAGATAGGGAAATCATTTCTCGTAAATTTTTTATTCAAAGGCCATAAATTAATCCTTAAAAGCAATTCGCGTAACACAAATTTAATGGCTCGTGGATCCGTTCACGCAAGTAAAATCGGCTGAGCACGTGGTAAAAATTATTCAACACAAATCTTATTAGACCCCGAATACTACTTACAACGTCTAAGGTAAAATATTCACAAATACTTAATTTCTTGACTATGGACTACAAAATGTACCTGAAAATTCTTCAAAAACTTCGTTGCTTGGTGGCGTTTCAAAACAGGCCAAGCGCTCCGATCGGCCGTGATGAAGATTCCGTGTATTTTAAATTCCTTGAAAGACAATTTTAGGAAGAAAAGCCTTCTTTTGTCAACTTGAAGAAAACTAAGCATTCTTTTGAAGTTTCCTTTCCCATCGGTTAGTTTTGGCGGCGTATTTGTAACCTTGAAATGCGAAACAGTTGTGATGGTTACCCTCGCCATTGAGCTGTCTCACTTTTGTCTCACTTTTGAGGATTTTTGTCTAGGCCTCACATTTAAGATCGGACCACGTGACCCAAACGCTTTGGCCGCGCGGAATAATGAGGCCTAGGACTAGGCAATGCTTAACCCTAATTAGTAAAGGGGAAAACTACGTAGCGTAAATTTCATGAGGTGTCCGAAGGGACTGAGGTCAATGGGATCGGCCATACCGTTATTAAAATGAAACTGATAACATAAATGAGTTTGGAAAGTAATTTTAAACTATGAGGAAAAAAATAACGGAAAACATAATTTGACTTGTAAGGAACTCCTAATGCGCGCGCATTAATCCGGTAACCTTAGAAACATTATAGTAACCACGGCAGCAAAATCCAAACAAATAAAAGTCAACCGCAGCTGTTTGAAGCCAAGAAGAAGAAATTTAAGGCAAATGGATGAGATTTATTCATAATCAAATTTGTAAGGCCTAACACCCTGGAAGGAAAAGCACTCATTTAAAAATTAAAGACAAAAGTAAAGTTACTCTAGGCCGTGAAAATAACGATTTTCGGCGTGCCCTACACTTTTTTTTTGCTTCTGGCTTACGCCAGTAGTTATAAGAGGATGCTTTACCATTCAATTTCAACTCTGATTATTTTCTGTCATTTCCTGATTAACTCTGTCACCAAACCATTTAGTTCAAAAATGACAGAAAATAATCAGAGTTTTTGTTCATTTTTCTCGATATTTTGGCTCATTTTACCAATTCAAAAAACCACATTAAAATCTGTAAACTGTGAAAAATTATGGACAGTGACAACAATAATGGCTCGCCCTGCGGGCTCGCGGAAATGACAGAAAATAATCAGAGTTGAAATTTTATGGTAAAGCATCCTCTTATAACTACTCTAGAAGAATTCAATCGCGAATGTGATAAATATTATTACAAAATATATTTAGAGAAGATTAATTTTATATATAAAAATAATTTTGAAATAAATATATTGTAGGAATGTTTATCGGATTTGTTTGGAGATGGGGAGGGGTGGATGAAAGAATTATGATAAATATTATTACAAAATATATTTAGAAAAGATTAATTATATATATAAAAATAATTTTGAAATAAATATATTGTAGAAATGTTTATCGGATTAACGGCTTACGCGTAAGCTGTTATTTAAGGTTTATATTATGGTAACACAAAAACGACTTACGCGTAAGTTCATTTTTTGTTCCAAGGTTTTTGGCCAGACTTAGACACAATAACGGCTTACGCGTAAGCTGACTTCTAAGACGTCGTTGGTGATTAATAATAGATAAGTTGTGGGGGATTTCCCCAACAAAAATAATCCAATCATATTCTAAAATGGGCTATGATCACTTTTTTCATTTTATTAAAGATGATTTAGTGGATCCAAATGATGTTTTTATACAAAATGTGGATAATTTTCTGTTTTGTATTTATTTTAAATACTTTGACAGATATAACAGTGAAATTAAGGAAGAAAGAAATAATGTTTTAGAATATTTTTTCAGGAATATTAAAACTTCATTGATGAGTAAAGGCGTATCTATTGGTGATAGTATGTACAAATTGATAGATTTACAATTCAAAGGTAGAAAAATGAATTTTGCTGAAATGCAGATTAATTTAATTTTATATTGCATCTTTGTGAATGGGTTGAATAAAACAAAAGGGATAAAGTTTAAATATATTAAGAAGAAATTGCACCCTTTAATAAAAATATTGAAAGAGATTTTTTGTGAATTTGATAAGAATGAAATACACAAAGAAAGAACCTTTATTTTTCCATTAAGGTCGCCTAATGGTACTGATAATGAATTTTACATTATTAATTATAAAAAAGATTTGTTAGAAAGATCTTTTGGTTGTTATGATGGTATTTTTTCTTCTGACGATGAAATGTTTGAAGATTTTTTTAATGGAGAATATGATAGAGATGAATATGATTATGAAAAAGATTATGAAATAAAGACCATGTTTTTACATATTAATACTAATAAAGATGAAGAAGATGAAAGGAAATCTAAATATTACAGTGTTGTTTTAGATGAATCTTTACATGAAGGAAAAAAAGAACATAAACTTTAAAAATACAGTTGTCAAGTTACGATCGTCTCTCACCAGAAAATATTATTTTTAAAGAATTCAAAGTAAAATATTCTATGTCGTCAATACATTCCAGAGTTCCCTAGCAATTTCAATCGCTGAAAGTAAACTCAAAATCTATTTTCAGTTTTGTTGGTTGCCAGGGAACTCTGGAATGCAATCTATTGTTTTTTATGAAACGTGAGGTTATTTTTGATGAGATCATAATCAGGGGGTTTCCCCTCAAAATAATCTAAACAAATACTAAAATGGAATATCAAAGCCCCGAGGACCAAGATTTCATTGTTGAAGATGGTTATAAACATGATAAAGATCCTGATTATGTTCCTGAGGAAGAGGAATCATCGTCTGATGATGATAAATATGTTGTAAAAGGAAAAGATTTTCAGAAGTTAAGCAAAAAGGCTAAAAAACTCGGCGCCGAATCTCTTGATTATTCAAAGCGGAAAAATAACAAGTACGTGGTGAAGCTGCCAAGCGGAAAGAATTTGCATTTTGGCTCGTCTCAACATCCAGACTTTTTAATTCACAAGGATAACGAGCGAAAAGAAAAATATCTTTCTCGGGCGATGAAGATAAAGAATAAGAAGGGTGAGTTGACTTATGAAAATCCTGAATCGGCTAATTTTTGGAGCGTTAATCTACTCTGGTCGGGGAAATAGAGTTTTGAGGTAGAAAAATAAAATTTAAAGGTTTCAAAATAATAATAAAAATGGGTTTCAAGTCAACATTACCAGGTGATATAATTCCGTATAAAGTTGGTGGGCTTATATTTTCTAGTAAACATCTTTATGAAGATTTGAAAGGAAAAGATGTTGATGCTGAAAATATTATTTCAGACTTCAATGATGAGAAAGATATTCAAGATTTTGTTAATAAAATTAGCCCGATAAAAGTTATTGAAACGTACCCTGAAGCAAGAGAAGAGATGGATGGTTTGTTTCCAAATATAACAGGATTTTTATGTTATGAATTTTATGGAACTAGTAATTCTTTAGAAAAGCGTTATAAATTTGCTGATAAGTTTTTTTCAAAATTTGAATATATTGAGCTATAGATTATTGTTTTATATCAAATGTGATATAAAACTTTAATGTGAATCAGAAAAATAATTGAAATTTAAAAATAAAAAAACCAATAAATAAAGATGGCTACTGATCTAACTAATCTTTCTATTTCAGAGCTAAAAAAAATAAAAAAAGATAATAAACAAAAACTCAAGGAGGAGTATAAAAAGAAGTTGATTGATGATATAAAGAAAATACAAAAAACAAGAGAAAGAATCAAATCAAAACCCAAATCCAATTCATATAGAGATTATTTTCAGGAGTGTATCAAGAATAAAACAATTCCTCCAGATGCTCCTTCTTATCTGCGCAAAGCACTTGAGAGAGCTCTCAGAGAATATGAGCAAGGAATTGAGAAAGAGAAATCATCTTTGGAAGGATTTGCTAATAAATACATTGTAAAGGGGCAAACTGATATTACGCCATTCGAGTTTTTCAAATCCAAGGATGCTTATCTTAAAGAGTTTCTCAGAAATCATCGAAATATTAAAGTCAGATTTGTTCTTGTTTGCATGATGGAGCAAATGGGAAAGTCAAGTCTTCCCATTCAAGATAAAGCTTATTTTAATTCTGAAACACATATCAATCTTGAATCATCCGATGTAAAAGAAATACTGACCAGGGTTATTCGCTCCATAATTGAAAAGATTGCAATTTATCAAAAGAACGGAAGTGGTTGGTATTTCAGGGAAATAGTACATCTCGAGATACACACTGTCGATTACAACCCAATGAGAGGATCATCTTATATTCCACTTCCAGATTGGATAATGCGAAAGAAAGCGATAGTAAGCATTCGAAACAAAGATGAGAAATGCTTTTTATGGTGTGTATTGAGATACCTTCATCCAAGAGACAAAAATGATTTTCGATTGACAGATTTGAAGCAAAAAGAAAATAGTTTGAATACAAAAGGAATAAAATTTCCAGTCAAATTAAAAGACATTTCAAAATTTGAAAAACTCAATCCAGATATCCCAGGAATAAACGTGTTTTCAGTCAATGAGAGAAACAAGTTTTACCCTCTCCGAATGGCAGAGAGAGATCCTCGGAAAACAATTGATTTGTTTCTCTATGAGGAAGATGGCAAATACCATTATTCTCTTATCAAAAGTTTTTCAAGATTATTTCGATCTCAAATAACTTCTAGAACGAATGGGAAAATACACATTTGCAAAAGATGCTTTTCTCATTTTTCAAAGGAAGAATTATTTCAGAGACATATTGAATATTGTTCGTCTAATGAATCAGTTGTTGTAAAAATGCCAGCAAAAAATTCGAAGTTAGGATTTAAAAATTATTTTAAAAAACTTCCAATACCTTTTGTAGTTTACGCCGATTTTGAATGCTTTACCAAATCCATTGAAACATGTAATCCCAATCCAAATGAATCTTATACTCAAGATTACCAGAAGCATGAGCCGTCAGGATTTTGTTTCTATATAAAGGGAATAGTTTCAAATATTTTTAAACCAATCTGTTTTACAAAACAGAAAGAAAGTGATAATGTTGCTGAAATATTTGTTTCAAAACTTGCAAAAATTACACAAAAACTTTACGATGATTTTTATCGACATCCAAAACCTCTCAGATTAACTGAGGAAGAACAGAAATCTTTCAAAGAAGCCAGGATTTGTCATATTTGTTTAAAAGAATTAAAAGATGATAAAGTCAGGGATCATTGTCATTTTACCGGGGAATATCGTGGAGCTGCGCATAACAGCTGCAATCTCCAGTGTAGAAAACCATTGATATTGCCTGTCATACTACATAATCTTCAAGGATATGATGCGCATTTGTTTATAAAACAACTTTCAGGTTTGAAGGGTGAGTTGAATTGTATTCCATCGACTGAGGAGAAGTATATTTCGTTTTCAAAAAAGATTAAAGTTGACGAGTACAGATCCAAACGAACTGGAGAAATGGTATCTTTGAATTTTGAAATCAGATTTATTGATTCGTTTAAGTTTCTACAAACCAGTCTTGCGAATCTTGTTGGAAATCTACAACTGGATGATTTTCATAGTACAAAAGAAATAATGAAAGACAATATTGAACTTCTTACTCGAAAAGGTGTTTATCCTTATGATTATGTTTCTTCTATTGAAAAACTTAGTGAAACACAACTTCCAACCAAAGAGCAATTTTATTCAAGATTGAATGATGAAGACGTTTCAGATGAAGATTACCAACACGCTCAAAATGTTTGGAATACGTTCAAATGCCAATCAATCAGAGATTATCACGATCTTTATCTCAAGTCTGATGTATTGCTTCTGGCGGATGTTTTTGAAAACTTTCGAAGGACATGCCTGAAGCATTACAAACTGGATCCGGCGCATTACTACACATCTCCTGGTTTGGCTTGGGATGCATGTTTGAAAGAAACTGGCCAACAACTTGAATTACTGTGTGATTATGATATGCTGATGATGTTTGAGAGAGGTATCAGAGGTGGAATGACTCATATAGCAAAACGATATTCAGAAGCCAATAACAAATACATGAAAAACTTTGATCCAAACAAACCTTCTAAATACATACAATATCTTGATGCTAATAATTTATACGGTTGGGCTATGTCTCAATCACTTCCTACGGGAGGGTTTAAATGGATTTCCAATTTGACAAAAGAAAAGGTGATGGATATTCTTGAGAAAACTAATAGCAGCATGAATAATATGGGAAAGAAAGGTTATATATTTGAAATAGATTTAGAATATCCACAGGAATTATGGAAGTCACACAATGATTATCCTTTGGCTCCAGAGAAGATGAAAGTAGGTGGAGTGGAGAAACTTATTAGTCATTTTAAACCTCATAAAAAATATGTTATTCATTATCGCAATTTGAGACAATGTCTTGAACTGGGATTGAAAATCAAAGTTGTTCACCGAGGAATTTCTTTCAATCAGAGTTCTTGGATGGAGCCTTACATCAGAAAAAATACAGAACTTCGCAAAACAGCTGCAAACAGCTTTGAGAAGGATTTTTTTAAGTTGATGAATAATTCCGTGTTTGGAAAGACGATTGAAAACATTCGGAAGAGACAAAATGTGTTTCTGATTGATAATCGAGAAAAAGCCGCAAAATTAACATGCCGTCCAAACTTTGAACGGGTGACAATATTTGATCGAAATTTGCTTGCGATTCACCTGAAAAAGACGGAGGTCTATTTCAATAAACCTGTGTATGTCGGGCAGGCTATTTTGGATTTGTCAAAACTGTTGATGTTCGACTTTCATTACAATTTCATCCAAAAGAAATATTCTTATAAAAAAGCCAGGTTGCTATTTACAGATACTGATTCCCTCATGTATCAATTAAAAACCGATGATTTTTATTTTGATATAAAAGACGATATTAAAAAAAGATTTGACACGTCGGATTTCCCACAGGGACATGAGTCAGGAATTATATCAGGTGATAACAAGAAAGTGATTGGAATGTTCAAGGATGAGGTAGGTGGAAAACAGATTACACATTTTATTGGACTTAGACCCAAACTTTATAGTTACAAAGTTGAGGAATCAAATACTGCTAAAAAATGCAAAGGGATAAAAAAAAATGTTGTAAAGAAACAGATTAAGTTTGAGGACTACGTTCGGTGTTTGTTTACGGGTGAAAAACAGATGCGTAGTATGAAAATCATAAGAAGCGAAAATCACAATATTTATTCAAAGGAAGTCAAAAAATTAGCTTTGAGTGCCGAAGACGACAAAAGGATTTTATGCAAAGATAAAGTTAATACTCAAGCTATTAGATAAAAAAAATGTATTTAAAGATTTTATATTAAAAATATAAAATCATGGAAGAAGAACGAGATTTTATTGAGTTTAAAAATATTAAATTTTATTGGCACCCTTTTAGCAAATATTATCTTGCAAGCAAATGTGGTAAGATTTTGAGCTTGAAATATAAAAAAAAATAGAATTTTGAAATTAGTATTATATTCTAATGGCTATCTTTATTTTGGTTTATGCAAAAATAATTATTGTAAAAGATATAGAGTTTCACGTTTTGTTTTTGAGTGTTTTAAAGGTGTGATTCCGGTTGATAAACATGTTGACCACATAGATAATTGCAAAGAAAATAATTCAATCAACAATCTTCAGCTACTTTCTCCAAAAGAAAATCAACAAAAATCAAACTGTAAAAAAGTTGTTTCTTTAAACATTGAAACTAAAGAAGAAAAGATTTTTAATAGTTTGAAAAAAGCGGCTGAATTTTATCAAATTCATATATCAACAGTTTCTAATATTTGCCGAAAAATAAGAAAAACCAGCAAATCCAAGAAAGATGGGAAAAAATATCAATTTTTTTATTTATAAAATTATTTGTTTAAACTATAAATAAAATGACTTACACCGAAGCTGAAATAAAAAAATATCTCGAAATTATTAAAAAATATAGCAAACCTCGAGAAGAGAAATCTAGTGAAACCAACCGAAAAACAAAATGTTGGAACTGTCAAGAAACTGATTTTGAAATTGATAAAGGTTTCAAAATTTGTGAAAATTGCGGTTGTCAAAATGAGGCTGTTCTTGGTTACTTAGACAAACGAGACCAGGATCGGCTGCTTTTCCGAAAAAAAAGCATTTACCAGCGTAAGTACCATTTTGAAAAGAAAGTTAATCAAATTTCTAAAAAAATAAATTTATCTGAGGATGAGAAATACAATCTGTATTCAAAACTTTTGGAAATAGATAACAGAATCATGGAAGAATTAAACAAGAAATTCAATCGAAAAAGAACTATTAGCATTGTATTCCTTATAAAAAAAATCTTGGAAGAAATGAGAAATCCAAAACACAGTCTTGTTGAAATTAACATTGGAGATCAAACTCTGGAGAATTACCAAAATTGGTGGCATAGTTACAAATCACTCAATACCTCTGTGAAAAATCCAGTAAATAATCCCAGTCAAATACCCAAGAACTTCAGACTTGATTGGTGAGTTGAAAGTGTAAACACAACCTCGTCCAAGATTGAAATGTTTTTTGAATTCGCGAAAAGCGAGATTGAATATAAGATGATTGGATAGTACTGACGAGTTTGATCTGCAACTGTGTCTGAAGTCAGATAGTTTGTAAAGAATTTGATTAAAGCTTAATTTTTGAGTGAAGTATTTTATATACAAGTACTGATAAACCAAACAGGCCTTAATAAAGTTGTCGTCGTAAAACTTTGTTTTATGAGAAGGAAAATAAAAGTTAACATATGATACAATTGAATCTAACATCTTCTATCTATAGAGTAGATAGAAGATGAAAAATAATATTACAAATTGTTTTAAATAAATCTTTTTTATAATATAAAAATACTTTTTATAATTTATATTTTGTAATAATCTTTATCTACTTAAATTAACATATTCTATTTGAGAAAGAAAGATGAAAAATATTATTACAAATTATTTTAAATAAATTCTTTTTTTATATTAAAAATAAATTTTTCTTTTTATAATTTGTACAAACCTTTTTCAATATTATTTTTTATTTTATTTTTGATTATTTTTACATTATTCAAGTCGTTTGGATTAGCATATTTGAAAGAGTATTTATTTCCGTTTAATTTCGACTTTGCTGTTTTTCTCTTTCCATCCGAGATTAGTTTAATAGATCCAGCGTTAATCTGAAGTGTTTTAGAAGCTTGGTATATTGAGTTAAAAAATCTGTTTTCATTGGTTGACAGATTAGTTGCCAATATTTTTCTAGATTGAAAATCTGGATTGGAAGATTCGTTTAAGATACGTTTCAAATTATCTGGCCGGTTATTCAATTTATCTCCGTCAATGTGAATTATCCTGAAGTATTTATTTGTTTCCTCGTTATTAAAGGCTTCCCAAATAAACTCATGTTTCAACAAGCTAATCGGGTTTGAACCTCGAGGTCGAATTGAGATTCTAACAAAACCGTTTTTATTTGGTTTATTTCCAAGTTCTCTTCCTGTTCTTGAGTTATAAACACCACCGTTATCAGTTGTGAAGAATCTTGAATATGATGGGTGGTAATACTTTGTCATAGTTGATAAATATTATTACAATTTATATTAAATCAATTTTATTTTTATATTAAAAATAAAATTCTCTTTTCAAATTATGTAATAATCTTTTACAAATATTTTTTATTATATTTTTTTGAGAATCTATCTGCAACTGGAGATTGATCGATAATCATTTCATCTATCAGTTTCATTCGATCCACGAATTCTTGTTTATTGAATTCATCACCTCTCAAAGCTGATCTCAGTTCTACCAATACCTTCTCATAGGTCGTAAATGCTATTTGAGACATTTCAATCTTTTTCTTGTAATTCTTCATTTTTGAAACTGAACTCACCAAGACTCCAAGACCATTGATAACACCCAGGATTATTGGATTGAGTGTTATTCCTCCAACAATTGTTCCTATTACAACCAGTCCTCCTCCAGACAAAGTAAGTGATTCATCAAGAATTTTATATCGCTTGAAAGATTTCTTGAAACACCAAAATTTTTTGTGATAATGTTTGTAGAAATCTTTGAGAGTTTTGATCTCTGATTCTGATAGTGAGTTATCAATGTGATTAAATTCAAACAAGTCTTTCATTTATTATTAAAGTATATAACTACCATTTATTTTCTCTTGAATCATTATCCTCTTAAATGCTTCGGAGTCAAAGTCGTAAAAATTAGGAGAAAACATAATTTTATTCAAAATTCCATCTTCAGTTGTAAAGTTAAAATCTTGATCGGTTACGTAATTAGCGCTATCTATAGTTAATGTTGAGCTATAATTGCTCAAGTTAACTTTTGTAACAATTGTATCAACACTATGCGCCAACCATAAAACAATTTTTTTTCCATTAAAACCATTTGGTAAACTAAAAAATTGTCTTTTACTAGAGGTAAGTAAAGTTAAATAACCAGCAGCTTTAGAATAAGTTAAATTCATTAAATGTTGATTATTTTGTTTATTTTTCTTAACCAAAGCAAAATCTCTGTTATCCCAGTGATAAAAAACCAGGCACAGGGTATAATTTTTGAAATTAGCAGAGGGGTTTAAAGTAATGGTGTAATTATTAATATTTAATCCTTCCTTTTTGATATTACTCAAGTCTTTATCTGGGATGGTAATACCTTTTAAACTATGAAAGTCATTCAGGCCATTAATTACAATACCAGACGCACCGCTTTTTAATTCGTAATTATTTCCATCTGTAAAATCATAAATTTGATCAAAGAATCGATTATAAACATGGTTTTTCCTAAAAGGAATTAACTCTTTTACCATTCCAACTGTTGCAGCACTACTATTCAGATTTCTATTGAGAGCAAGGTTCAATATACTTTTATTATTTGCGTTAATGTCAACATTGTACTTTACTTGCGATCCAAGAATTTCAAATGATTTATGATAATCATAAACTTTATCTGGGTCGATATTGCTAACTTTACTCATAATACCATAAGCAATCATGTAAACTCCAGAAAACTGAAGTGGATACACAGCCAGATCATTTCCATTATTTGGAATATTAACCAAAATGTGAATAAAGAACCTGTTTCCAGTTGTCAACTTCTTGAAATTAATTATGACTCTATGATAATACATAAATTGTGTTTGTTTTTTTGAATCGATGAAACTATGTTGAAGTTTTTTTACACTAACATTTCCAAGTTTGAGGCCTTGTGACGTGTTGCCATCAACACTTATCTGGGTTTTATGCCATAGTTGATAATCAGTGTTAAGTATTTCAAGACAAAGGGTATAATCAGCACCTCCAACCAGTCTAAAGAAATTAAGCCCAATCTTATACTTATAACCACCTTGAAAATTCTTTAGTATAGTCGTATAAAGAACTCTTGTATTGTATTCGTGAAAGTTTCCTTTAAGAGTTGGAAGGAAAGTTATCTTTTTTGGAATAAAACTAGTTCTATTATCTATTTCATCTGTCCATTGAGTTGGACTTGACATCAGAAAAGCAAACTCATCTTTGTAATGACTTGGTTGAACTTGAGTTTGGTGCAGATGACCTTCAACATACTTTTTGGTGACTGCATCCGTATCTGAAGTTGGATCTTCAAGATTAATTATTTTATGCCCACCGATATTAAGATCTGAAGTCATGACCCTACTCCCATCTTTTTTAAAGAAAGAACTTAAATCTTGGTTAGAAAGGCTATCATCAACGTACTTTTTGGGAACGGCATCTGAGTTATTTGTTGGTGTAATAAGATTGATTATTTTTTTATTATTCATGTTCAAATGATTTGTCATCATATTTGATCCATTAACGTGAAGATAAGCAAGATCACCGTAAGCCAATGGTATTGGTTGTTTGCTACCAGTTGGATTTGGAAGATTAAAAATTCTTTTGTTATTCATATCCAAATTTCCAGTCATTGATCTTGTTCCATCCAATTTCAAAAATACACTGCCATCGACTTTGGAATCGTCAACATATTTTTTATTTGCAGCATCATCATTGTTTGAAGGTGTTTTGAGTTTTGTGATTGAGAATTGACTTTTCATATCAATATTTGAATCCACTGTCAAAAGTGATGTTTTTCCACCTCCAGAATTGGTATCAACATATTTCTTGGTTGCTGAATCTGTGTCAGATGTTGGTGCTCCAACATTTGTCAATTTCTTTCCAACCATATTATAATTTCCATCTGCGGTGAGATTAAACCCAACACCTGGAGCTCCTTGAACTCCTTTTGCAAATTGAAAGTGATTAGAAGAGTGTTCGTTAAATATTCCCATCTTATTTATTATTTAGATAATCAGTAAAGTTTTTTGATACGATTTTCTTTGGTTTGTTAACGTAAAGAAATGAGAATGGTTTTCGTGTTGCCTCCCTGTAAACATTTTTATTAACTCCCAATTCAGACGATATTCTGTTTGCTTCTCTGGAAGATGGAAATTCGTACAAACAATAATGAGAACAATTCAATCGAATATCTTTCGGTGTTTTGTAAAATGATTGACTCAGATAAATCACCGAACAATTCTTATGTCGACCTTGAATAAAATAATCAACGATTTGTCTCTGATTTTTATCACAGACATAATCATCAAATATCACAAGTTTTTGATTGTCTTCGTATCCCATTTCTGTTACAGGAGTTATTTCATCATTACTCACGGAAAGTATTTCATAACCGAGTTTATGCGATAATTCTCTCATTTTTTGTATCAATCTTTTATATTTATCCTGCTCTAAATTTCGAGCGTAAAGATAAATCTCGTCGTAATATAGCAAAGGTTTCATTAACATATGGAAGAGCAAATTAGTTTTACCACTTCCACTATTTCCACAAATTAACATTCGAAATGTATCCGATGGCATGAAAGGAAACAACTGCTTGAATTTTTTATCGCTGTTGTCCTTGCTATCATAATTTGGTATCTCCATTTTATATAATAAATATATAAATGGATATTGAAGAAATGAAAAAATATTCACAAAATAAGATTGAAGCCGATAATCTTATTAAACAGGTGAGACAAAAAATAAAAGAAACTACTTGGGAAAAACAGAATTTGAGAGAAGGATTTACTGAAACATTCAAACCTCTGATTTCTCAGTTTGAAGATCCTGGTGAGGATTCTAAAAAACAAAATCTATTTACTCAAAACCAGAAAATGCTGCAAAATCAGTTGGAACTAACAGAAGGTATCAGAGACAATCAAAAAGCCATTACAGATGGGTTTAGTCAGTTTGAGAGATTGGCTGATATGCAAGAGTTACCTGGAATAGAAGCTATTGAAGACGGAGAAGATAATCAAGCTCCGATTTCAACTCCAACACCAACTCCTCCTAAATCTCCGTTTCCATCATCAACTCCTCAAGTTGAAAAGGAAAAAATAACATTAAAAAAAGAATTTTTTGATAAATATTTAAATAACAAAAAATCGTTAGATATATTAAAAGCAAATGGTTATGACAATCTTCCTTCCAAATATTTTGATCAAGATATTGATGTAATTAGTAATATGTTAGATGCTGTTAATTCAGATTTACAAGATTTAAGTGAAAGAATTAAAAACAAAGTAAATTTTGGAACAAGTCAGGAAGGGTATCAATTCGCCGTATCTACAGCAAAATCAAGGGGGCCTACTCCAGAAACAAAAGAACAAATAAATACTTTTAATACATTAAACATATATGCAAAAAATTTATACGATCTTTCCAATTTTAAAAAATTAAAAAAGACCGGTTTTGGTTTATTTAACCCCCCACAAGAACTGCTTCGTAGATTTGAATTACTCAATGGATCTCTTGCCGCAGGAAACAACGGTGTGCTGCCTGAATTCATTAAAATATCACATCAACTCCGAGATCTTGGGTATCTGACTAATAACCAACTTAACAAACTCCTCAGAAAAGTTATCTGAACATAATATAAATGAATGAAAGTGCTATTCATATTTCATCTGTTAAAAGAGAAAAAATAGGAGTAAACAAATCACACGATTTCTTGGTCAAATTTAATCCTCCTTTGAAACTTGATTCACAATTCAAGCATTATCTCGCTTTGGATAGGTTGTCAATGACTTACTCCTGGTACAACATCCGAAGTAGTTATAAAAACAACACAATCAAATACACCCATGATGGAACAACATGGCAGACTATCACCTTCACAGACGGAATGTATTCCTATTCTGACATAAATGATTATATTCATCAATATATGGAACAAAAGAATCATCACACAACAGATGCAAAGGGTGTTAAAAATTACTCAATAAATCTTAATTTCATTCTTTCCACTTATCGTGTGTTAGTTACAATAAAAGGCAGTTTTCAACTCGATCTGAGAGGAACAGATTTTGGAGAACTCATTGGATTTGAGAAAAAACTTGTGACCAAAACTGAATATGGAACCAAACTTCCAAATATCACAAAATCTATTGATTCTCTTAATATTAATGTGAGTGCTATAAAAGACTCCGTTGTAAATGGTGTTAATACAAACACAATTGCTGTTATTCCAACTGATAATTTGACAAGATCGTATCCTTTCACTTTTGAACCATTTAGACCTCTTTACTGCCCTGTAAGTTCAAATTATATTTCTGAAATGAGAATTACAGTAACTGATTCTGTTAGTCAACCTGTTGACTTGAATGGAATTGATTGGTTTATGACACTGTTGCTTCGTCATACAGAAGATAGCAATGTTGTATAATTCTATAATAAAATGATGCGACAGTCAGAGTTTAAAAGAAAATATGATCCTGATACAGGAAAATATGTAAAAAAACATATTTACGGAGAAGGAATAATGGATTCAGTAAAATCCTTTTTCAAAAAACCAACTCCCAAAAAACCACCGCCTCCAAAACCTACTCGTAAAAAAGTAACTTTTGAAACGAATCCAAAAGAAAAAAAAGCTGGTGATAAAATCGTCAAATTACTTTCTCGTGAAAACCCCCCCTCCACCAAAACAAAAATGACAGAGAAGGAATATAACCAATACTTGGAAAACTTGAGAAAATTATATAATTATTAATATAAATGAAATCCTTTAGAAACCCAAAATATCTTGAAAGATATGAAGATGTTATATTTGATCTAGAACAACCATTAAATACAGCAGACCCAGGAAATAACACCGCTCAAGTCAGAGCGCCAAACCTTAAATTTATTGCTGATAACACGGGTGAAGCCACTCCATTTGATTGGTATAACGCGCGTTTTTCAATGGATTTTAAAGTAACTCCGTTAGCTGGGGGAAATATAGCAGCCAACGATCACAATGGAATTGTAAATGGTTCTAATTCTTTTGTAAAAAAATTAACTATCTTGGCAAATGGAAGAGAAGTTTATAGTTGCAACGAGGCAAATCATGTTGCAAATATTAAAAACCTTCTTGAGTATAATTCCTCTTACGCAAAAAGTATTGGAACCAAAGAATTTTATTATCCTGATACAAGTAGATCTGCGGAGGAACGTGCTGCTCAAGCAGAATATAATGTTGGTTTTGCCCTGAGAAAAAAAGTATTGGGTGCTTCAGTTCTTGTAAATTGTGAAGTTCCTCTTAATAGATACTCATTCTTTGAGGCACTTGAAGACAAATTACTTCCAAATACAAAAATAGAAATAAACTTTGAAATCGAAAGCGATGCAAATCTGGTTTTTCAAGCCGGAGCTAATTGCAGAGTCATTGTAAAAAGACTTCAGTTGTATATTCCAAAGCTGACTTTTAACTCTGAAGGACAGAAGTTATACATGGAAAATTATCTTAAACCTCATAAATGGACTTATCTTAATGAAGTCATTCACGTATCAAATAATCTTCAGCAACAAACAGGCCATTATAGAATTACAACTGCAATTTCAAAACCACGCCATGTATTTGTTTGGGCTATCAACACAGCAAGAATTGATGCGCAAACAGCAAATCCATTTATTTATGATACTTTTGGTAATTTACCAACCAATGCCAACGTATCACGATGTTATCTTGAGGTTGGAAATGGTAATGAATACCCAGATTTTGCCTATAAACCATCCACAGATCTGTCAAGAGTTTTCCGAGGTTTGATGGAGTATGTCCACGCAAACAACGATTTTCAGGGTGGAACAATCCTTGATATGACAAGCTATAAAAAGGTTTATCCAATTATTTACTTTGATTTGACAAAACAAAAAATGGACATCAAAGATGGAGTGACAAAGTTGGCGTTTCATTTTGAATTGTCAGCCAATCCAAACGCTGATTACAACTTTTACGCTCTTGTTCTTCACGAGAGAGATGCAGAAATAGAGCAGCAAAGTGGAAAACTATTACTTCGAGCTTGATTGTTATGTAACTATTATATAAAATGAGTGAAGATATTGTTTTTGAACTCGAACAGCCCCTGTTAATCCCAGCCGACAACAATTATCAAAATAGAGGTAATTTAAAATTCGTTGTTGACGGTAAATCACTTGATTGGTTTAATGGCAGACTTTCAATGGATTTCAGATTAACAAAACTAGATGGAAATCCAATAGCATTAACTGATAACAATGGAATTGTTAATGGAGCAAATTCATTTATCAAAAAAATTAGTTTTAGTATTAACGGACGAGAAGTTTATCAATGTAATCACGCTAATCATGTTGTAAATATCAAAAATTTGCTTGAATTTGATACTTCATTTGCGCAGAGTGTTGCAACAAATGAATTTTACTATCTTGACACAAGAAGATACCCAATCAATAAAAAATATTTAACAAGACAAGTTCAACATGGAAGAAATAATGCAAACACTGATTGGGAAGCAAGATTATTTATTGACAAAGAAAATAATAGATACAATGAGGGTATTGAAAAAAGAAAAAAGCAAATGGGAAATTCAAGCATTGTAAATTGTGAAATTCCTCTTAATCGATACTCAATCTTTGAGGCTCTCAAGGATAAGATGTTGCCAGATTCCAGATTTGAATTAAACTTGGAATTTGAAAATGATAACAATCTTGTATGGAGAAGCGGAAATGATGTCTGTAGAATAATAATCTCAAAACTTCAACTTTTTATTCCTCAAAATACATTGATTACAAAAATGTTTCCAAAATCTTTTCTTAATGAGTTTGTGACTAACTCCTCATATCTGAGACAAAAAGAAGGAAATTTTCTGATAACAAATGAAATATCAAAACCAAGGCATGTTTTTATTTTTATTGTAAACAATTCGAATTTCGATTCTCAAACATCAAATCCATTCTTTTACCAAACCTTTAATGTTGCAAATAACAGAAAATTAACAAGATGTTACATTCAAGCAAATGAAAAAGTTATTCCCAATAATCATTACAAACCATCCACAGAGCCTTCAAGAGTATTCAGAGATGTTATGTCTTTTGGTAATGGAACACTTCTTAATAGAAATAATTTTGAGACTTTGTTTCCATTTGTTTATTTTAAACTTCCAAATCTGGAAGATAAAACCAAACTATCATTTCATTATGAATTAAGTGGAGAAACCAATGCTGATTACACTATTTTTGCAATTGTTCTTCATGAAAAAAATTTAATATAACTTAATATATAAAATGACGACTTACATCAAATACGGGGTAAAACTTTCAGACGGACAAAAATCAAAATTATTGAGTGCAATTCAAAACAAATCACCACTAACACTTCGATTAAAACATTCTCATCTCAGGGGGCCTGATGAGTTAATGTTGACACAAAGACAAATAGCAAAGATAAAAAAATCACTTGCAAATGGAACAGGATCAGACTTGAAAATAAGTCAAACACAGATCAGAAGTTTAGTAAAACACGGGGGAAACCTTTTCACAAGTCTGGCAAGAATTGGTGCTAAACTTCTTCCTTTTGCTGTAAAGGGAGTTTCAAAAGTTGCTCCTGCACTTGCTACTGGAGCTTTAAGTTCGGTGGGAGATAAATTAATGAAAAAAATAATGGGAGAAGGTATTTCAATTCCAAAAAAGTTTTTCCCATTTCTTCCTCCTTTTGCAAGTGAGTTTACTCAGGCACAAATAGATCAAATTAACAAAGTTTTCAAGACAGGAGGACGATTGGTTATCAAGCCGACTCAAAAACAAATAGAAGGTGGATTTCTGGGAACACTAGCAGCGATTGGAATACCAGCAGCAATTAGTTTTGCTTCAAAGTTGTTTGGATCTGGTCTTCAGGTTGACAGGGGATCAACTAATAACACAAGAAGTGTTTATGTTCCTCCCACACAAGGAGAGGGTTACTATCCACCTCCCTTTATTGGAACTTGGGAAAATCCAATAGGAATGGGGGTAAAAAAAAAGGCAAAAAAAAACATCAAAAGCAAAGGTTAGAAAAACAGCCCATTCAACTCAATTCCCACACTAAGCTCCATTTTGTGATTAAACCCCTTTCAAACTTTGACTTAATGGAATGGGTGAAAAAACTTGGCCTGAGACATTTCAGAGGAATCTTTAGTCGAGACAACCTTCCTCAAAAGATAAAAAAAGAAATTGGAATAATTAATCTTGATGATATGCAAGGACCTGGCACTCATTGGGTTTGTTACAGAAACTTGGATTCAGTAGTCGAGTATTTTGATCCATTTGGTCTGATAATGCCGAATGAGGCTTTGAAGTATTTCAGGTCTTCTGGAAAACAAATAGTTTATTCCTTGGATGAAATACAAAATCGAAACACTGTTCTTTGCGGTTACTGGTGTCTTTACTACTTGTTTGAGAGACAAAATGGAAAAAGTATTCTTGATGTAATTCATAATCCTCATTTCGATAATGATAACAGTGATTTTATAAAAGAATACTTTGGAGGATAAAGATTATTACAAAATATAAAAAGAAAATTTTATTTTTAATATAAAAAAAGATTTTGATAAAATAATTTGTAATAATATTTTTCAAGATTAAATATAAAATTATATTTAATCTGAATCCACTGGTGAATCCTTCAACTTCCTTACCTTTTCAACTTTTCTTTCCAATTCTTTTACAGTATCAACAATAGAATCAAATTTTGTATAAATATCAATAAGTTTGAAAAGTTTCTTCTTTTTATCAGATTTGATTTTCAACCAAGAATATTCTCCTTTTCTTATTTTCTCCCACATCTCACATTCACCAGCCATTAAAACTCGTGAAAGATCAGCATTTTTACTCCGAAGAATCTCAAACTCTTCAATTATCTTTGTTCTTACTTCTTTCTCAAAATCTTTGAGAGTTTCAACATCCATATTTTTTTCTATCTCTAAAAAGAATTTGGCTTCCATTTATATCTAGTTTATATTAATTCTCCTATCAATCTTTCTTTTAAAAGTTGTTCAAGATTACTTGTTTTTTCAGATAATTCTACAATCACTTCAAATATTTTTAAGAATCGATTATCGTTTTCCATACTTGTTATAATAACCTTGTCATAACACTCATCTAATTTAATACAAATCTTCTCAAGTTCACTTTTTACGAATTTATCCCTCGATTGCATTTTATTAAGGATTATACTAATTCTCATTCTCACTATCAGTGTCACTTTCACTGTCTTCATTCAATTCTAATATCATATCTTGTAATGTGCAAATGTGATTTGTTACACCTTGTACAACTTCTTCCATTTTTTTTATTAATCTTTCTTCAATTAATTCCAATCTTTCTTCAATTTTTTTATGATTTTTATCTATCTTTTTATTAAACCTTTTTAAAATTTTTACTATATTTCCTCGTTTCTTTCCTTTAAAAATAGGTTCCTCTTCATTAAAGTCAATGCCTAATTTTTTTAAACTATCTACAAATGGTGTTTCCAACGAATCTATTTTATGAAATAAACTTGTTCTTTTTCTTCCTTCCATTTAATTTATAATTATATTTTTTTAAATAATTTTTCATTTAACTAACCTGTTTAATAAAACAGACTGACTTTTGATTTCCATTAACAACTCAATTATTTTCTTGAATCGATTATCACTTTTTGTTACTACAATATTAATATATTCAAAACTATCATTAAGAAGTTCATAAATCTCATTAAGTTCAATCTTAACCAATTCTACTCTCGCTGACATTTTAATCTAAACATTATATAAATGGAAAATTCTTACTGTATCAAAGATAAAAAAGTAACACCTTGTAAAGAACCAAGTGGTTACCAAACTGATAAAAGAGGAAGAAAACAATTCTTTTGTCATTGTGCAATTTGTGGAATAAAAAAAGTGAGATATGTTAAAATGGATCAAACTGGAACTGGAATGAAAAAAAGAAAAACAAAGAAAAAGACAAAAAACTAATTAGCCCGTCTGAGAAGGCGGGCAAACGATCTGGAGGAGATCTCTTTGACACTGTTGTTGGAACAGCTGCAGAAGCATTCACTGAACATGCTCTTCCTTGGTTGGGAAAAAAAACAGTCGAAATGGGTCGATATGGAGCTAGTGAAGCTATGAGAAATAAAAAACTTCAAAAAAAAGCTGTAAATTACGGAATCAATAAACTGACACCATTTATTCAAGATTCTGTTGGATCGGCACTGGATCAATTATCAACCAAAGTCAGACCTAAAAAGAGATATAAAACTAACAGACGCGATTTGGATGGAGCTGGAATTGATCCAATGACTGTTGTAAAAAAAGCGCCAGAAATTGCAATGTCAACTACGCAAGAATTGATACCATCTTTGAAACCAGTTTACGATCGATATAAATCTGGTGAAATAATGAAATCAGCTTTTGGATCGGATCATGGCCTGGCATCTGGTAAATTCTGGAGAAGACCAACAGCAGCTGAAGAAGCCAAGATGGGAATAATACGCAAAGGTTCTAATCCTGAATTATTTTTCAAATTTGAAAAACCTTCTAGAAGAATGAAAAAGACAAGATTTTTTGAAAACAATCCAGAAGCCCTGGTAGATATGAATAACATTATTTCATCTAATCCTGATACATGGCCTCAGATCCTGAGAACCAAATATCAGATTATTATTGATGATCGATTCTGGGAAAATAATCCTCTCCTTAGTCTTGGAACTGGAGTTGATATTCACAAATGGATAGGAAAACTCCCAAAACCAAAAGCAGGATGGACTCCAGGTAAATACAAGTATATGGGGCCTTATAATCCTCTTGAAAAACAAGTAACTTACGATCCAAAAACTGGAGAAGTAACTGAGTGGCACGTCAAACCTTTTAACAAAGTTGATGAAATTGCAGCTTATCATGATATATGTTATGATATGGGAAAAAACAAAGGTGATTGCGACAGAGAAATGGTAGAATCTTTGAATCAGATTCCCTATGGTGAAATGCCAAAATGGGGATCAACTGCTCGATTCTTGATTAATACAAAACAGAAACTTGGACTTGGTCTTCAAAAAAACGCGCGTCGGCGTTGAGAAGTGATTGGTCTCAACAACTTGCCGATGAACTTCACAAACCAATCACAAGAAACTTTCAAAAGAGATTAGTAATCTCAAATGGAATTGATGATATCTGGGCTGCTGATTTGGTTGAAATGCAAAAGTTTGCTAAGTGGAACAGGGGGATTAAGTATTTGCTGATGGTCATTGATATGTTTAGTAAGTATGGTTGGATAAGAGGTTTGAAAGACAAAAAAACTGAAACTGTCAGTGAAGCATTTGATGATATTTTTGAAAGAGGGCGTCAACCAAAGATGTTGTGGACTGATAAAGGTTCTGAGTTTATCAGCAAACATTTCAAAGATTTTCTGAAAAGCAAAAATATTAAACTATATCACACTGAAAATGAAGAGAAATCTAGTGTTGTTGAAAGATGGAATAAAACAATGAAAAACAAGATGTGGAAAATGTTTACTGTGAATAACAACACTGTTTACGTGAATAAGATAGATAAACTGGTTAATGATTACAATAATACTCGGCATTCTAGTATTAAAATGACTCCTGTTGAAGCGAGTAAAAAGAAAAATGAAAAAACAGTTTGGTCTAATTTGTATGGAGAATCTATTTACTTGAAACCTGAGAAACCAAAGTTCGAGATTGGAGATCATGTTAGAATTTCAAAGTACAAAAGAAAGATATTTGATAAAGGTTACACGCCAAACTGGACAGAGGAAATATTTGTGATTAAACAGATTATTCCAACAAAACCTGTTACGTATTCAATTGTTGATCTGATGACGGAATCGATCAAGGGATCTTTTTACGAACAAGAACTTCAAAAAGCAAAACAGCAGACTTTTAGAATAGAAAAAGTTATCAGAAGAGATAACAAAAAAAAGATGGCATTAGTAAAATGGAGTGGATACCCTGATAAATTTAACTCATGGGTGAGTTTCAAGGACTTGGTTAATTTTTAATACAAATTTTGTATTAAAAATCTCATGTTTATTCCTCAATGTCGGAAATAATCAAATCTTCAACATCACCAACCTCAACAGTCACATCATCATCACTTTCAACTTCTTCCTCAGTTATTGTCAAAAGAGATTCTCGAGGTTTCAATGGTTTTACATAGCACTCATGAACTTTTATTTGAATAGATGTAACAGTCTTGCTCAAGAATATTCCTTCAACTATCAACGCCATTTTAACATTGCAATATTGATCAATATATTTAAAAGGATTCAAATCTTTCTTCGCCTTGGTCTTGAATAGAGAAAGTATTTTCTTTGACTTCTCAGAGTAAATAAGTTTTGCGTAAAGAACTGGTGCGGCTGACTCATCTTTTTTTGTTTTCTTCTTTCCTTTTTTATCAACAAATTCAACCTGTTTGTAGTAAAGGGGGGAAGACAAGGTTGATGCCATATCTGATCCGTATTCAGTTTCAAGATGTTTGCAACATAATTCCCTGACATTAGTCAATGCATCAAAAAATGCTTTTTCCTCTGTATTTGGTTCGGTATCTTTTCCCCAGAGGCAAACTGGAATACTGTAACCAACAAGTTTGTTATTCTCTTGGTTTTTCTTTTCATTTACTCCAAAAGAGAAAAGAAACGGAGTTTCAATTACCAAAGCACCTTTCTTTCCATTTGGGTATTTGACTTCAATTGGGATTCTTCTGTACTTGATTTTGCTATCTTTGACTTTGAATTCTTTGGCTTCATTGAAAATAACATTTTCTGGTATGAGACGATCGTAACTTGTCAACTGCATTTTTATTATTAGAAAATATTATTTTTTAAATCTCAATTTTTTCATTCTAAATACAAAAAAATCATTATTTCAAAACAAATCCGATAAACATTCCTACAATATATTTATTTCAAAATTATTTTTATATATAAAATTAATCTTCTCTAAATATATTTTGTAATAATATTTATCACATTCGCGATTGAATTCTTCTAGAGTAGTTATAAGAGGATGCTTTACCATAAAATTTCAACTCTGATTATTTTCTGTCATTTCCGCGAGCCCGCAGGGCGAGCCATTATTGTTGTCACTGTCCATAATTTTTCACAGTTTACAGATTTTAATGTGGTTTTTTGAATTGGTAAAATGAGCCAAAATATCGAGAAAAATGAAAAAAAACTCTGATTATTTTCTGTCATTTTTGAACTAAATGGTTTGGTGACAGAGTTAATCAGGAAATGACAGAAAATAATCAGAGTTGAAATTGAATGGTAAAGCATCCTCTTATAACTACTTACGCCATCAAGGAAAATAACGCGAAGTGGCCAGATGTGAAAAAAACACAATCGTTACCTTCATCACTGATGTTTTCTGAAGCAATCGAAGTTCCTGACACTTTTAGGGACGAAAACAATGTAGATTAAAAACGTTTTCATGTCGTCAAAAATGACTTTTTCTTTTCCCAGGCGCGACACGATTAACTCGTTTCGCTATACTCGGAAAGAATAAAAGCCCGACGTCATAAAGACTAAATAGAACGTTTTTCTGCGCGCGTTCAGGTAATCGAACAGCCTCTGTTCTTGTTAATAAACTCTTTTACCTGTTTTAGAATAGCTCATGATGGCTGGAATTAGAGAAAAGCATTTAAAATCGTTTTGGGCACGTTGCAAATGATAAGAAGGTATTTGCAAATAACTAAGCATGATTGTATAAATAGAAAACATAAATGTTGCACATTGGAAAAAGAGTTTCAACTGATCCAAAGAGCGAAAAACTTCTAAAACTCCTCATCATCTATATAAAAAAGGGGGATAAAAATAATCACATTCTTATTAACCATAGAGAATTACTTATTTAATCTGCTGTTGTTCTTTCCAAACAGAAGTGTCTCTGTTTTACTAATTAAAAAATTCAAACTGATTTAAGTCTCTTAAGTAGTAGTTCAGCGTTCCTCTCTTTTCTATCATACTTGGGGAGGGAAGTCCGCGAGAGAAGTGAAAGAAACTTCATTCTTATGCAATTTATCGAATTCCTGTACCAATTTCAAAAACAACAAAGAGAACTGTCTTGAAAACAGTCTTCTCTGTTTTTGCTAGAAAACAAGTCAGCCATTTTGTTTTAGATACACTTTTATTATCTTTCAACCTGAGCTTAGTCATTTAACCTACCTAGCTAGCAGGATAAAATAATTTAACCCGCTGTTTAACTCGAGGTTTGAGCTAACCGATGTTTGAACAACATAATAAACCTGCGACTAAAGTTTATCCTCGGATTTAACCAATTAGCTCGAGGTTGGGATTAAACCCGCTTTCGAACAATTGGACCCAGGTGTCTCCTCGTTATTCCTTCTATCTATTCGCATTGAAACCTACCTGGTAATTTGTTAGGCGCTTGGTACAAAAAAGGAGAAACTTCCTTCCTTACCTATAAAATGTAACGTAGCTAATGAATTTTATTTGAAAGCATGGTTTTTCTGAATATTCAAGATTTGAGGGCTAAGTTTACAACACACGGGTCAATATTGTTTTTACTTTGAAAATTCGCGAGCGGCAAACTCCGATAGCTCAGTTGGAATGATGAGATTGAAGGAGCAGTATCAGTCTTCATAGGACTATGAATATTACATTCTGATGATCGATCCCGCAAATATCCACAAGGGTGGTTAACCAAAATCTCCTGCTTCTTACAATGTAAATGTCACCTTTGAATTTCTAAAAGCAACGCACGCATGCGCATTCTGTTTTTGTCTAGGCGTTTCCCGCCCGTTCACCTCGGATACGTCACCGAAACGAATTGATCGAGAGGGACTGGGAAAACGCCGTACAGGGACTAGGCAAGGTTAAGCACTGCCTTTTCAAAAGGCAGATTAGGGTTAAGCACTGCCTCTATTGATTAGCGTTAAGCACTACCTTTTCTGATTAGGGTCAAGCATTGTTTCGAAACTGGCTAGGTTCTTTTTTAGGTTTGGGGTTGATGCCATATGTACTTAAATTATTTCACTTCCATCCAACATATCCTCAGTGGTCTAGTGGTTAGCGTAGTTTACTGGACCGTCTCGGTCGTGGGTTCGAATCTTACTGTCTTTCACATAAATTATTTCTGCAGTTTCATGAACATTTCCAGCTTGAAATATCAAGTGTGATATAAAAGCAGAAAACAGTTCTACCATGAGGGGAGAAGGGGGCTGACGTCGATGGGCTCTAATGCTGACCCATTAACAAATTTGATTTCGCCATTTTTAATTGCTGCAGGAGTCAACGTTGTTAGAATATCTGAAGAACCGTTCCATCGACGCTTACTGTGGTTAACGACTTTGGAAGCAAGAGTGCTTTAATTGAAGTCCACCCAGCGTCGATTGATATGCTTGTCTCTGTGAGGGTTGGTCCAGTTAACAACATCAGCAGTATCAAACAGCTTATTTGCCTGAAAATACTTCTACAAATGAAGTAAGTACTTGGCGGCAAAGTTGTCACTACCAAGAAAAAATTAAAAGTAAACAGCCACAAAGCAAATAATAATGCTTGTTTTTTTTTTTTGTTGTTGTTGTTTCTAAAAAAACCCGAACGACGGCTGAGAACTTGCAAGCGATAGGACGTATTCCCTTGTAGAAATCACTTCACGGTAATATGAATACCAAGAATAAATTAGTTGAATGAAAACCATTCTCCACTTTTTGCTTAGACAGACGGCAAATTGATCAGATAGCCATGTTTTAGTTGTTTGTTGGTCAAGATTATGGTAAATTTCGTCTGCCTTTCTGTCGTACTCGAACCAAACAATTTTCCGTTTTTTATCAAGGACCTAAATTTTACAACACCTTAAACACCAATATCATCAACGCTTCCTCACCTTCTTCCTTTAAAAGAGCACTTAAGGCATTTATTTGTAATAATTATTATTATACTCCAACTGAAATCTTACGAAAATGCTTTTTAGTATTCAACATTACTTGTAAAATTCTGTAACACTTATTAGTTTAATTTTCCACCTGATATTATTTTGTATCCGTCGCCGTAATTTTTGTGCCATCTTCTAAAAATTGTAACTGAGGAGGCCTAATTAATATAAGCTCTATAGTTTCCTTTAGGCCTCCTCGCCATTTCTTCCTACATTTCTTTTTTTGGTATACTTTTTTGTAATTGTTGTAATCGTGTGTGTGGCAAATAAATAAATAAATAAATAAAAAATAAATAAAAGATAGCCCGTCCTATTTCGACTGGGCTGAGTCTTTGAAGCTGGGTTAAGTTAGTTTAGGTTTGGTGTACAATTTGATTCAGAATACGAGTCGAGTGTAAATAGCAAATTCAGTATGATTCCTTTTTTTCTGTAATTTGATGATTGCATGGAAAAATTAAAAAGAACAAATAATATTACCCGAGAAAATACTTTTGAACAAAAGAAGGAGACACCGTAATTTTGATGTACAATTCTTATACAGTCGAACCTCTCTGTACGGACACCTCTCTAATACGGACATCTCTCTCAGTATTACGGACAGTTTCCAATGTCCCAACAAAATTCTCATATATATATATATATATATTTTAAGAAAAAAACCCTATAATACGGACCCTCTTTAATACAGACAACGGACACTAAATCTTGGCCCCAGAGAGTAAATTCAAAATAACTTAACCTCTTTATTACGAACACTGCGGTGATCAGGTGAATCTGCCCAGGGTGATCCCGTCTGGCTGATGAGCTATGCAACGTGATTTCAAAAGCTCACTCGCTGTATATCAAACAACGATTTGTGAAAGGTGTGCGGAGGAACATAACCCGCGACTTTTTTAAGACTTGAACGACAGATAGCATAAAGATCTTTTCTATGACATTTTGTACTCTAGTTACTGTTTATTGCACTTGCAAAATAGCGCAGACGCTTTCAGAATTGTGCTTTGAGTTACAACTTTATACTTGCAGCATTGGGCTGTAGCTCGTTTCGTTTTAAAACAGTGATTTGTCTACGACTGTATTTACTTTGTAGCTGAGATGTGTAATGTTGTATGCTAGAAAGACAGTGTCTTTGTACTTTAAATTAATAGTAAAATAATAAATTTAATAAATTTAAATGCAGTTAAATTCAGTTTGAAGACGAGTATAAGCCTGGTTTTAGCAACTGCGGCTTAACACTGTAAGTGGAGCAATGAGAGTGACGTCATCACAGTGTCCTCTTTTATACGGACACCTCTCATGTAATACGGACACTTCGCTCTGTCCCTTCGGTGTCCATATTAGAGAGATTCGACTGTATCTGCTTTCAAAACGGTTTTCTTGTTCTCCCACCTTTGTAGATCTGTTTAGAGTGCATTTTAGGCAATTGATGAAATTAGCATAGCTCGGACATTTGAAACGCCATTAATTTTAAGAGCAGTTTCACAAAAGAGTGCCATTTAACAATTGTTGGCCACGAATGTAACTTAATTACATTACTTACTGTAACTTGACAATACACCCAAAAGTTGCTAAAAGATTTAAAAAGTTGCCACCCCAATTTAGAAAAGTTGCTTACTTTTGATCTAGATTTGATCTACATTATCAATTGTTTTTAATGTTTAAAGTATTTAAAAAATTTTAAAACTAAACTAGTGAGCAGCCCTCTGCGAACTGTTGCTGTAAACCTTGTTTTAATAAAAACCTTTTAATAAAGACCTTTGTCAGTTTGTAACTATTTGTTGACTCAAAAGTTGCCAAGGAAGGCAAAAGTTGCTCTAGGCTGCCCGCAGTACAAAAAGTTGCTGAAAACGCTAAAAGTTGCTCAAAAGTTGCCGAGCAGAGTCTATTTATGCCTATCGAGTACTAATGACGGAGCCACCTTAAATTAATAAAATTGCGAAGTTTGAAAGTGATTAGTTGAAAACTAACGAAGATAACGCTCCTTAAAGTCGCAAAGTTTTACAGAGGTTTGTTTGGTGGGGACACAAACTTGAAAATTCCCATACAAACTTCCGTAAATTTTCGCAACTTTGCTGAGCTCTATGTTTGGCAACTTTGCTAATTTTAACCTTATGGACAAACCGGGGGGGGGGGGGGGGGGGGTTTGAGGCCCCCCTTGGTCTTATGAAAGGAGCTACAGGGCTGAACGCGATTGGGCCAAAAAGTCGACAAAATCGCTCGCGTCAATAGAAATTACATTCTACCCTCGTAACATGAGCTTGGGAGGCCTGTGAGGAAACTAATACCCAATCACTTTCTTAACTGCAAAAAAAAAAGAAGAAATAATTGGGCCAGCCAGCATGGCACACAGTTGCTTCATTAAGAGTTCTTTATTGACAGTAAATTCAGTTAAATCTTAGACAATACTTCAGTTAAACGGTAAAACATAATTATAATATCAAGACATATTTTCAGTTTTCCAAAATCGTGGGCGAATTACCGGTAAGGTGAGACACCGAGGCATCATTGCGTGATAATCATACGTTCGGTATGCGGTGTAACAGAGCGTTTGAGAGAGTGTTCATCCCCAAATACATGTCAAACGCGGTTCCCGCAGGGATAGACACGCGCACAGCGCCTAGAAACCAGGAGAAATTGAAAGAATTTCATAGAACCCTTCACTGGAAAGGTGGAACTAAAACTATTTACAAAATCCCTGTTAGGACAGAAGAGCACTGCACCAGTTCGTTATGGTCACTTTCGCAAAGAAAGAGCTTAAACAAAAAAAAAAACAAAAAAAAATCAAATGTGAAAGCATGTGTGGACACAAACACCCTTCCCTAAACCAAGCGAGGTGTTCTCCGTTTCAGAAAGATCCCTGTATTCTTGGGACATCAGCTCCTTAACGAGGCCGCCTAGATAGAGAAAAAAGTTCCTTACTAGTGGTTACTTTAGAACAGAAGTTAAGGTCAGCGGCTTTCCTTTGGATGGTTCATTTTTGTTTATGCACAAAATTTCTGCCCGAAGATTTACCTTGCTGAGTGAAGGGCAAACAAAACACAAATCAACAAAACAAAAAACAAAACAAAACAAAAATTCACTGCTTACAGCGGGGTAAAACTTAACATTTAAGTTTTACAATGGAACTTAAAAAGAACAGCATCTTTGTCTAGATGTAGAAAATTTACCTGAGTGAAGGCTAAACAAAAGAAACAAATCACTGCTTCGATCAGCTAAACTTAATATTGAAAGTTTTTCTATGTAACTATAAAAAACACAGTGTAAATAATCTGTTATAACCAGGATTATTGATCGTTTATCGGCGTATGGTAAAACTAGATAATGGTCGAGTTTGTTGGAAGTTAAAATCATACAGCGAAAAATCCAAGTGAAAGTCACTGTATAGTACATCTCTTTGCATGCATGTCAGGCTGTTTTTTTTTTTGTACAAATAGTAAACTAAAAAGAGGTGAGACATTTAGGCCATCCCAGGCTAGATATCGGATTAGAAGTCTAACCAAGCAAGTAATCAATATCCGCTGCGGAAAAGCTTCCGGACAGTTCAAAGAAGTGAACAGAATATCTAAAACAAAAAAAGTTTAGTTGGCTCTTTGCTATATTTCATCGCCTTCTCGGCCCACGTGGGCTTCTGCTTTTACTTTTACTTCGACTTCGCTCTCTTCTTGGGTTTCTCGGCGAGCGTGACCGCTGTTTCTGCTGTTCGCGCTCTCGTTTTTCTTTTTCACGTTCTTTCTCACGTTGCTCTTGCCTTTCTTTTCGCTCTTTGTTTTCCTTTTCTATTTCCTCCTGTCGCGCTTTGCGTCGTTCTTCTCTTTCGCGTTCCCGTGTTGCAATCTGAAAACAGACAGAAGCATTGACTGTAAGAAGGGACCACAAGTGGAGCTCTGAGGGGCTAAGCATGTCTTTTATTTGCAAGTTTATCAAAAATCATTTTTATAACAATAGCTTCGCACTTAGCCTCGCTTTGAAACAGAGGCTTGTTGGGGCCTGTTTCTCGAAAGTCCCCGGCCGGTAACTTTTCGGGCTCGAAATCAAATATTCAAATCGAAATATAAAGAATAAGAGCGCGGGTCCTGGCTAGCAAACTACTCCATTTTGTTCCATTAACTGATAATTTTATCATGTTAGATGCAAAACTATTGAAACCTCGATCTTTAATGTAAACGGCAACAGCTTACCGGGCCCCGTTAATTATCGGGACTTTCGAGAAAGTCTTATTTTGGGGGGATTTTGACACCCAATAACTGGTCGCCGGGAATTGAAGGAGGCATTAAAAATAACCAATTGAACTTGAATGCGCGCGCGCTTTATTTACTTATTCAATTGACGAGCGTATTAAGTCCGTTATTTAACGCATTACAATTTCTTTACACTGTTTCCTACTCATTGGTCTTGCCAGTAACTGTGCTCACATTGTGGGTGGCTCCTCTTAAAATGTTCTACAATTGGTATAGGATTTAATGGAATTGCAGACATGATAGACGTCTTACTAATGAACGATTACGATTTTTAGATATTTTGAGGAACAACAATTTACCGTCTGACCTATTTCAACTTAACTGTGACAGAGGATACAAGAGATACAGAAAGGCCAACAGGAGACATGGACGGGCAAAACTGTCAGATTTAAAAATTAAACGAATACAATAACAGATTGCATTCACGTAACTTAATAACCGTTGGACAGCCTTTTCTTTCTACTTTGGCCCAGCCTATGCTTTGATAAATGCATGCGGCCTTGATGATCTTGAAAGCACCCTCGACGAAAATACCACGACCTCATCCTAATCAACCGGGCACGCTTTCAAAGGGCGCATTTTATACCAAAACTTACCTGTTCGTCGCTGAGCGGTAACCAGTATAAACAGGGCGTGGTTTTCGTTTTTCTGAACAGATTATCCAGCAAATTTCCAGCTTTCTTTTGATCTTCTTCTTCTTCCTCAACTTCTGGCGCCGGCTTCTCTTCGGCAACTTTGGAAAAAAGAGACAAGAACACGATTACATTCTAAAGAATAGTTGCATCATTTAATAGACTACGGGTAGTCCCCACTTTTTCCTCAGGGATAGTAGAGCGAGCGAAACGCAAGCGCGCGTGAAAATCACCCCACGAGAGAAAGGTGGATTTTCACGCGCGATCTCGTTTCGCTTGCTCTACTATCCCTGAGGAAAAATGGGGAATACTCGTAGTCTAATCATTTAACCACCCAACAAATGAACCGGTTACGCTCCATAACCAGTTCGTCTGCTACACAGCTGTTTTTGCGTCCTCTTTGTGTCGTCTACATAACCAGCCGCTGTTCGAGAAATAAGCGGCCACCTGCGCTCCCCACCCCGAACAAGACAGGAACCGTGGAAGCCGCGGAAAGCGAGCCTATAAAACGATTTGCTTGGCAGGTTCCAGGACTGAAGGACAGTTCTTTAGTGTGGAGCAAACGAAAAATACTTGGATGAATTGGACAAATTCAAATTTTGCCTTTTCACTGCCAAATGTAGCCGAAAGCAAATTTCGACCAGATTTCCAAATTTCATTTTGTAAAATTTTGAAAACCAAATAGCACCATGTGGAAGTACTGCTGAACAGGTTTCATTAGAATGGTCACATCATAGGATTTCATCCACAGACTCAAAAGTTAGAGTCACCTTACAAAACTTAATCAAACACTTTGGCAGTGAAAGGGTTAAGCTATATGAAACAGTGGCAAAACAATATCCAAGGTAAAGTAGGTGTTAACGCAGGGGATAAAAATACGCGACACAACATCTTTAGCAGAGACCCTCTTAAAGCTTGTCACGCAGTTGTCTCGATGACTCGTTAGAAAGGAGTGCGTGACACAACACAATCGGTCTTTTGGTCTACCGTCTCCCTCCACTGTATCAACCAATCAAAACAGATGCTCCAAGTTTGCTTTTTGTACGCATGTTCAGAATCATTTCTAGGTCACAAACAATCACTATGTTAGTGTTTGTTTCTCATATCATACCTGGCCGATCCTTCTTCACAACTTTCTCAAGTTTCGACTCTCGTTCCTTTCCCTTAGTTTTCCCCAAGGCTCCCTCAGTATCTCTCGTCATCTGTAGATATACAGAATTGAAGAAAGAAAAATAAGAACATAACAAAACATCAGGCATCTATCTATGAGGATTTTACTTTGCAGACGGGCTTGTCTTTAACAGTGGAAGCTAATCTACTATGCAACACACTGCACTCCATCCACACTGATGCGTATCTTAAACACTTATGATCTTCGCCTCCATGTTTGGGCCAATTTTTGCTTATCACATTGTTACAGCAGGGCTGTCATTTAGAGCCCGGGGCCGGGGATTTCCCGTGGTCCCCGGCTACTTTCGTAGGAAAATAGAAGAAAAATATAAATATATATGTCATTAAAGATGTGAATATTGTTCATCGTGGTGTCAGATAGGAATGAACGTTTATTCGTTTGTCTCACGATAGAATCGCTTTGAGATATTGATCGCGACGTTTCGACTGCAATACTGCTAGTCTTCATCAGGCGATGAGGTCGATTGTTTACGTGTAGCTATTCATGCACGTTGGTTCGCTGTGATTGGTGTATTTCGATCCTCATTATTCCGATAAGCGGATGATGTTCCCTCAGGGGTCCGCTTTGTAGTTGAACGGCTGTTATGCTTTCTGATCGTAGGCATCCATGCTTCGGGAATTTCGATTCCGTTGTCTCTATTGATGTTATTAGAATGAAGTCTTATTTGGATAGCCTCTTTGACCCTACGTGTGTATCGGTGAGGGTCACGATCGATAAACTTGACTTGATTCCATAAAGGAAGATGCCCCGTTTCGTTTGCGTGCTCCGAAACTGCGGAGGTTTGTGTATGAGCAAGCCGTATATCTCTGTCATGTTCTTTTATCCTGTCTTGCATTGCTCTCCCTGTTTCGCCTATATATACTTTGCCGCATTCACATGGAATTCTGTATACAACACCTTGTTTGCCTGGTTCTAGGGCGTCTTTCGGTCGTACTAAGTAAGACCGAAGAGTTGTGTCAGATTTAAAGACGATGCGAACGCCTTGTTGTTGTAGGCAGCGGCGAAGAACCTCTGATACACCTTTAATATAGGGTAAAACCGCAGTAGATTTAAATTCCTGCGTGGGTTCGTTGTTGGCTGTTGGTCTTGTGGTTTTAACAAGTTTTCGTATGAACGAAGAAGGATAACCGTTGGAAACAAGTACCGGTGATAAATGTTTCTTTTCTTCAGAGATAACTGATGGTTTTGTTATGAGGTGTTTGGCTCGGTCATATAGACACTTAACAATACCACGCTTCACTGACTGAGGATGGTGTGAGTCATAGGCTAAGTATTGATCAGTGTGTGTGGGCTTTCTGTATACACTGGTAGTAAGAAGGCCGTTTGAGTCCCTTATAACTGACGTATCGAGAAAGGGAATGCTGTTATCTTTCTCGGTTTCCATGGTAAAACGAATAGTGGGCTGTTGGTTATTAAGATGTTGTAAGAAGCCGTCGACTTGGTCTCGATCTAATATAGTATAAGTGTCATCTACATATCGTTTCCAGATCTTAGGTTTGTAGATCGCACTTGCTCCTTAATAAAGACCCCACGGATCGACTCAGCCGTAAACTCACTGAGAAGCTTCTTAGTTTGAAACGAAGCGGGCATCTATCAGAAACTGTCTACAACAAGATCAGGCCTCAGCACAAACAGCCACCTAGGATCTACGGTCAGCCTAAGATACACAAACCAAATGTACCATTGAGACCTATTGTATCGTGCATAAACACCTTTGCTTATGATTTGTCGGCTCATTTAGCTGACATCCTGTCCCCACTGACAGGCAAATCGGAGTACGCAGTTTCCAACTCTACTCATTTCGTGAATACCATCAACCATGAAAGGATACAAGAAAAGGAAATCATGGTGTCATTTGACGTAGAATCTTTATTTACGAACGTGCCAATCGAAGATGCCGTAAAGGCCACACTTCACAAACTAGAAAACGATCCCGGTCTTGCCGACCGCACAAACATAACACCTGCACAAATTGCCGACCTTTTAAACTTTGTTTTACGATCTACGTATTTCCAGTACAATGGATCAATTTACGAACAAAAGGACGGAGCCGCTATGGGGAGCCCTGTCTCCGCGGTCATAGCCAACATCTTCATGGAAGATTTTGAGGAGCATACGATACCAAGTGCGATCTACAAACCGATACGTTAGTTATAAGGGACTCAAACGGCCTTCTTACTACCAGTGTATACAGAAAGCCCACACACACTGATCAATACTTAGCCTATGACTCACACCATCCTCAGTCAGTGAAGCGTGGTATTGTTAAGTGTCTATATGACCGAGCCAAACACCTCATAACAAAACCATCAGTTATCTCTGAAGAAAAGAAACATTTATCATCGGTACTTGTTTCCAACGGTTATCCTTCTTCGTTCATACGAAAACTTGTTAAAACCACAAGACCAACAGCCAACAACGAACCCACGCAGGAATTTAAATCTACTGCGGTTTTACCCTATATTAAAGGTGTATCAGAGGTTCTTCGCCGCTGCCTACAACAACAAGGCGTTCGCATCGTCTTTAAATCTGACACAACTCTTCGGTCTTACTTAGTACGACCGAAAGACGCCCTAGAACCAGGCAAACAAGAAGGTGTTGTATACAGAATTCCATGTGAATGCGGCAAAGTATATATAGGCGAAACAGGGAGAGCAATGCAAGACAGGATAAAAGAACATGACATAGATATACGGCTTGCTCATACACAAACCTCCGCAGTTTCGGAGCACGCAAACGAAACGGGGCATCTTCCTTTATGGAATCAAGTCAAGTTTATCGATCGTGACCCTCACCGATACACACGTAGGGTCAAAGAGGCTATCCAAATAAGACTTCATTCTAATAACATCAATAGAGACAACGGAATCGAAATTCCCGAAGCATGGATGCCTACGATCAGAAAGCATAACAGCCGTTCAACTACAAAGCGGACCCCTGAGGGAACATCATCCGCTTATCGGAATAATGAGGATCGAAATACACCAATCACAGCGAACCAACGTGCATAAATAGCTACACGTAAACAATCGACCTCATCGCCTGATGAAGACTAGCAGTAGGCTGATTTAGCAACAGGACGGAACGTCAGTTGACGACGGGAAAGCGCGCGGAAAGGACTAAACACGACTTCCGGTGCCCAATTTGCCGCTCTGCCATTGGTTAAACCAGTTGTTTAATTTGCGCGCGCCGTCGCCAACTGACTTTCCCGTTCTGTTGCTAAATCAGCCTAGTATTGCAGTCGAAACGTCGCGATCAATATCTCAAAGCGATTCTATCGTGAGACAAACGAATAAACGTTCATTCCTATAAATATATATGTTGCAGTTATTTTTATTTTTCCATTATTTCTGGATATGGTTAGGTATGCTAATGAATTTAAAACAAAGGAAAACCAAAAATTAACTGAAATAAAAAAAATTAACTACAACCGGACGTTGTGTCCGACGTCTTACGTCCGGGCTGAAACGAAACCCCTGAGAGACCTCTTCTGAGAATATTTTTTGGTCAAACGAACGCGCCCCAAGACAAACACAAGAGTTATGCGTGAACATGTACTAACCTCGTCATTATCAGCAAAATCAACTGCGAGAATCTTCGGACTTGTTGTTGGCCACTTGATACCATGTAGAGCTTGTCTGCTAGCGGCAGCCTCTTCAACACTGTTGTACTGTGAGAAAGACAAAATAAGCATGGTGCCTAATCAACAACAACCACAACTTAAAGTGCCCATAACTTAATTTTTTTTAAAACTGAAGTTAACGTAAAGGCGTGTGTAGCCGAACGGTTAACACCTCGACGAACGCAAGAACTGGAGGTCCGGGGTTCAAGCCTCGCCCGTCGCGTTGTTTCCTTAGACAAGGGACTTTACTTCACTTTGTCTTTCTTCACCAAGAAAGACATGGATAAATGGATAAGAGCGACATACTGCTGGGGGGTAACCCTGCGATGAACTAGAATCCCGTCCAGGGGGGAGTAGCAATACTTCTGGTTATGCTTCATGCTAAGGGAACCGGGATAGGTTCTGGTCGTTTCGGCCTTTGGTTCGTGTGCGACTTTAGCTGTTACCTTACACATTAAATACTACGAGAACTCCTGCGAAAAATGTGTGCCATTTGAACACAATGCCATCGTTTTAGATATTTTGGCACCTCTTATCAGCATAGGCTCATATGTGTCTTCATGAGAGATAAATGCAGAAACGGAAAAATGGGATTTGTAACGTAGCGCGCGTGCTAATTGAGCCGCTATGAAAAAAACTCAATCACTGGATAATGCGATTCAAGAGCTCTGATTGGCTTAGCCATCATGGTATATGAGCCATTAGTAAAATCCTACTAGTGGTCTATTATCAATGCTGCGTTCTGATTGGTTGACCTACTACTAGGCTATATGTTATAGCCCACTAGTAGCGAAAAGCGCTGGATTTTTGGCGGAAAAAAAAGGATTGAAGTCTTGCTTTAAGTTGTTTTGTCTCGATATTTTTGACCAACTTGTTGGATTTTACTAAAACAATTATTCCTCTCGCCCTCATGCCCTCTTAATCAATAGCCCATTCGGCTTTCGACCTCACGGCCTCATGACTCAGAGCCCATTCGGGCTCGAGGAATAATTGTTAATTATACCATGCTCTCAAAATATGGTAACTGTACGCGTCTGCTCAAAATTAAAAACAAGCTGAAAATCTGTTGTTCTTACAAATAATGTCGAAGAGAATTCTCGATAATTTAGGGGCGTTTTTAACTAAACAATTAATTAAAACTCATATCCAACGCGCACTGGTGGAAAAAATGTTAAATATTTACGCACGCCCGTGCGGATATAAATAAGATGCCGTGCACAGTTTTCTCCATGAAACTCGCATTTTCGTCTCCTCTTCTCAATTAGTCTCCTATAACCGAAGAAAATGATGAAGAACTTTCTAGCATTTTTGGAATTGAGCTTCTAGTCACTAACAGCAAAACCGATGATGATATTACCTAAATTAGTGCCCGAGTCGCTAAAAAGTCGGGCGTGAAGACTGAAATTCATTTAGAACAAAATCATGATCCTGGCTTCTTTTCAGCCTGTCGACGGACTTCCGCTCACTAGTTTCATTCAAAAGTTGGAAAAACCGTGGACGGCTCTATTACTGTGGAGAAGTGAGACCAAACAAAATGTAGAAATGAAAATATCAGCGCATGTAAGGCTTTTTTCGCACACTTCTTACCACGGCGTAGCAATGTGACTTGATCTTGTCAATCCAAAATCCATCCTCGGCCAGTGTTCCATGTTTGCCCAAGAGCTCTTTAAGCTGGTTCAGAGTGAACGGTCGCACAAGATTCCTCACGTGTAGTACCTCGCTCTCCGGGTGTCTTGAGGGTGATGGTGATCGTTCAGCTCGGATGGGTGAAGTTTCTCGAAGAGGTGCTGATATTCGTCGTGGATGAGGATTATCGCTGATGGGAGTTTCAGCTTCTAAACATGGCAAAACATACACGCAGAAGTCATTCAAAAACTGAGGGCTGTATAGAAGAAGGACACACAACAGTTTGGTCGCGTTAGAATTAACCTGTAAAGGTCTTACGGCAAACAAAAGGATAAACACAAAACTCTACCCCACAGTTGTTCTAGTACAGTGCTGAGGACTCAAATACTTTCACTTGACAGTCTTTTTCATTCAGTGATTTAGGAAGATTACTTCATGTTGAAATGAAAACAATTACACAGTTAGCTTCACATTGACAACAAGTTTAGAGCTCGTTTAGCCCGTAATTCAAATTTAACGAAGGGTTATCAAAACCTCCAGAAATTTTAGATATCGGGATTATTTCTTCTAATCGTCATCGACAAAGTACAGACAATCTAACTGCAAACTGTTTTGCCTATTTTGTTGACAGCTAACATGGTTTTACGAAATAAACTTAATTTTAGTGCGACAGAAATCCCGACGTTAGTTTACATTGGTAATGGTTGCGCTATCAACAATATCAACAAATGAGGAAATAGAGACTACAAAACTTGATATAAACGTGGGATTCAACGTACAGATAACGCTAATTGCTTGTAAAAGATTAGACAAGTCGTCAACTCATCTCCACAGTAGAACAACTCTGGTTAAGACGTAGTAGAGTTATAATAACACATAAGAAAAAATAATAATAAAATAAAATAAAATAAAATATAATAAATACAACATTAATTTTCAGTTATGCTTCCTTGTTGGTTGAATGATTTGCAAAAGCCTTTCTTACGAATTTGACTGGGAAATTAACTTTTTGTACCAAAAATTTGGCCAACAAGGAAACTTTGCTGAAACTGCAATGTTTACTGGCAATAAAATTCACGGCATGTAAAATACTCCTCTGCATACAGCGCTAGCTAGTACAACACTGTCAAATGGTTTGTGGCTCAAACACAGGAAAAGATGTGGTACGCACAGCCACAGACGACCCTGATGGCTTCTGAACATCATCAAGTACATTTCAATAATCATCACCAACAGCAAATCCCAGGCTAACATTCAGCTAGTGAGACATAGCAGACAAGTGTCTCTTGGTCACCTCTAATGATTATCATAATTCAGGAATAGTCAATTTTGAAAACTATGCAGCCCTCGAGTCATTTACAAGACACAATGACATTGTTCTCACAGCATTTTTTCCTGATCTTAACAGTGCAGTATCTTCAGTTTGCTTGTGACAAGGTTGACACTAGCAAGTCTCTTTCAGAGTAGTTCTGTGTGGTTTGCTTCTCATTTCTTACTCCATTTATGTTCTTGTATACGTGACTGAAAGTAGAGGTATAAAAGTCGCACTGTAATTATATCTTGCAGACAATAATCACGTTTTGTTTTGCAGTTTTTCTTGTCCAGTAGATTTATCAATGTTTTCCATTCCACATCGTCCAAATATTTTGGATTGAGCAGTGTCAGTTTTTTCAGAAGAAATCTCATAAAGGTTCAAATTTTCCTTGATTTAAAGACTGTCTTTTAATCCTGGAAATGTTCATGTAAGAACTCGGATCTTCACGGTCGTTGCAAATGTAGATCAAAATCAGAACTGTTCCTTTCCACTTCAAGTTTTCACTGTGTTTTCCCAAGATGGTATGATACCAGCGATATCAAAGGTGTGTTATAAATCATCCCGCTCTGTTCGATAATCATTTATCAGCAACTTTCTGGAAGAAAGAAGACATGTATATTCATCTTCCTATTCCAAGGCAGCAAAACAATCATCTTTTTGTTGGTATTTCCATCAGTAAACACAGCAACAGCGTAGTTGTGGTTGCACTTCATGCAAGGTAGGTAGACACTGCAGTTCTGTAAGATATACTTTGTAACGCATTGTAGCACTGACAAAGCGTTCTTTTGACAAGTCCATATAGTGAGTTGCTGCAGCACTGTCACAGCCCGGAGGTGTAAAACACATTGTAGCTCAAGCAAATACAATGTATGTGATATTTTCAATGTTTGGCCTCACAAAAGAGTGGCCAGGTAATAAAAAAGTCTCGCTACTTCTTGGTTGGTTCAGACATATCGAACCTTCATTCTTTTGCTGTGCTCACTCTAAATACAGGAATGCCATTGAATTAGACACAACATGCTCTTCTGAAAGGACTTTTCCTGTTTCTTTTCTTGGTTACTTCTTTCTTCTCTTTGCTTTGTTGCAGTCCCAATTCAAGTCAGTGGACTACTCTCATGATTGGTGTGATGCATTCTGTTTTCTGTTGTGCGTTAATGAGTCCTTGGTCAGTTCATTGACGTTTTCAGTGGTGTTCATTCACACCCAGTTAAGAGAGTCATCTGAGACAAGACAGTGTCCTGGGTTTAAAGACCATTTGCTTAGTTTTTGGTTGCAGAACCCAGTTTTAAGAGTTGACAGATGTTCTTCGCTAGAAATCTTCTTTGACAACACTGCACGGTGTAATTTCTAGTTTGGCAAACACACCACGCACGAACAGGTTGTCATAAACGTATCTCATAACCCTGTGGTCTTTCAAATCTCAGTTGCCATCTGATCATAGCATTGTCCACGTTGCATCTTTCCATATTTTCAAATCAGACCACCCAGCTGGGTGTACCCCAGAGAAAACCTCCCACACCGCATGCCGTCGGCACAGAAAAGGGATCATCATGTACAGAGACAGAGAGCTCATAAGGAACTTTGCACTTGTAGCTGCTACGGCTGCTGCTGTGTGCACAAGGTTAAATATAAAACAAGGATGCTCAGAGAAAAGACAACTGTTGTTAGATAACTATCAAATGACCTTGCACAATAAGTTTATACTCTAGCTGCAGTGTAACATCAAGCTGTCACCCTCATAAATTTTAAAGTTATGATGTGCACATTTGATATCACTTTAACTTTTGAGTCCGTGAACAGAATCTTGTAGTGTGACCATTCAAAGAAACCTCTTGGATGGCAAATACTATTTTTGTTTTCAGTCTTGCTCAAACTTCAAATAATCAGGATGCTTCTTATTTTTCACCCTTGAAATTGAGAGTGGCGATCCAACGAGGAGATGCAAATCTGCTACTGCACACATTTCAAAATACATGAAAGCTAAAATATGAAACATGCCCGCAAAGAACTTAATAATAAGTCTTCTCTACACTATTCTGATGGAAATTAGGCCATTGCCAACTGCAATGTAAACTGCAGCTACAGTTAAGGCACTCTGAGAGAATTGCAATGATCTGAAGGCCTTCGCTGCATTTCATCTTTTGTGAGCTGAGCCAAAAAAACAAGGTCCAGGTTTGGATTGACAATTTTACATAAGTCATTGTACCTTGCCAACCCATTTCCAAACCACGAGTTAATGACTTTGTTTACAGAAATGCAAGGACGGCCTATTTCACAGCCATGTGAACTGGTAGGATGTAGAAGGTCATTTGAAAGTCCAAATTATGATTAATAATGTCATTAATTCACACACACATCAACAGACAGTAATGGGACAAAAGAAGCAGTTGAGTAAAATAATACAAACACAACAGATTATTCCAGCTGCGTACGAGTACCTTCTTCAACCTCCATTTTGATAGTTTCCTGTTCCTTTTCAATTACAATAGGTTTTCTCTGTAGCTTTATAGTCTTCTTTTCCTCTACTTTCACAATCCTTTCCTTCCGCTTTTTGGTTTCAGGCTCTGTGATTTCAGGTGTCTGTACAGGTGCTGGATCTTTATCCTCCTCTGCTTTCTCTTCCGTCTTTTTCTCTTCATCCTCTATCTCCTTCTCATCATCATCATCTCCTCCAAGATCCATGACTGCTTCCAGTGCTGGGGTGCTGTGCACCTGTACTCCTGGAATGAGGTCCTAGAGAATGAACAAAACAACAGAACAGAGGCTACATTAATAAGTTACCAGAAAAATTTTCGACTTGTTTAAAACTTGTGCATTTAGATCCTCCATATGAAATCAATATGAATCATATGAAACCATGCTGACCCTACAAAAATGTAGATGCTTAGCCCTCGAAAAATTTGAATGCTAAAATCGAGGTCAAATTTTCACCCAGCATGGTTGAAAATTTAACCAATGAAGTGTGAACACCTTGAATGTCTAAATTTCTGTGTGGCAACGGCATGGTTCCATGGATACATGATAACTCAGCTACGAGATGCCATTGTGGATTTGAAGTGTTTTGTACATGGGTAGATAGTAAAAATACGGAGAAGGGTTATAATTCAACCTCGTTACGCTGTTCTGTGTGGCTTTTTTTTTCTGTAAGGAAATTGACTGTTGAAAATTCTCCCAATGATTTCCACTTTACTTGGCAGAAATCATGTATGTGAAAAACAGGGGGGGAGCTACTTCCCATACATTCTCTTAAATGAAATCCAAACGATGTTCTCACAACTTGCAAAGTGATCAGCAAAGGTCTTGCCAGCGGATTTGGTACTGATCATGCGCATTACGTCAAAATCCATAGATCAACGGTCTTGAGAAGAAACTAAAACATGGCGGTCGAAGGTGGGACTGTTTCTCACTATTATATTTTGGTAATTCGTAAATTTATTGATTTGATGTCACTTTCAGACATAGTGTGTGGTTTTCTTTTTCTGTTAAACAATTTCCCTCTGCAGAGTTTGGAATATGCAACAGATAGCTCCGTACTGATAAGAACGTAACCGCTGAAGAGTTGAGCTATCGAGCAGTGTTTTGCTGCAAACCTTAGGAAAGTTAAAGTCGCTTCAAGGTACAGAGCGTTCAGTAGTAGTTGTGATTTGTTTATTAGGATCGTTTTGAATTTTAACTTTGGATTCAAGGTGTTGACTGATCATAATAAACGAAGTGAAATGTTATGAAGTGTGAATGTTTATCTGATGTTTATCTGATGTTTACAAACTTAAGCTTTCTGAATATACTTGGTTCCAATAAATTTGACACTTTCTCCAGTAATTTTTATCAGCATCAAGTTATCCTTGCCTGACAAAAATGATGTAACCTATAAATTGATTGAGCGCGTTGTTGTTGGTTAAGAGTTAACACGGGTTGCGTTTTAGTTTGCCTCGCAATTTCAGTACCGAAAGACAAATACAATAATTTATGCAAGAAAAACAAAGATGCATGATATTATTTTTTTCAATTTTTTAGCATTTCTGATTTCCTCTGCTGGTTCGCTTAGCTTCTTGCTTCTAAAAAGTCTAAAAATGTTTACTGTGGGAAAAATGCTGCAATTATCCACTGACCATCACGCAGGGTGATCGCTTTGCAAGTTGTGAGGACATCGTTTCTCGGTCCCAGACCTCGTCTCTTCCCCCCCCCCCCCTGGTGAAAAACATCCACTTTCCTGGCAGATTCGTTTGTGACTTAAAAAATGTCTTACATAACAAAACAATTTTTTTCTTTCACCACAATATCTGGTCTGTCTGTGGCTACAATGCTGCTGAGAGCTTGACATTTCCAAATTACAGTCCCTGAAGAACCACTTTTTAAAATGTTACATTGCATCTTTTTGTCCCCAGCTACTTGAATGAAAGACAAACAAACAAGCAAACAAAACAAAACTCCTTAGGCCAGCAAAGAAACTTATTGTTGTAGAATGTTTTTACCTTTAAAGAATCTGTGCTTATAGAAAGAAATGTTTTCTTCTTGCTTGAAGATGAACCCCATCTTCTTTTTCTTGATCCTGGTTGTCCATCAGAAGCTGGTGTGCTTGGTAAGGTTGTTCCTTGATACAACAACACAGTGCAGCAATAAGCCAACATACAGTCCACTTCAGATAAAAGGTATTGAAACATCTATCTACTTTTAATTTACAAGTTTGAGAGGGACAAGTGTACTGGCTACATGATTCCCTGAGTTATACCACTACATGAGAAATTTCTTCAATTTGATTAGCTTAGAGCAGTGGTATTTCAGCTTAATTTAAAATACCTACATGTGAAAATTACAAACCTTTTGTGGGTAGTAGTATAAACAAATAATAGAATGATTTGTACATGAAATTTGGCATAAATAGCACTTGTGGTATTTCAAAATTGTCTCAAATTTCAATCCTACAAATCATGCTATTACCTGTACAAATTTTAAAACAAAGCAAACATAAACTGTACAGTACTGACTGAATGATACATGTATATTCATTAATTCGACAGTGTCTCGCAGATAAATTACAGTCAGCTTTCTCTACACCCTTAAAGCCTAAATATTATCCACATACAAAATTTACAATTCTCCACAAGGCTGCTGCTTAGGAAATTTTTTTAGGAGCCCTTAAAATAAAAAGTTAGGAGCCTGAGCCACACGTCTAGGAGCCCATTGATCGATAAGCTTAAATAAGAAAGCAGATGCTCGAAACTCGATTCATGCATCTTGAAACTTGATTCGTTCAAGTTTCGGATTTCCAGAAAAGTGCTTGTGTGTTTACTTTTATCAGCAGAAATTGTTTGCCTATGGTTGATGAACACACGTTTTACATTTTCATTAAATAAAAGTGCAAAATAAGCATGGAACTCTGTTGTTCCTTCACTGGAAGTAAGCATAGACTGAGGCTATTGCCATCAAAATCATAAGTTTTAGGTGCCTGTGTGGGCTTCTTGTTTAACATTTTTGTTGCCTGGCGAGCAAATCATAGAAGCCTCAAGTGACCGGGCACCTGTTAAGCAGCAGCCTTGCTCCAGGCTAAGATTAAAGGACTGACTTTAAAAGGACTTGCTTAGGATGCCATTGAGCTACTCTTTAGAATGAATGTAATGACTTACGTGGAATAGATATTTTCCTTTTCTTGGTAACAATGGGAGAAGTTGATTTCTATAAAAAAGTAAATGGCTTTTGTTACAATGAATCAGTGTGTATAGATTAAGATAGTAAAAGATGCACTTGAAACACACCTTAATTGTTTACAAAGAAGCCTGTCTTTGCCAAGGAAGGCACAAGACTTAACCTGCACATGTCATCTTTTAGACATTACTTAATCAACTTAGTAATTGAAACATGAAAAACCCCATCTCTTCCCACGCACAGTATTACATACATGTAACTGTATGCATTGTGATTAAATTTTATCCTTGGTTTAAATAAATAAAATTTTATTTTCATTTCTTTAGTTTCAAGCTCATTATAAACATTGCTTGCCTAGCTGTTGCTGAATTTTTAATAAGTGTGGAGCAGTCATATCATGCAGCAGGCTTGTCAATCCCCTTTTTCACTTAACATTGATTTACTTTTTCTTGGCAAATGTTGCTTGCCTGTTGGGCAAGTTGTGACACTAACATGCTAGCCAGCAGGGAGACTCCACTAACAATGTAGTTCCAGGTTATACTGGACAGCACTTTTGTTAAGACATGACACTATAAGCAAAATGTCTTGCAAAATTTACTATAAAATCATTTAATTTTGGATATCTACACCAAATGCCCAGAGGTGATTCCTCCACTTTTTCTTCATGAATATTGGAAAAAAAAAGGTTTAGACACTACTGCACATGTAGTTAATAAGTATTTTCTCTATTTTAAATAAATATTATAGTGAACTGACCGGAGGGGAGGGGACTTTAGGTTCCTCTACAACTGCTTTGTCCTCCTCACTCGGCTCCACTTCAAAGGTATTTTCGTCGTCTGGTGATGGCTGTTGTTGTATTGTCTCTTCAGGTGGTTCATTCTCCTTCTCATCCTCAGCCTCCTTTTGTTTTTCTTCTGCTAAGGCATTTTCTTCTTCATCCTCTTCTTTTACTTCCCCTTCTTCCTCTTTGCTTTCAACCGGTGGTCTTATTTCCTCCTTTGCCGATGTCTTTTCCACAGCTGAGTTCTCCTCAGCTTCATTTTCTAGTGTTGTCTTTTCCATACTATCTTCTTGACTCTCCACATTTTGTGGAGATTCTTCTGTATTCTTTTCCTCAATTGCAGGCTTTTGTTCTACCGGAAATTCATCATTTAACAATGACTTTTGTCGTTCCTGTTCATGATCATCTGAGTCCGCACTTGATGAACTTGACGACTGTTGTGCCGAGTCTGACGCTGATGAGCTTGGTGATTCTGCCTCGGGTTCAGCCTGTGGTTGAGCTTCTTCACTGAGTGGATGCGTTAGAGGTGCAGGTTCAGGAATTGATGTCATTTGATTTATAAGTCTTTGGCTTTCTTGTGGCTGGTGATACAGCATTTGAGGCTGTGGTATATGGCTTGGTGGCATTTGGGCTTGCTGCACTTTGGATTGCAACATTTGGACAGGCGGCATTTGGGGCTGTGGCACCTGGGAATGCAGTACTTGAGCTTGAGGAATCTGGGATTGCGTTACATGCATTTGGGCTTGGGGCCATTGCTCTCTAAATTCCTTAACTTGCACTGGGGAGGTAATCTGCTACAAAGTAAGAAGACCACAACCATAAAGATACAAACAAAAACCACCTTTTTATTGACGTCGTGCAAAATTGTTGCAGGACTGGCTCAGTTGGTACATGTAGATAGCTTGACTTAGCTTGTGAATTTGGTCCTTTGTGCTGAGACAATACTTAGGGTAAAGAATTAACTGAGAAATGCAGGGATTGTCTTTGCCTGTGTAACTTGACTTCAGTCACAAGTTTGGTCCGCTTAACTTAGCTTGTGCATTAATTTTGGTCCTCTGTGCCGAGACAATATTTAGGGTAAAGAATTAACTGAGAAATGCAGGGATTGTCTTTGCCTGTGTAACTTGACTTCACTCACAAGTTTGGTCTTCTTCACCGAACCAATACTCAGAGTAAAGAACTACAGAACACAAGCTACAAGAGGCTTGGATGACTCGACCATGTAGCTCCATGGCTTGGGTGACCACGTTTGAAAAAGAGATTCTTAGGAGGAGGAAACAGAATTAAAAAGTTAATTTTTCTACCTGAAAAACAAAGCCCAGTATTCTTGTCAATGCTAACACTGTAAACAGCAGCATCATACCTGTTGCTGGTTGATCATCATTTGATGTTGATTCATCAAAACATGGGGTTGATTATGCATTCCTTGTGGTTGGTTTAATAAACTTTGCTGCTGAATTCCCATTGACTGCACTGGGAAGCCATCTGACAAAGGCGCAGGCCACAAATTAATATCATTATAAATGTAGTTTTAAATAAATTACATGCATTAACTTTTTAATTTAATGAATTTACGAGGAGTTGAAAGACCCTCACTCTGAAGTGTACATCGTGGTTTATGTTTTCTTAACAGATTGAACTTCACTGAACGTTTTTCCTAATGAGACTTTAAATATACAGCTGCACGGTTGACAACTCTGAGACCATGGGTAACAATAACATGATATTTAGCTGTTTTTAAGATATTTCAAAAACATGCTGGACCATTATTGGTGATTTTTCCTACCCACTTACTTTGTCAAATGTAGGCGAACCCAACTGGAGTTGAATTCCTATAGACATATCCAAGTTTCAAAAGAGAAATACGATTTCGTCGTAGCTTGTTTTGGCATTGATTTCTCCAAAAAACGCGACATTGGGTATTTTTAAGTCGTAGTCGTGCAAAAACGGCAAAGAAATGTACAAAGAAGTGTGATGCACATACAAAGTTGTTGTTTTGCTTATTATAAGCCTATTGTTGTTTTGACATTCCCTTTGACGTTGTTGGAACTTTAAGTTCCTAATTACGCATGAAACGTCTTTTCCAATTACATTGTCCAATGTCTGCTGAAATCTGGGCTACCGATAGCTAATTAGATTAGAGAATTTTGTTATATTTAGGATAAGCTGCACAATGACTAGTACAGAAATTCAGATTGAGTGCTTTTGTTCAAGAATTATATTTAATGAAAGAGGATGAAAAGAAGGGTGGTGCCTGCTGTCTTCCAGGTTCAACCATGGAAGACAAATAAGGGGGTCAGTTAGGCTGGATTTGTTAGAAATAATTATCTTCAGACTGATTTGATAAAGTGTTCAAGAATATTGCAAACCAGTATTGGAAGTGGGTGAGCACTTGGGAGTCTTAGGGAAGTGATGGATTCGGAAACACGACCCTATAAATGATTTTAACGTCTGCAGGACTCAACAACAATGCCAACTAACTGACTAAATGTTTTTTTTGCTGCTTAGCTGTTTACTGACTAAGTAGCATATTTTTAGCTGTTTACTGACTTCAGCTATACCTGATTGATACCCTCTATTAAGGCCAGCTGGTTAATAGTTACATGTTTGCAAAAGCAATAGCTTTTCTAAATAATGCCACAGAAATAACATACCTTGGCGTTGTTGTTGCTGTTGTTGTTGCTTCTGCTGTTGTATCAGAGCATGTGGCCAAGCATTTGGCACCGGCTGCTGCTGTGTTTGCTGCGGAACAGAAAAACTCTCATAACCTTCTTTCTGTTCAAGCTCCTTGTCAATGGCCTGAAAATAAAAGCAAAAAATACAAGTACTGTAATGTACACCACAAACGTTTTTTAATTAGCAGGGTTCTCATTAAGTTTTACAGTTGACGGCTAGGATGTTATAAAAGTAGACGGCTTGCCAATTGTGTTTTTTAGGTAATTTCAGGTTTTCACTCCCTCTACTTACCATATTTCCCCCAAAAGTAGACGGCTCAAATCTCCAAGTATCTGGTTTTTTAGCCGGCTGCCGGCACTTAATGAGAACCCTGATTAGTTTTGTAAGAAGCCAGCTACCTTTAGTGTATAGACACCCACGCTTTGGTTAGATGATAACTTATAATTTTATTACTCCATTTACACTTACCAAATTATTAAACATGAAATATTGATCATTATCAACTCTAAAGGCTGTATGGGTGTGTTCCTTTGGGATGATCCGGATCCGGATCTGGGTCAGTCATCTCTGTGGTAATTTGTTACCTCTACAATATGTGTCTCTGATGCATAAAAATCTCACCAAAAAATTTGTGGTAGATGTATGCATCCCGTAGGATACAAAGATCAGGTGACCGATCTGAAGATGTTTTTGTAGAATATCCTGTTCTGTGGCTGTTGTTTAATGGTGCATATTTCTTTTAGTCTTTGTTGTGCTTGACATTAGAAGGAGTATATTTTTATGTCAGTAAACTGTAACAGCATTCAAACTCTTTTGAGTTCTTCCAATTCCATGACTTTTTCTAGTTTTCCATGACCTTTCAAAAATCAAGCCCTACAACTTCAAATCCTATGGATATCAATTTTTTGGTTCTATGCTTAGAGATCATGGCAAACCATCAGCATCAAATTTTTTGGTTCTGTGAAAACTCTTGGGAACCCACTTCTATTTCTTTGAATGTACAAAAACATGTAACTTTTTGCTATAAAACATACTTTTACATGTAAATTAAAGAACATCAGTGTGTACTATTATTTTCAAAAAAATGTCATTGCCTATTAAAATGTCAGAAAAAGGTCAATTTAAGTGTTAAAATTTAATGTATGTGCACTAAGTGTCAAAAACTCCAGACTCCTCTTCCATCCAATTAAATAAGTTAGTCTACTCACTTGAAATGTGCACTACAGATCTATTGTCTTTTCATGAAGAGATTTGGGCCACATCATCAGTTTCAACAATGAAATTTTCACTAAAAGACCACCTTCCTAAATGTTTTTAAACTTTTGGAGTCATATATTTTTCCTCTTGGGACTGGAAGCTGTAACAATCGCTGGTGTTAACTGTAAAACATCTCTCATGCATGAGTCATCAGTAATGTGCAATGCACTTTGGCAACAATTCACGATGGCGGATGGTAGAAAACGGTAATGTTTTTTAAATTGGTATATACTCAAGCTAACTCATAAAGAATTGGTCTACTAGTTAAGAAATACTACATTAATTGTGTATTTTGATCCCTCAGTTTAAATATATCAGGATATGTCACTGGGAAATTATTTTTCGGTTCCGTTATTTTAAGATCATGGTAACGACACCATATCATCTGTAGTAACTAATCTTCCAAACAAAACCTTGATTTTCCGTGACTTTTAAGGACCGAAAAGTAAATTCCATGACTTTCCAAGCCTTGAAAATAAAATTCTTAAATTCCATAAATTCCCAGCTTTTCCACGACCTGTTTTGGAGCCTTAACTGTATGGTTACATAGAAAACCAGGGACTAGTGTTTTTTAACTGGGACTCAATGGTTCTGGCCTGGGACTCATGATTGTTCACAAGATGAGTCCCAGGTCTCACCATAATAATAGTGAACTTATGTAACAGGACAGGAGAAGGAAGAAGACGTTAAACCTTGCGTGACAAGCGTGATAATAAGTTACACAAGCTTCTCCAGCACCTTCCCCTCCCCTAAGCCAACATTAACAATTACTTCTCACTTAGGGCAAAATGTTGGCTTAGGGGAGGGATAGGTGGGCACTTTTCAATAAACATGTAATGATCCATTTATCTTTGTTGACAAGTTTAAAATATCATTTGTGCTAACAGATCTGGATCCAGGGATTAAGGATCAACTCTATTCTAAAGTTTTAAACTCTAATTAAACAAGGCTAGACAAAAAAGGTAAAATTTGCGTACGGCCCTAACATCTATTATGCATGAATCAATCTCATATAAATGTTTCACACAAATAGATTATATGAGAAGTGTCGAAACATTTATGCACAATAAATGTATGAGGCTGAGCGGAGATCTTGCGCAAAGTAATTATGCTGGCATGGCAGTAAAGACAATAATAAAGCCGAAAAGAAATCAAACCGAGCTAGTTACTCACAACGTTAAAATATGAACAATTAGAGTTTTACGGTAAATGATGCGAGTTAGAAGAGATAAATAGTTTCTAGCCATACAAACATTTCATTTACCTGGAATCTGATAAACGCACAAACAATGAACAAACACAAAATGCAAAAATATTCAACAAAGAAAACCGGTGAGTGAAGTTCAGTCAGCAGTACTAGTTACTTAGCGATCTAGTGCATAAAACAAATAAAATTACCTCTTGTAGCCTTTCAATAAGGATTCCTTTGTTGCCACTTTTTCTGAGACCTCGCCTTTCCAGCTCCACTTTGAGTTCATCGACCTTGAGCTGGGAAAGCCTTCGACCACCGATCATTATTTCACGCTCCGCCATCTTGAATTTTGAACCGCGTGAAGCAACATCCGGGAACGTGAGGGGTTATGACGATTTCCCTGATTGGCTCTAAGACATTGACCAATCACTATAGCAATTATAAATGCATAGCAACAAATCCCAGATATCTTTGCGGGGCGACTCAATATGGCCGACGTGGGAGAAGGGGTATAAGAGTTTTGGTCAAAAAGAGACCAAACGAAGTTCTTGCGGATTACCTTCCCAAGCCGAAAATGGCTGAAGGGATTGCTGATTGCATGCCTTTAGCACTGCGATCTGTTGGAGATGCCATAAGGCATGATTCGGAAAACAGGACAAAGGTTTGACATAAATTAATTCTTGCACTGATAAAGTGCACGCTTTATTAGGCTTAAGTTTGATATCTTTATACGACAAAGTTAATAAAAATAGACTAATTTACATTATTTAAAGGTATAGTAAAAGTTTATTTTAAAGATATATTCGTTTTGAACTCAGATCAGTCTAATCAGTCACATGACGTTTAAGCAACTGTAATTTGTAAAATGTATCGTTCTATCGCGATGTAATGGGCAGTAAAATTTATAATGACGTCACCTGGGTATTTTTTGACCCAGGTTTTTTGAAATAAACTTCCTTTAATAAAATGGAATCTATTGTTGTGGGTGCAAGTTCAAAAATTACAAGCAAGTATAATCATAGTGGACACACTAATGCAGACGTTTACATATAGTTGTTGTAGGTAGCATTCATTCTCAGATTAAACTAGAATTTCCTTTGTCTCCTATGAACAATTATGGCTAGGAAACAGAGTAAGTTGTTAATCAAACTATGTTGAATCCATCTATTGGTACTTGCTCAACCTGAGAACATAGAAACTCTCTAAGATGAACAGGGAAAAAAACAATTAAAGTTTTGCTCATTTCCTGAACCAGGAAGCATACTGCCAGTACTTGAGTTCTATGATGTACATCTCACAAGTCCTAAAGGATGATGCTTGGGATAAAGGTATGATCTTCAATGCTCTGTCAGTAAAAAAGAAGCCTTTTATAACCATGTTTTAAAACATTTATAACCTTTACCAGCATTAATTTTTATTAATACATAATCATTTTTCTGATTGATTTTAAGGCAAAGAATTTATTGTATCATAGAGAAAAAAATTATAAACTATTTAATAGTTTGTAATTTTTTTCCTTACAATACAGTAAATTCTTCGCCTTAAATCAATCAGAAAAATGATTACATTGTATATATTAATGAAATGCTGGTAAAAAGTATTTTTCTCATAAACTGGTACACTTACAGTGTAATGTCTGAGGCAATGTGCATTTCAAGAATATAATATTTATTCGATGTTTAAGTTTTTTATTCTTCTTAGATTTGAGGCAGGTGTATAACAGTGATACAGCCAAGTTATTTCGATTACTCCAACAGTGTCAGGAAAGAGCTCTGACAATTGTTTCTACACTTGGTATGTAATTTTCAGTGAGCTTGGAGCACATGAAAATTTGGTTAGACTAGGAATGCTGCACGCTTACATTAATAAAGGTGCCAAGGTTGTAGGGCTGAAGTTTAGAGACATAATTTACATGTAGATGCATGAGAAATAAAGATTAACTAATGCCTGTATTTCAGGGTGAATAATAAGAAAAATAAATACTTAGATTTTATGTGTTGTATTGGAATGTCTTTAAACTGTATGAGTAAGGGTTTGACCTGGAAAAAATGCTGCAGGGCTGTTGCTAAGATTTCAAGGTGCTGGGTTTATGCAATTGGTAGGCAAGGAATGCTCATTGTGGGGGATGGAGGGGGGGATCCCAGCCTCAGGCTCTCAGTGACAGCTCTAATTGCTGGTTTTCGAGGTGTGTGGCTTGGTCCAACTACTTTTTCTTTTGAGCAATTAAAAAAATAATTATCATGATATTATTTTGTACATACATCAGCCAAATCACCATTGTTAAACTCATTGTTAAGAGTTAGATACCTACAAATTTAATAGGAAGGCCACTATTCTAAAATACACTTTCCAGCTCAGGTATTTTGCAGGTTATATCTCATAATTCTGGTAGGAGAAAGCTTACTTGACTGCAGCTGCTAAGGGTCTGTTGACTGCTACAATTATTATGATGTTTATTGGGGTGTACTTAGCTTTGTTCTTTCTTCAGCAAATGAAGCATCATCTGTGTTGAAACCTGACGCTGATAAGTCCATGCAGCATCTCCAGCCTCCCTTGGATAGCATACAAAGGAGATATTCTGACAGTTCTGTTGCTGATGGCAGGCATTCAGATTATTCACCCTTGCCACCTCAGAGCCGATCATCTCATAAGCTGTCTGATACAACAGCACCAGGAGCAAAACTGTCCACACCTTCCAATGATGATTATCTTCACCTGCCGTCACCGCCTTCTTCCCCAATGCCACATTATCGCAGGTATCAGAAAATTATGTCTACAAATTCATGCTTGGGCATCATTGATAATTTTCATGTGTGTGTTCTTTGCTTCCTCCATCTCGTCTCATACCTGTGGCTCGAAAATTTCTTTGGAGCTTACAGTATTATTACAAAAAAAAAACACGAATAACTTTATTATCCTGGTTTCACATTGAAATTAATTTGTCCATTATTAGGTCTAAAAGGTACAAACAAATGCAATAATGTTTTATCTGTAAACTTTTATCCACTTTGAGTACTGTCAATATCTCCTGTAGCATTTTTAAACATGGCTATGTATTGGAAAAGGTTAAGTTAGGGCAAAAAAATCTTCTATTGACAGAAATAAAATACTGTGAAGTTAAATAGTCAAGAAAACCTACATTGAAATACATTTGAGTGACATAGCACATCCTCTGAGCCCTCAAGCCAAAAAAAAAAAAGAGAGGCCAGAAAAACCTGCTGAGTTTGTGACATTGCCAAAATTAGAGATAAAGCATGTTACAACCTTTCTTGCACAGTAACTTATTAAATAAAAATAGAATACATTAAAGATTATATTGTTGTATTAATTTCCTGAAAATTCTCCCTTCTTTATGATTCATCTGCTTACCTTAGAACTGGTAGTTATGATCCTTTAGAGAAAGCATATCAAGAAAACAAGCATGTATTAGTAGCGTACAGGACAAGAATGCAAAATTCAACAAAAGGAAGGCGCAATCAGGATGTAATATCAAAGGTGAAAATGTTTTTCATGATATATATAGACGAGTTTTTTTTTTATGACTGATTATTTTCTTTTCCTAAACAGGAAACTGGTTAAAATTTGCATCATTTGTAAATATGTTTTCAAATTGTTTGTTTGTAAGGAGTATGTGTATTGTAGCCATGGGGGACAGGGGGGCACTTGTGTATTTTTTGGGTGGGTATGTGCCGCCCAGGATTCCAAATTGGCACCCCGTTCTAAAACAAATTTCCCCTAAAATTGATACCCCGTTCTAGAAATGAGCCAATTTGTTATACCCTGTTCTAGAATTCACCCTAAAACTGATACCCCATTCTAGAAATGGGCCAATTTTTTTATACTCCATTCTAGAAAGTTTGTAAATTGAAATAGTTTTTTTTCCAAAAGATATTTCTTTATTTGTTCGACTTATACATCAAATAAATGCTTCTTCATAATCAGCAACAATTTTAAGCAGAAGATAAAGTCGTGATCCACAATTTTTTTTATTCTCCATCTTATTAAATATTATACCCCATTCTAGGAAACGCCTATGAAATAGATACCCCGTTCTAAATCAGGAGCTTCAAAATCATGACCCCGTTGGGCGGCACATACCTGTATACTAGGTAATGTATGGGAGTACCCCCCCGGGGATTGTAGGGACCTTCACTAAAGAGCCCCCTTGCAAGTCACCTGTTCTGTTGAAAGCAGCACTGTTCAATGAAATATTGCATGTTCATGTTGAGTGTTAGAACAATGTTTGGGTCCAGAATAAGCAAGACCCTGAAGAGAGAATTAAGCCTTATCCACAAAATAGCAAGATTGTTATTTCAATTTTATATTTGCAAATTATATAGCTTCTTTTGTCAAAATATGATGACAATATTAAAATATTTTAAAACACTGAATTTCCCTAACCTTCAACAGAATCTCAGTTTAATGAGAAGAATGTCTGAGAATCTTGTTATTGCTAAAGCCAGGGAGGATGCTGTATCCTTTTTTACACTGTATTAATTTTATAGTAAATCTGTTGATAGTTGTCAGTAGAATTCTCTCATATTATGTTTTTAATTCAAGCAACACAGTACCTGGCAAGGAAATACTGAGTCCTGATCCAGTTAAATAATAATGTAATAAGTGGGACTGTTTCCAGCCTGCATGGCAGTTTTCCACACCTGAGCTATTGTGCAAGAGTTGGAACAAGAGCAACATTAATTTTGTGTTATATATCTCAAATGGAAATGCTTACCACATAGGCTACACTATTTCTTTCCCCTTCACATACACTTTCCTTGTGAATCAACAGGAAAAATATGGGAAAATTATGTAAGAATGCCATTATTTTGCAATTAAAAAATTAATTAAGGGGCTTAAGGGAGAACGTCAGGAAAAAGAGGGTGGGTGCTGGGAATGCAAGATGTGGGAGGTGGTTGGTTTAGATATGCCTGTTTTCATCTTTTTTTCTCTATTCATTAAAACCTTTAGCATAGTAATAAATTGATACCCTTTTCTTTGTGCACAATAATAATGTAAACGTTCTTTTGTTTTTGCTTTGCTTTTTTTTTGGGGGGGGGGGGGGTTCTTTTTACTTCACTATGCACAGTGTAATTAGAATATTTAGCTGTCTATTGTTGTTCACATGTATTGTACAAAGTATCTAAGATTATTTTTTTGCCTAAGTCACTAATAAAGTTTGTTTACAAGAAAAAAATCCCCTTTTTTGAACAATGATCACTGTTCCTGAAAAGCCCCTTTGGGGACTAGGTAACAATAAGGTATGTGTGTATATAATTATGTATGTACGTATTAATTAATTTTATTATGTATAAACACCTATGAAATACCAGGTGAGCTTTCACATGAAAACTTGATATCCTCACATGTGAAAATAACATGTTATCTTCACATGTGAAAATATCACCGTTGCTATGGCTACATAATAAATTGCACCTTTCACCCCAAAAACTGTTAAAGTGAAATGGCTTGGTAGTTCATTGGTGTTAATATAATAAATAGAACATTACATGGCCCCTTGGAGATGCGAAATCTCTCTTCTCATGTTGGAAGAATATCTGACTCGTTCGCTGCGCTCACTTGTGAAATAGTTTTCAACTTTCAAAGAGAAATTTTGTATCTCTGTGCGGCCATGTAATATCCTCTATTTTGACTCAGTATACACAATTTGATTGTACATTTCTTAACTCAACACAAAGATAAAGAAAAAACTGCTTGAACGACAACAAAGGCTTCAAGAAGAGACTAATAAGTAAATTCCCTACAATAATTATTTCCGTCAATTTGAATAACATTTTTAGTCTCAAAGGTCTTCTTTCAAGCACATCTCACTTGCTTTTTATTCAGTAAATGGGGTTGGCCAAATTGAGACTCATCACATAATAACTGGCATGAGGTTATGCAACCTCGTTCCCAGGTTCTCTCTCCTACCCGTCGAGAGACCCTGGTTGGGTCTGGTCACGTGTCTCCCAGAATCTGGGAGATTACAAACAAACGACTTGGGGGAGGGGCGGATAAGTGTGAGATTTGTCTCTTCAAAGCGTGACCTTGTCTAAAGGGTCTTGTTTTTTATAGTTTCCGGACTAGTCAAGACAAAACCTCGAACGCCGAATCCTTCGACAGCGAAAGCGTAACTTCCTGCAGAATATCTGGATGTTTATCGGATGTTGCAAAGGAAATAACGGATTCACCACTTGTGCAGTCAAAAATATTTTAGGCGGTTGTATTCATACCGAAACGCAGTAGGCTTAAATTGCCATTTCTATGTTATGGAGGCCACCTTTAGAAAGCAAACGTATGTATTTTCAAAACTATGATTATGCAGTTCGAAGGGGGGCCGAAAAGATGTATCAAGCGTTGCCGTCCTCTCCGACCTCGAAAATATTAAAAGCAAACAGAAGCAACAGGAAGAGAGAATACGCCGCCCGGACTCAGTTTGATTGTTCAAATGAAAAGAGGTAAACAGAATCTTAGAAGAGTATATTTTTATCCAACGGCTCTGTGTTGTATTTTTGTCGTCGTTTAAAATCAACAGAATAGCCGTGTAAGTTTCTTTGTTAAAAAGTATGGCTTGCACGACTGCCAACCGTTTATTGTTTTTTGTTTAATTTTCTGGAGGGTTAGGTATATGCTTTAGAGGATTCAAAAAAATCACTGAGCTACATTTGTTTTTTTAATAAAGCTTTCATTTTGACCATATAAAAGAAATCCTTTCGCTTTGGGAGGTTATCACTGGGTTATGTTGTCTGTTTATACTATTTCCTTGTCTTCAGTGTTGCGTTTTGGTCATCCTTTGCTTATGCACGTACTATATTATATTTTTTTACCTCTATTTATCACCAAAAGCGATACGTTTTTTCTGTTGCCGCATGATAAAAAAGGTTGGGGTAGGAGAAAGCTGACATTTAAGACTACAGCTTTCCGTTAAGTCATTAGAGCTAAAATATTATTTTGACCGTAACTGCTTTGTTTTGTCACCGCTAATGGTTTAGGTTTTGCACGTACTGATTCGGGCCGATTACCAGCCGCTGTCACCGACAAACATTGATTCTATCAATGCAAGTTCAACGAACAGGGATTTTCCCTTCAATGCGGATAAACACGCGCTTGTGTCTTACTCAGGATCGTAGATTTTAGTATCTAATTGTTGTCATCGGTTTAACTGCGATAACAGGAGTTTTTTATTTCTCCGCTGGTAATTCGCTTGTTTATCTGGTGATAGCTCTGTTTAGGCAGAAATTTTCAGTTATAGTTGGAGGCTTAGCAAATTTATCTTGCCCTTTCGATCATTGCGTGACCAGACAAAAAAATTGAGAGACAAAGGACTCCTCCCTCGGAATTAATTTTGTTCTGGGACCACGTGACCAGACCCAACCAGGGTCTCTCTCTCTCTCTCGGTCCGTAGGGACGAGTAGGAGAGAACCCTGGGAACGAGGTTGGAGGTTATGCAGCAAAAACTGGTGGCAAAAAGTGTTGGAAAATGAGGTTATGCAACAAAAATGGTTGACATCTGGTCGAAGGGTTGATATTGCTTGGAAAAATACTGCACCTTTGAGTAACAGTTTTGTTGTTATTTAAATTATTGTTCATTTTCCAAAATTAAGAGTGAATGTAGATCTGAACATGTGTACTTGTAGGAATATCCCGTTTGTGTAATTTATGAGAGAAGGTCTTTTAAGGCATAAGAAATGCTCCCCAAAAATGATGTTATTTGGCAATTTAATTGTAGCTTTGCAGTTGTTCGAATTTTTAGTTGATTAATAAATGAAAAAAAAAAACCATTTTCACACTTGAAAAAATAATTATTTAGTGTGTGTGCTACCGGACGTTACTTGTCGAACAACCGGAGTTGCGTTCAGCGTCCGTCTTGAAACGAAACTCCGGGAACAAGTTGAGTGAATTTGATAAAAGATCAAAGCATTTCCCTTAATTATCATTTCACTAATACTGCATTGATATTTTAGGGAGAAAATTGATGTTGGTCACTTTTGGAAGTTAAAGGGTTAAATATACTATTGACCAAAGAAAATAATAGTCTGAAAAAAAAGCGATCTTCCAGTTGTGTTTTTCGGGCGTATTGCCAAGCCATGAAACTACTTTGCTTTTTACAGTTACGGGAATTCACACGGGAATGAAAGCAGTCAGAACAATTTTTGCCGTTTGATATTGATAGCCATTTTTCGACACTAGGGAAGGATTTGGGTTATTAACAAAATTATGTGTTATTTAGGCGGTTTGGACCTGCGGTGTTGTACACAAGAGAAGAACAAGAACAACGTTCATTGTACACCAAGATTCTGGAATTTGAACAGGAGACAGTAAGTCCATAAAATAAAAATGTCTGCACTGTTAACTCTCTCTAAGGGTGCTCACCATTGTAAGAAATGGTCGGCCAGACCTACTCATTAGTGAAGAGAACTCCACTATCAATCAAATCTGTCCAACCAAGTAAGGCTATTCGTAAATTCTGTACGCAGCAGTGTTGAGCTGTTAGCGAAAACTCTCCTAAAACGCCCATTTCACTTTGAAGATGACCAGTCATGCCGTCGACTCCTTTGGAAATGGCACTTGAGCAGTAGGAAACAGAAAGTGTCAATGAATACTGGAATAAATAATGTAGAATTACCACTTGACCATTAAAAGCCACGACCATTACTTCAAGTACTGATCGCAAGTTTTATTTGTTTCGTTTTGTTTCAAGGTGTGGCCAAAGCATTTACGTCAAAAGTTACAACTAATGCCAACGGACGCCAAGTTGATCAAAGATATCATAACCAAGATTTTTTGGTATGGTTAATCACTGTCGGAGATGAATAGTATTTATTACTGTTATTTTAGGCTTCCTCTTACATATGCTGAGTTTTGTTTTGATTGTAAACCAGTTCTTGACTTTCGGAACAGAGATTTACACGTAATTATGTTAAGTGAGGATAGCTCGCTCGCAGCAGTCCCCTTGACAACATATTTTTGCTGTCTTTTGTCTGTTAGGATTTTCTGCACGTCTTGATAAACTACCGTGGCCTGTCCGGGTTATTCCTAAATGTAGTAGTTTTAGAGGTTACTAAGTTCCATAGAGCTCAACCTCTGAAGGGTTAAAGTTAATGCGTAAGTTAAGACCATCTCAAGTACACTGTATAGTCACCAATTTTCGTGATTAGATTGCTGATGCAATTACAATGATTAACAATAATCTGTTCATGTTGTCCTTCAGCAGCATAATTAAAATATATAAAACTGTTGTATTGCAATTGAGGCCTTGAACTGCTGTTCAAAAAGTAAAAACTAAACTCCAAGCTTTCGCCGATTAACGGCATCATCAGGGATGGGAAAATATTCCGCGCGCGCTATATAAGTGCAAAGAAAGTGTAGGGTGAAATGTGTGAAAGATGTGACGTACGTATGAAGGCTATAGAAATGAACTGTGAGTAGAATACAAAGCTCTAATGATGGAGTGTCTCTAGACAAAGGACCTTTAAAGGCGCGTAAGAAAGGTCTCTAAAATAGAATACGAAAATAGAAGGTCTGCGAATTCAGTACATTCTTCTCGGGAATTGAGTGTAGGCTTGCACTTTTTAATGTAAAATGCTTCATTAAGGCGAAGATTAGCGTGGTCATTTTCGCTCATAATAGTCTCGACATCAATGCCTTTATAGTTTTTGATTATTAGTCAATGATTAAGGTTTATAACTTGCTGTTATTTCAAGTAACAGTGTACGCAATTGTTTCCAAAAAACATCCTGCGTATCGTAATATTCTCTTTCTAATCTCAGTGTGTTGTATTTCCACCAATTTGTTAACAATGCTTGCGTATTTTCAACCACTTTCTATCATATTTAAAATGTTCTTTCCTTTGTTTGCGTGTAAAATAACCATAAGAATCTCATATTAATATTAAGTCTTAAAGAAATTAAAAAGGGGATTTATGCTTAATCATGCAGTGTCTTAAATCTAATAAACACGGCTACGTTTTTTACCTGCGATGTTCGCAGGAAAAAGTAATTAAAACTTAGCGATAATTCTTGAAATGAATAGTTCTCCAGCTTTTTGACAAACTCTCTTTTCTTGGTTACTCTAAAACACTCCTTCTAGATATAAAAACTATACAATACGCGTGCTTTTGTATCTCCCATCATGCAGTTCGACTGATCATCCACTGACCCAGTTCCTTTTCCAGTACCAGTATCACGTGTACCGGAAACTGGCCCCGTTGGTAAAAGATGTAGGCTTTAAGGACGTGAGAAGCGGACACAAAGCTACCAGCGAGGGAACTGATATCATATCGAGTGAAACTCAACCTGAACAGATATCTGCTCAAACAATTGCACATGTAGACACTGCACATGTAGACACGGTCGAGAGCGAAAATCAGGGAGACAATGTGGGTTCTTTAGGGGAAGTAGATGTTGGAGAAAATTTGGCAACCGAGTTAGACAGTGATGAAAACTCAAGAACTACTCTTCAGCAGGACGAAAGTGAGATGGGTAAATACGATGCCGTCGAAAACGTTGGAGAGGAACATAAAGGTGATAAAAACGTTGCAATGCACATTGATAACGAAGGAAAAAGTTTCAATACGGATTTAAAGATTCTTAAGAGCTTTCTTGACGATGGAGCTCCTCTTGAGGGTGCTTCGGAGGATGGACAGCATGGTGATTCAAAAGGTTCTTTGATTGTTGGGGGAACTGATGAATCTGAGAATTTGAAGAGTTACTTTGAAGAGCTTGAGGATGATATGTTTGACTGGGAAAGCAACGAAGATGACGATGTTGAGGAAAGTACTGATGTTATAGAGGAATCGCGTGAAATAACTAGTAAGGAAAGTATTTGTGAAAATAAAGAAGCTAGTGATACACAGATTCAAGTGGATAAAGGTGACGATCGTGTAGAGCCAACTGCCTTAAACGACGAAAAATCTTCTAGTGAGTTAGATTCTTTGGTTAAAGACGAAAAAGACCGTTTATCTGACAAAGTCGACGAGGAAGAGACACATGGATCTGATGAGGGTCAGAGAAAGAACGAAATTGAACCTGAAAACGTTGCCTCCGATCATAACGATCAACCGGAGAGTAATGACTCTGCATTAGACGCAAACCAGGTTGTTTCTGGCAACGACAACAAGGACAATACACGCGGATTTGATCAAACCGTTTCCCAAAAAGAGAGCGAGATTGAACCTCAAAACGATGACGTAGATCAACGCGACCAAACAACATGTTATTCCAACGCATCGGACGCGAATCAGTTCATTTCTAACCAGGAAGAGCAACGTACGCAAGGTGACACCATTTGTTGCGACGCCAGCGACAAAGACGAAAATATACAAACGGAAGCCCTGACAGACGACCCTATACTTAGCAACGAAGAATCACCACGAGCACTCAATACTGCAGGAATTCCACATGAGGAGAGGGAGGAATCGAAGGAGATTGATAGTCAAGGAGACGCACAGATGCCCCAATTATCTTTGTTAGAGGAAAGTAATGGTGAAAGTGGCTCTGTGCTAAGGGAGACTTTTCCGCAAGCCGATGAAGTTAGGAAACAGTTGAAGGACATTTTGGTGGATGTGAGATTTTTCCTTGGTAAGTGTACTTTTCAGTTACTGATAATGTATATCGCAACTGCTTTCAATTTGGTTATTATCACGGACTGTAAAAAAAAAACGTCGGAAGCCGGTGAGTGGGTATGATCCTGTCAACTTATTATTTCTTACAAAGATATTTACTTTGTATTGGGTTTCTTTACGCATTGTAGAATTTGGGACAAACGAACGGCTGCATGCGGGGCTCGAAAGAGCCACCGGTCAACGGACAATATCCGGCCAAGATGACCATTTATCCGGACAAGCTTTCGGTTTGCCGCGGTCACTTTGAGCGGAGACGTGATTAAACGATCAGAAAAAAAATGCTTGTTAGGCTAGTTCGTTAAGTTACTATCGGGTAATTTTTTAACATTTTGACTGGTCAGAAGAGAAACGTGACTGAGCTAAAATTTCTTTGGTCAACACGACCGGCAACAGTCCCAAATTCATTTTATCCCTGGCATGTAGTTAGCTATGCTTAGACGCCTGCACCAAACTCTTCCCTCAGTAAGGTGTCTTGTTGATTCAGTACGACGATGAAATTGCGCACGCATGCTTCTCCCATTTCCTCAGTTACCTGGCAGGGAAAAGCGAAGACGCCTATTTATAAATGAGTATAAGAATAAAACAAGGTTACTAAAAAGTGAGTGTGTTTAAGACAGCGTTCACACTTTTTTGACCAAGAACGGAACTAATGTGAACACAACCGTTTTTTAAGTAGCCACACCAGAATTCGCGCATGGTGCTGGTGTCCGGGTGAAAGGTCTCTGACTCGAAAGGGGGTTCCGGGACCCTGTAGGCATTCTTTCATTTCCGAAGCAGTCCCACTGCTTTGCATACTTACAACTCCCTGCTACGCGCACGTTTCAAAATGCCCGGCAGGGTTAAATGGAGCAAATATGTACATGGTAACGGCAACACCATTTTGGGCCAGCACCGAGGCACTAATGCTCGGGCACCAACTGTGAACGTAGCAAAAGGTTAAGCTGTGTTTTTTACTACATACGTGTACATTATGTTTAGAGAGAGGAGAAGTCGTTTCGTCCATGCTTTGAGACTTCGCCATCAAATAGTTTTCATGGATACTTACCATTTACAACGGAAAACCGGAAATTCCGGTTGGAAAATGAAATGGTTCGCGCCATTCCGTTTCGGAAGCTGCATAAATTATGGCTGTGATTTGAGGTGAAGCAATATTTCCACTTTTAAAAATCTATTTAGCTGAGTTTTAAAAGGTCTGTTTCCCACCACGTCAAATTCTATAGTCTATGTTTATGTACAAGATTTCCATCTGGATGGTTTGTGTGAAAATCTTAAGCACCCCAACGCTGCTAATTAACCCTAACCTGGAATGCCATTGTCATCTTCTTCTTCTTTGTCTGTTGTTGAATGTTCTAAGAATAAATTCAATACCTTATTTCAGAAAAACTTCAGAAGTTGTTGGTCCTTGCTTACGAGCCGCTTGATACACCAGCTGGTCGAGACTTGTGCTATTCTTGCATGGAGTTTCCATTTTTTAAGCCTTTGTGGCCCATGCTGTTAGCTGTCCTCAGGTAAATGATAGTGATGTACAAGAGAGAGTTGCAAGTCGCACCCTATCCTGTAGCGATTACAATAGAAACAGCAGTAGTAGTAGCAATGGCCATGTCAATACAGTAATGATAACAATGGAGCAGTAACAGGAGCATCAGTAGTAGTAGTAGTCGTCGTCGTCATCGTCTTAGTAGTGCGCCAATTTTTCTTAAATAATGCCTCCGTTGTTTTTGTATAGACTGTCTAGATAGGACAAAAGCACAGGGGCCATGACATCCGTTTAGATTATAATAAATGAGCGGATAACGTAGCTTCATCGATGGGTGGAGTGTCTTTTCTTCGGTGGCTATTCCAAAATTTTACAGTCAGCAACAGTCAGCTCGGCGAGCTCTGAAGCGGAGAATTCTTCAGGAGCTGCTCGGATCTTCGGAAAATGTTCGAAATGGCCGACTGTCCCAGATCCCCGAGAGAAAGCCCTGAGAAAGCTTGTTTTCAGAGAAAACACAATTCACGCGTCGACAAGTACAAAGAAGTAATCTTTTAATTTATTATTGTCTAATTGAACATGAAAATTCCCTATGCGCAGGCGTACAAAATGTTGACATGCTTTTATGGTCATTTTCCCAACAGACAAGTCAATTTTGAGAAGGAGGTTTGTTTGGCTGATGTGATGGCTGATAACATCAGTAAAGGTCCTTTTGATATGGGCGTACCTCAAAGACTCTGTATGGAGGATCAGGTGTGTGCATTATTAATAACAAAAGAGAATTACTTTAAAAGCTTTACTTGGTACAGACATCAGTGGCAGATCCAGGGGAGGGTCTCAGGGGGGGGGGGGGGGGGGGGGGAGCGTCCTTCTAAACTGAGACCCGAAGGGCCGAAAAAAAATGTTTTGCAGACGCCCCCCTCCCCCGCCATCCAGTTGCCCCGGTTAGGCCCACCGATCCGAAGTCTAATACTCCACCAACATGGCTTTTATTGTTTGTTTGTTTTCTGTGCATGGCACTGTATGACTGCATAAAGACAGAGGGAAATATACAAATGTTGCGACTGCCAGGTCACTCACATTGGTGAGACCGGTTAAACCTTAGCACGCGACTGACCGAACACAAAAGAGCGGCAAGAAATGGTGATTATCAACAATCACATTTCTGAATACCATGCAAATACAGACGAAACATCAAATCAACTGAGACTCTGCGACGTGCTTAACTTATTCTCAGACTACTATCAACGACTCACTTTAGAAAGCTGGTTTACTAACTTACAACAAACGCCACTGAATCGTAGTCAACAGTTACCGGCACCACACAAACTACTTATTGACGGACTCAAGCAAAACTTTTAACTATAGAATTACTGGACAACCGACAATTTGACCAGCAGTAAACGACCGTTAAACTGTGACAAAAGACAAATCGAAACGCACCAATCACATTTAGAGTCTTATACCCAATAACATCACTGGTTAACTGACAGACATCGCGAATTAATTGACCAATCAGATCAATAACAGAGCTTAATGCCATTATCTGAAGTGATACAATTCACTTTGACTCTGAAGATGACTACCGTACAGATTGTCGAAACGTCAGTCACTGTCAGCAACAATCCTTTTCAGGACTACGTTCACGCGGACGATTATGCTCCACCTACGTCTGAAATGACTCCTAGGTTCAAACCTTTCCTGCTATTAGTGTAATAACTAACTGAACCACTCCTAATATTATTACATTGTCTTAATTGATGAGGTCACTATGTCACTGATCACCCATTGTTTTTTTACCAGGAGGTGCTAAACTCCACTGAAAACAAGTATCCATATCAGATGGCTGTTGAGGAACTTCATAAATTAGTGACGATGTTTTGTCCACTGGAAAAACTGGAATGCTTAGGTACCTTACTATGAAGCGTTAAGATGCTCCCATGCTTTTGATGTATATCACTAGCTTTTGTTGGCAGTTAGAACGGAGGATAAGTCGGTTATATCACTTTGATCGATCGAGTATTTTAGCAAGAATTTTTGCTTCGCGATTCATTGATATGAGGCTGCACTTAATGAAGAAGAGAGAAAAAATGAAGTGGTTTGTTTGCTTCGAGCTGAACTTCAAAATGTTCCGTCTTTTCTTTCCTGGCTAATCAAGTGAGAAACAGATTGTGAAAATAAGCCTGTACGCCGCGCCTTTTGTCTTGTATTTTTATTTCTAGTTCAATCCTGCCTGTTCTTTTTCAAAACAAATATCTGCCTAAGACTAAGGTTTATTCTCCTTTCCATTTATATCTATAGTGCGCACGTCACGCTGTATCTGCCAGTGCGTGGAGGATTATTGGGAGAGTAAAGGAAAGCCCCGCCATAGTCCAGAGACTGCCATGTAAGTTCAAATTGGCGAATAATAATTTTTGCTGATTGTCACTGTATATTACCACTGTCAAGAACGCAAGAGGTCCCAAAGATATTTTACCACATAAAGAAAAACAGAGTAATAGGAATACTACATTCTTAGGAATGCTTAATTTAGGTCCCTTGGTACAGTCGGCGCTATGATAGCATTTGTAATCCTGACTTGCATGCGCTTACTGCGTTCGACGCAGTATTACATCGGAGAGAAAAGAAAAACATTTAAACAAGTATTGTTTTTAATTATCTTTTGACAGTGGCTGCGATGATTTATTGCCGATATTGAGTTTTGTTATTATCCGGAGTGGGATGGCACAGTTAGTTTCCGAGTGTGATGCTATGGAGGAGTTTATACCCGAGGGGTAAGAGTATACCCGAGGGGTAAAGTATGAATCTTTATATTCAGTAAATACAGTCTAACCTTTCCACACCTGTCGACAAGAATGCCTAGTTATTACGCAGACGTCCTATTTGAACGTTGCGTGACGAGTGTTGTACCGAGGGCTATTATTTATTATTCATTCAAAATATTTCCCCGATTCTGATTGGCTAAAAGCACACGCATAATTCACCATAAACAGCTACTGATTACCAAATTTGGAAGAATTTTGGGATTAATCAAGCGATGACGTCAAAAGTGCAGCTTCCTTGCAGGGAGTAATGCATCGTGAACCAAGAAGACCTGGCGACGAGGTTGAGTTCTTTTGGTTGTGGAAACAAAAATGGCGGACATTTCACTCGTTTCAATAATAGCTAAAACCATGGCAAGAACAGCAAGAAGACAACTCGAAGGGCGACATCTGCTATTTGGAGAATATTTGCGGAGCTGAACAACCCTAAACGTGCACTATCGAAGATGAACTTAACATCGATGGAGGAATTATTTTGAATGAATAATAAAACAATTATTGAATTCGACTTTCGTATCATATGAAGAATTATGGAGATCTTGGAGGGTGTTATCCAACACCCTCCTCGACCTCCATAATTCTTCATAAGATACTCAGCCTCATTCATTAGTTGTTAATTATACTCTTTATATTCAGTTTATCCTCCCCACACCTCTCGATATGGACACCTGTCTGTTACACAGACGTCACAAATAGCGGCTGCTTGGGAGACTACACCCCAGAGGCAAAGGGAATAGTCAACAAGCAGGCTGGCAAAAATCAGAATTCAAAATTCAATTAAAATACACACTTCAATTTATCATAGTACCATGTGAAAAAGTACTACCAAATAGTGGTTTCATTTGAATGGCCATTTTACAGGCACATTCGTGGTACGCCGCATCATAACACACGCTACAGAAGTAAAATATTGTCCTAGACATTATACTGCCCAGTAGTGCTAGGATTGACTGTGCGACTGTGCCATGTGCGCTCATGTAGGCTACCGGTACCGAGCAGACTGATAGTAAGCAAAAGAAAAGTCAAAGCTGTTTACTTCTAAAGTTTCCGCGTGTGAAGCCCACAAAAGTGGGCTTCTATGAGATTGTAAAAATTCAGCGTTTATTTTGTATATATGGGAGTTCAAACGGTCTTTTTTTGTCATGGCAGCCATTCAAGTAGAGCTGTCTGCTTGTTAAGATTGTTAACTGAATCGTTATCTACACTGCAATTGCGATCGTTGACAACATCTTGATGTTGTAGAAACTTGCTTGAAAATTATTACGACTTTTAAACTTTTAAGTCTCACGAGATTGTTTCAGATTCAGTTCCTGTTTTTAAGCTCTGCGCTTAGTAGATTTGCTAAGAATAAGTCTTTAATCAAAGTGTGCGAGCAATGAATTTGCAAGAGGTCAAATGGCTCAATAAATCAGGAAGTAAAGAGAAAGTCCATCGGTGGTTGATTAAAAAGGAAGTGAAATCCTCACGGTTCGAATCTATTAGTAACGATACCACACTCGTGTTATTTTTTCGCGTAATTCTTTTTCTTTTTTGATTTCCAGGTATCTTATGGGAGAGGAAGGGTACTGTCTCACGACTCTTCTAACAGCCCTTGCATATCTGGCAACCCTGAAGCCCATGTGATATTTAGTCGTGCTTTTTCTGCCTTTAGCATAATAGTGAGTTGTTGAGCGATTAGGTTATGACAATTAGCTCTTGACAAGTGAACTAAACCAAAAAAAAAAAAAAACGGCTAAGGAACTGAGTAGAGGCAAATAAATGGCGTAAAGGACACAAATCTTCTGTCAGTGAGAAAACGATCCTTCCATGCGCAGGATATTTTATGCGAGGCCGGGAAAACTAATTTCCAAGGTCGTAAAAATATTTTAAATGCACTCATTATTAAACGGAGTTACTAAATAATGTGCCTATAAATCGTAAAATATTTATTCTCAGTGTGTGCCACTCTGGAAAAATACAGAAAGACAATTATTGAACACATGTTGCTTTAAGTTTGGATTTTTGGTAAAGTAAGTCAAATGTCTGGTCAGCTACCGTGATTTTCATTTTAAAACCTGAGGTACCATAAAATACCATCAATGCGAAATCGAATTGAGTGTGTTCAATGATATTTATAGTAAATCGTAATAGATCAGTGTCAGAAGAAAAGTTACGCTGTAAGGTAACAATAAATTGATAGTACAGAACCTTTTTTGGTAATTTGTGGTGGTTGTGAACCAAAACAGAAGTATTCTTTTGAATAAATGACATTTATTTTTCTACAATGTATAGACGGAGCATTAAAATGATGCGAAGAAGGATTGGGCCTGTGTAAACGGTAGACCGTTATAGGCCAGCGTAGGACCATTTTATGAACAGATTAATTATAAATTGAATTTAGAGAGCGTTTGACGGATTTGATTGTACAGATTTACTGGAGAGCTAATATAGAAGTCGTGGGTTCTCTTATTAAAAAGTGACATTTAGGCTATGTACAAACTGCACCGGATAGGTTTTTGTGGCGCCACGAAACCCTCAGCCGGTATGGAGTGTTTTCACATGACGTCATGGCGGCCATATTGGTTTCCCAAAACAATGAAACGGCGGCCATGTTGGTGTCCCAAACCAATCCTCTGGGAGTTGAACTCCTTTCTTATGCAAACACTTTCTTTTGTTCCAGTAAATGTGCATAGGTGCTGGCCACGTGAGTGAAAACACTCTATAGTGTAAGCAGCAACGGCCCAGGGCAGCACAAGTTATTCACACAAATCAAATGGTTGACCGAGAGGGTTTGGTGCAATAAATCCCAGTCCTCGCTCTCAAATATTTACTCCCGTCTCACTGGGTTCCAGTTCTCGCTCCTACTTATTTTTTCCGGGACCAGTCAAATAGGTGTTCACACGACACCAAAGTATGGCACCAAAACTATTGGATATTTGATGCTCCTCTTTCGAGATCGGCGCGGCGAAGCTTCGCTTCCTAAAAGAAATCGCGCTGTCACGCTAATATTAAAAATGGTAATAAATTATTGAATAGTCTAAATATGCTTTATGTTTTATGAATTACTATCACTTGAGGTCATGATTTTGCTTGCGTAACGACGATCACATTCGAAATTTGTTTTAAGAATGTTCTATTCCATTTGTGTGCTTTCGTTCAGTTATAGATAGAGTATGTCAAGATGTTTAAAGAACTGGTCGCCACTAAGTGTTTTCTTATCGCGTTTCACGCGTATAGATAAATTCCATTCTTATTGTATTCCGTTGTTGTTCGATGTTAGTACCCCAGCAGCTCAGTGACCGAATTAATACTAGAGACGAATTATCCCTCTAAGAGGTATAATTCGTCTTGGTATAAATCCAGTGTTCTGACGAATTTTGGGCCAAAATTCGTCTTCGGTTGATTCGTCTGTCAGGCCCGTCTTATAGGTGTGCTGACAGGCGGATAATTCATCTGAGACGGTTAGTTCCAGGAGCACCCAATTGATCTGTTCCTTACAATATCTGTACTTCAGGCCAATTTGTGTTGGATGGAGCGTGTTACTGGAAAAAAGATAATTTTTGGTGTATGAGTGGATTTTATGTCTAGAGTAGCTGGCACCCCCACTGAGGGTCTGAATCTTGCCCTATGGCCCCACCCAAACTAGGCTGACCAGCAATGTCTGGATATACGTCTGCTGGGAAACTTCCCGGCAGGTCAGGTTGCAGGTTCTAGGTGCACCTTGCTGGCTGGGAACTCTTCCATCAGTCTTGCTGGGAGTGAGGAAGATATAAATTTTCCCAGCAATCTCCTATAATGCTTAAAATGGTTTCAGAGATCTCAATTCATGCTTTGTTGTTGTTTTTAGGTCTTTTTCTCACAGTTTCCCGTTGGGTACCCCTGTAGTTCGTTTGTAAATATATATCTAGACGGAAGCCAAGACAGCTTTTTGCTCAGTCTTGACTTTAGGACACTGGTACCTATTTTTCCTCTTCCTTAAAACCAAAAATCCTTCTGAATGCATCCCAAGAGTTAGATGAATTAGTCATCTGACGGATTATTCGTCTGCCTTGGTAGGCAATCCACTTTTGGTTTAAATTCGGCCAGTGACGGAACCATTGGTCGGCGGTAAGAGCGCTCGACTTATAATCCGGAGGCCCCGAGTCAAAGTCCCGCCCTGACCGCTAGCTGGGTTTGTTCAAGGTACTCCGACATCAAATCCTTGACCACGCTCACAGATTGCTTCTGACCACGGCTAGCCGAGATTCTTAACCTTGAGACGTTTGATGTGAAAGACGAATGTAAAAGGTGTGTATTGGGCTTCCGTGGCCCAATATTTGTCATTGTGAGTGTATAGCTATCCCAAGAATTGGAGAAAAAAAGGTAGAGAAGCGTTTGAAGTTCATTTAAGAGAGAGGCGTTAGATTGACTGCCGCAGTATTCCAAAATGAGGATACATGTATGGTGGCCGAGCATTCTCATCAAAAAACAATGGAAACGACCGGCCGATTCTCGTTCTCATAAAAAAAATAGTGAAATCGAAAATGAAAAACCTGTGAGAACGAACCGCCGTCTAATCGTCTTTTTCTTTACTTAACATAAAAATAGAGATCGCAGGGGGCTCTGTGAATGCCAGGCCGTTATCAAACATCTTATTTTTCATTTCGAAATGAAAAAGTTCGAAAAAAGCCGCGCGTTCTCATAGTCCTCATGTCTACGCGGTGAGGACAAACGCAGACCTCAGACTTGCAGACTGGATGGTAAACATTGTTGTGGTTTTATATCACTTTCATTAATATTCCCAGAGTAGTCACTTATAAAGAATTTTTTTAAAAATCGTATCTTTTCTTTAATTTAAAACCAGGTTTAAAATCTTCTTCTGATGGCTGATATTGGCCAAGTCTGTAGACGCCCAGTTTTTCAGGATTTAGATCTACCACCCTTTCAAAATAACGTCGGTGTAGATCCGGGTGCAGTTGCATCCCAGAGGACCCGGAATAGTCAATAGATAAAAATCGAAATCGATAAAAATCGTTAGCAATCAAGTTATTTTTATCGACTGATAACAGAAAAAAAGTGAAAATCTATCGAGGAAAATCTTTTCGCTTAACTTGAATCCAGATTCGAACGACTGTATGAAATTCAGGCTAGGACATCTTTATCTAAGGATGCATTTTCGTGATACTTGCTTGCGAGAATTGAATGTAATTAAACCGAACCGTTTTTGTTATTATGTATTAAATAAAGGGAGAAAATTGTGTGTGCAATAGTTTTCTACATCTCTCATTTTCATGTTTGCTGATCAGTTGTTCCTCGTGGATGTGTTCTCCAATGGCGGACTTCCGTTATAGATCATTAAAACCATGAAAATTTGATAATCTCGATTTGACACAGCTATTCAGTTTATCGATTGTCACCGATTTCCGTTATCAATCGATAAAAATCACTTGATTGCTACCGATTTTTATCGCTACCGATTTTTATCGATTGACTACTCCGGGTAATATTTCGCTTGCGCGTGTTGTCCTATTAAACGTTATAAGCAAAGCAGGTGGCCATACAATGCAATCAAGGTGTAAATTGTATGAGATGTGACCTATCAGCACGCATTTCGAAATGACACTCATCGCGGTAAATACATAAATAGCGCTTTTTGAATTAACGGTAATAACAAATGTCTCTTTTCTCTTACTCTAATTCAAATTGTTAATAAATTAATAACCAACGATGAAACGCAAGACGATAATGACAACCCGCGCTTGACACAAACAGTGGCCAAAGCGTCCAATTGAACATCGTTTTCGCATCGTAAAACAACTTCCATTCACTTCGCACCTCAGCAGATTCGAGGGCTGGATAAAACAAAACAGGTAAGATTTTATCTCTTATTTAATTTCCATTTGCAGTTGACTAATAACAGCGTGGGTTCCCTACGGCTTTGCACTATTACTAAAATTAGGTTTTGTCGCCTTCGACCCCCCGCGTGACTCAGACAAACTTTGCATTCTACTCAAAGGCTTTGTATGAGCAACATGCGTTTTCGACATGAAAATTGTTCATAAAAGCGTTTTTAAAATGTTTTTAGAGGTTTATTCCATTATGTAAAAGGCACTACTGCTATTGGGAGCAAAACCTGGTCCAAGTGACTAAAATAAATGGTTAAAACTAGAAAAAAAAGCGACTTCATAAAAAAAGGCTACTGAAATCGGATCCTTGCTGTCTTAGTCAGATAGCCCTCTATGCACTGAAAAATGACAGGGCTGTGCAATGCTCCAAAACCGAAATTGCTTAAGAGGAAATCGAGTTTCTCTGTGCTTCTCGCAAGCCTGTGGCAGAATTTAAGCTGAAAAGCACACCAACATTGGCACAAACCGGACATTTATTACTTGTTGTGCGGCCAGGTAGATACCATACGAATCCGGGACATTGTCTTGGCACGCGTTGATTATTTTCAAGATTTATATTATCGAAACCAAGTGGATTTTACTTCTTTTAACGATAAAAATCTTCAAAGACGACGGAAATTTGTTGGCGAACGTGACTTTCCCACACAAAACTCAGGTTTAATGCGGTGAGGTTAAAAGACGGAATGAGTCTGCGGAATGGCATGTGGCATGGCTTGCGGAATGACATAATAAGCCATTTGCAATTATAAGAGGCATGCATGTGACATCATTTTTATGAAAATGAAAGTTGTATGATTTTGCCTTCGAAAAACGATTAGTGGGTCATATCTTAAACAAAATAGTGGTGATTTGGTTTTTTAAACCCGCACCAGTTTCTTAAAATGAATAAGTTCGTAAATGGTCACGTGACCAAAATGTGATTTTTGAAATTATGAATTACCTCTCTCTGAACACAAATTTTGCACTTAAACTTCAAGGAAAATGTTGAAAAGATGATGTGATAACGTTTACAGCACATCTGACCGTAACTATGAAACGTTCAACAAGATATAAGCAAGAAGTAATTTTGGCCGCCATGTTGGAGGGCAAGAGTATGCCCTCCAACATGGCAGCCAATATAAACCATACTACTTTGCTGAAAAATCAAAGTGCCATAAAATATCTCCCTTAAATGCGTTTCCTCTCAAATTTCGGGTGTAAGATAATTTTTGTGTGCTCTAACAATTTTTGGCATCAGCAAGATTCCAACTCATTGTTTAAAGGAAGCATTGGTTACGTGACCTCTTTGTGCAAGTGGCCTATTATGCGAAATGTAAAATATGCCGCGCCTTTTTTTGGCGCCAATTTAAGTGACCGACTGCTTTGCTGGTCCATTTATTACCGCTGGCTCAAACCAACAAGGCAGAGCAGAAAGTAGCGATAAGCTTTACTGCACTCGTGTCTATAATACTTAATTCATTTTTGTTTAATTTCCGACAATACTTTCTCTCTTTCTGCCCACCATTATGATATATAGTCAAATGTCAAAACGCTAGAGGGAAAAAAAACGCTTGTTGAACGTAAAGAGGGGCTCGCTACAATTCTACAGATTATTAATTAATACGGTGGACGAATCAGATCATATTTGAGGCTAAATGAACGCCCCGAGTCAAACTTTAATCTGTAATCCAGAAATCGAGTGAAGCGAACTGCTCTGTCTCCTTTCGGCCTTCCTTGTTTGTGTGAGTGTGTGCGTTTGATCGTGAAAAAATGCTTAAACGGGAGGAAGGGAAAAAAGGAAAACAAAAACAAAAACTCAATGGCCAGGGTTCGAACTCGCCTTTCCCTGCCAGCTATTAGCTTCGCTTGCCGGAAACTGAGCCACGCAGCCAAGGAAACAAAATACAAGATCCTTTTCATCTCTGAATATTATGTCACGATCACGTAACCCACCGTCTGAGAAAGAAACACTTCTCACCACAGGTAGCCCAAGCTCGAAATATGAGCATCGGCAAGCATCGGCATTGTTGCGTAACATTCAAAATATAAGGATTTGTATGGGAAAAAAACCTACAGTTTCTGTAACCTACGAAAATGAAAGGATTTCAATAAAAAACAGCTTACCTTACTTAAAATGTGTGTTACGTCTCTCCTGTGTGGTCCACGAGCCGAATTATGGCCGTTTTATGGGTTTTTATGTAAACGGTTTTCTCTCTATATAAAGGTTTACTAAGGTTGGGCACTCCAGCGAAGCGGCTCGACTGATCCGCCGAAGGAAAACGGCCGTAAATTCGCTCCAACTGCTCCAATCGCCTCCAAATTCCGCCTAGGTAACACTCGATAGTTCTCCTTTCCATTCGTTACCTTGCTTCAAGACGCCTTTGCACCGAGAGCGAATCAAAGGTCGCCAATCTCTGCAAACCTTCCCGATTGAAACCATCGACTGAGGCTCGGGATGAGCTCCGGGTTACCCAAACGGTCGAAAGATAGCTTAGCGACCCGGCCTGAGATTCAAATTACTCACACTAGGGGTGGGAGACAGTCTCTTGCTCCTGTTGACATCAATACGCGTAAATGTAATCCGATAAAAAAGCTCAAAGGTCAACGGGGACGGTAAAAAGCACCACTCCGTGCCAGAGGTTTTTCTCGCGGCTTCGCCGCTAGTGAATTCGGCCTACGGTCGAAGATGTGTCGGCCTTTGGCCAACACCGAAAATTCCCACTGCACGCGTGAAAAACCTCTGGTACCCAGGGTACCGACACAGAGGCTGCGTTTGCAAATTGATTGGCGCCAAAAAGGGAACACTTTTCAGTTTAATTTATTTTTTGGGTCATTCTGCGTATATTATATTCAGCATAATTATGTCATTCCGCAAGCCATGCCACATGCCAAGCCGTAAACTCATTCCGCCTTTTACCCTCACCGGGTTTAATGTCTGAGTCACAGCAGGGACCAAAACTTTTTGACGTCATTAGTACAAAGCGGTATTGGGAATGACAGAAGATATATTAAGGCGTAAAAACGTTTTAACTTCCTATAAAGCAGCTGGTTTTTTAGAGGATCTCTGTCATAGAAAACACAAATCTTAATAGTAAGAAAGAAATATTGTGTTGTAAGTAAATGGACCCATGCCTACCATCTGGTGCCTTCTGGTGTAAGTTTTTCAGTGCACAAAGCCTTATGAAACCTTTCTAATTTCTAATTACACCTTCTCTTTAAAGTGCCCATAACCTAAAAAGTTTTATTTTCTTATCTGAAAGTACACATTAAGACAGGAATTTCTGCGAACAAATTTTGTGATTTGAACAAAACGTGATTTTTTTTATGATTTTTTTAAGTCTACATTTCTTTGGCACACCCGTTCAGCTGACCATTACAGCTGACCGGCTCATATGTGACGTCATGTGACGTAGATTCAGGAACCTTACTTGTCATACACAAACAAACGAAAGGCAACTGGTTGAGATCCTCATCGAAACGACCTAACTAAAAGCACAGCAAAACCTCTCGGCTTGGGAAGAAAAGATGTGACAGGTCGATCTGATCCAAGTTCCTGAAGCTACGTCACCACTACGTCACGGATCCTGTCCGACCGAGAGGAGACTAATGCGAATGGTGGACCAAAATGGCGGCAAATTTCGAAGACTTTAAAAAATCGTAAAAAAGTCACGTTTTGTTCAAATCGCTAAATTTTTTCGCAGAAATTCCTGTCTCAATGTGTACTTTCAGATAAGAAAATAAAATTTTTTAGGTTATGGGCACTTTAAGGTGATTTGCGGCATTTTTGTCATCGTTGTGACAGTTTGTCCCTCACCGCTAACGCTTGCTTTCCTCCTTTTATGCCGGAACATATTAAGTTTATGAACACTTACTTCAATGACAGCACAGCACAGTTGGAAGAAGATTTAACCATGACTCGTTCGTTCATCGCTTTATCATTGTTGCTAGGGTTTTTCTTTTGCGTAATGACCTTAACCACTGAAAAAAAGCCCTCGATCAGCGTTCTTCATAACTCGGGAAAACAAGAAACTGGTGGGCCATGCTGTAAAGAAATTTAACTCTTCCAGTATTTTTACGTGCAGCCATTCTTGCTTACAAAACTCGTGGTGTACGTCTACAAACTTCAAGAAGTTCTCTAAAGGAGAAGAAAATGGAATTTGTGAACTCAACAAGCACAAAAACATTCCTTTCGAAGACATCGAGCTTGTTGATCAACTGGAATCGACTTTCTCCATGGTTTTTAAGGTGAATACATCACATAAGTGTTACTAACATAATAACTGAAAAGGTGATGGAAGGGAAAAGCTCATTTTCATGATTCCGCAGGTCATCCACCATTTAGGGTTTAACGTTCATTTCTGACAGGCGCGCACACAGCAAATTTGACAGCACATTTTTTCAAAAAAATTATGTCTCCACTGTTATTTACCCTAGCTTATTAAAAAGCTATACCTCATTTGAAAGGGCACACAATAAACTTTCCAAACTAAAATATTTTGCCCTCTGGAAGCCTATGATACTTCACAGAAAAAATTGACAAGATACATTTTCTCAAAATTTATGCAAAAATTCAAATATAAAATGAGATTTTGTAATAATAATACTTAAATTGAGCTTAAAGTTTAAAAGAACATTTTTTCTCTAGTTATCTAGCAAAACAGACCAACAATCAGCTAAAAATATTGAACGATGCAGAATTTTTTTTAAATTTATTTCTGATGTTAAAACCCTAATTTGCATACTTCGACGTCACCTCGTGTTGACAGCTGTGTTGAGTGTTTACTCACAAAAGAAGTCTGTTATCTTAATGTTTTCATCCATAGATCAAGCTAAAATACAATTATGAATTCAAACACTTTATTTGTGAAAATAACCAAGGCTTTGACAAAATAACCCCAAACTAAGTAGCATTTCATTAAATTAGATGAACATGAGTAGCAGAATGAACTCACAGCGAAGAGCACGCCGTGGTTACGCACCTGTCAATATTTTAGCCCCAGGGGAGCGGGGGCATACCTCGGGAATTTGACTGAATCTCCTCTCCCGTGGCTGGGGAATAGTAGGAAAAAACTCTTCGATATCATCGGATTTGACTTGACTTGCTTAAAACCTTAAACGCCAGCCCCAGTGGATGGCACAGCAGATGTTTTGAACTTGATAGAGTGTGAGAGGTGCATAGAATGGCATCATCAGTACTGAGGGGGACGAATACAGCAAAACCGCACAAAATTTACAATTACGTATGAAAACCAAACAGAATAACATAAGAAAACCGCAAACCGCATTGAAATTACCCGAAAATTACTAAAAACCGCAAACCGCTTGTTTCGTAAAATCGCAATACCGCAACTTAAAATAAAAATTTCTGCAAAACCGCACCAAAAATCGAGCAAAACCGCATCACCGCTAACCCTTACGCCCGCTCAGTCAGTACGCTCAGGACCCAGGGGAATTTGACATTTTAATGGCAGCCAGAGTCAAATTCCCCACCCCCAGGCACCTACTAAATGTCAATTACCCGCCTCTGGGTAACTTTTTCTAACAGAGTTAGGAGTTAATAATTGACAGGTTGGAAAGGATATGTCTTTTACAACCTCACATAGAAACAGAAACAGAAGGAATGAAGACTCTTCTATTTATAAACATTCGATCATACAATGAAAGAAGTGATGGTTCATATATACCGAAAAATAAAACAGATTCCTCACCTTTCTTTCGCTCATGTTGTCTTGTTACTTTCAAGAAAAGCAGAGGTCATTTACCTCTGGTGAGTTCTGGGTATTACCAAGATGGCAGGTCACTCATTTCCAGTTTCTCTCGATCTTCCAAGATGGCGGCCATGTCAAATTCCCGACCCTGGGCCAACGCTTAAATGTCAAAATCCCTACCCAGGGGAAGGTAAGCTCAGTCAATTTCCCGTGGGTAGCCCCTCCCCCCCCCAACCTGGGGCTTAACATTGATAGGTGCATTACCCAATGTTCAATATAACAAAGAAGATCATTATCATATTCTCGAGTCAACAATGTCACGTGACTGATCGCGTAACTTGCACAAGGACAAATCATGGGAAAATCGACAATTTTCCGGCCTCGGTTATTGGACTATAAAGCCCGGTAGCGTAAATAAGCTTTATCGCACAGTTTTTCTGCTATTGATCTCAGTATTTTTTTTTTCTCCATTTACGGGAATAAAGAGTACATCATGAAATTTTCACAAAGCTTCTAACTTTTCCCTCCAACAAGAGTTCAAAGTACAGTATACACTTTAGTGTATCTACTTTTTGCTAGCTTCAGGGAGTCTTTGGAGTAAAATAAATAACTATATACTATCGAAAAAAAAAAAACTGTTTGATTGCAGAGGTCCACGCAACGCGTAAATTAAACTGACTGGTCCCTTTTGCCGGATCTCTACTTAAAGAGATGATATAACCAGACGTCACTTAATGTGGAAAATGAAACAAACTGAATTCAGGGCTGGCACTACAGAGCTCTGGCCCTGAGGAAGGCTAATTTTGTTAGCCTAAATATTGGCCTATAATAAATCAGCCCTTTGCCGTAGTGCGAGCCCTGCATTCAGTTTGTTTCATTTTATACTTTATCGGTTGTACACTTTTACAGCAACAAGAATCCCAACCAGCGGACGGGGAAAAACATGGTAAGAACCATAAAACACATGCAAAGAACATTAACGTAAGCCATGCATGACAATTATTCTTTTTTTCTAAACTGATCTTACTAAAATAGTAGGCGCGCTCTGATTGGCAGAGAGGCGTGTTTGCATGATAGTATGTAAACAAAGTTGTTACGCCAAGATATTTTGCTATGCATGCGTTAATCACGCAAGAACGAATTTATTTAGTGATCTTTTTAATTAGTTACCTTATTTCCTTGTAGACTGAAATTAAACTCGAGATATAGTTAGTAACACGGGCTGTATATTTTTCTTTGCTTGAACTGATAGTTTTAACGTTTTCTATTGGCTCTGGTACCATGAGTTCCCTCAGGCGGTTAATTCACATAACCCTATTTGTAATGATCGCGTCAATTTAAGTCCTCCATGTAGAAAAAACGTTTTCTCTTTCATTTTAGTTTATAGTAGGATGGTATAACTTCACGACGCTCGGTGCCACAGGAAAAAATGGTCCAGTTAGTGCTGCAGGATATAAAAGCACTCTACTCAAGGAGGTAAAAGTCACGAACGGTGTCCAGGAGTGGCAGGTGCCAATTACAGGAAAGTACCATGTAGAAGCTTGCGGAGCATCAGGAGGGGACGGAATTTTGCCCAAGAAAGGAGGCAAAGGAGCAAAAGTCAGTGGCGTAATAACATTGTTAAAGGGAGAGAAGTTAGCCATACTGGTGAGACAAAAGGGATCAACACAGGATGGAAGCCACCCAGGAAGTGGGGGTGGGGGAACTTTTGTTTATCGTTCACCGTACCAACATAAATTTATCCTTGTGGCTGGCGGGGGAGGGGGTGGTGGGAAAAAAGATGGTCTGCATGGGAACGATTCACCGGATGGCAGTGGTTCCGTTGACACGAGAGGTACTAACGGGGGTGGTGGTAAGGTTTGTCGAGATGGAACCTTTGTACCAGACTCTGGGGCTGGCGCCGGTTATCTTAATAACGGGGGTTGCCTTGAAACTGGCAAGTTTTGCGGCTCACTTCATTGTAGGAAAGGGGGAAGTTCTCTGGGCAGAGGTGGGGAAGGTACCATGAATTGCGATGGTGGGTTTGGTGGGGGAGGAGCTTGTGATAACTTTCCCGGGGGAGGAGGTGGATATTCAGGGGGTGGAGTAGCACCTGACAAAGTGGCAGGAGGAGGTGGATCACATAAGCTTGATGATACATGGACAGTGATAAAAGGAGGCTGCGAAGATGGTGATGGTTACGTTTCTTTTTTCTTTGAAGATTGAGCTGTTTAAAAATTTATTTATAAAGACCGAATCGTAGAATGAACTTATTTAGGTATTCGAAAATAAATAAACATAAGAATACAGTGTAGATCGCTTTTACGGCTGCCTCTCGTCAAAGTTGGTTTTTGACAAGTTTTGATAATGTTTTGACAAATTGATGGGCTCTATATGATGTCGAACCATTCAAGAACCAATATGTTCCTGAGGCGAAGTCGCACAGTCGAAAAGCTTAGTGTCTACTCCATCAAAACTGCTCGTTCCTCTATTAAACATTGTGGGGTGCAATTGATTCTGAAAAATTATATAAAAATATCAAATTGTAAAGTTTAGGGAAAATAGATGTCAGAGGCATGTCAACTGAATTTGTCTAGTGGCAACGGCAGCGCGGTCTTCTCTGTAATTATAAATAACGAATTAACCTTACAAGTGGATAAGCTTAAATTATTGACTTTAAAGGCTTCATTGTATTTCGTATTAACATTGCATCTACTATTGAGTTAAATAAAAACAAGACGCTATGGAGCGTACACTTCGGCGTCGTCGTTGTGGAACTGATTAATTGTAAATACGGAGTAATAGTAAGGTAAAAGTAAGGTGTTAATTTGTGAAATTATGGGATTTGTCGGGATATTCTGAAAAGAGCAACACCCAAGAGGCCTACTTGCTAAAACCTAGCATTTCGGGGCAAATTGTATCTGAGATATTAGGCAGCCCAGTTATGCTCTGATGACTCCATACAAATCCTTCTAAATTTGACTTAGGTCTAAACGTTTAGACTTAAGTCAAATATAAGGTTACTTGCGGTGAATAACAAGTCTAACAAAAAAAACAGTGAAAAAAGAATTCTCTATTTTTCCTACATCAGGCTTCAAAAACAGCATAACAGTCTCGTGTACTGATTAAAGATATGTAAGGCATGGGTAAGGACTTAGGAGTCAATTACGTTGAGCTTGGAATTAGCTAAAACTCATTGGGTGCGTTCGATTGGGAAATCTGGATTTAGATTTTAAAATCCGGATTTCGGATTTGCAATCGAACGCGAAATCTGAAAACAGATTTCAACGCTGCAATATTTGGGTTGCATTCCTTTTAGCCAAACTTTTTTCGGATTTGGACAATCCAGATTGTTTGGATTTTCGTGCTAGCCGGAACAAAAATCTGAAATAAGATTGATCCATACAGAAGCTGCCCGCCGCTCCGATCTTCTTCTCAATTGTAACGCATCGTCTTTAACGTCTTTCTGCTAAATTAAGCATCTTCTCGTGGAAAAAGGAAAAACATTTGCTCTTTCATTAGTGGTGTTTCATGCTGGGACTCCGGCGTACACTTAAAACTATCTGGAATTTGATTCAATAAAATTTAGAGGACAATTCACGAACTCTCAAGCGCTTAGAAGCGAGCTCTTGACACACAGACATTGGCCAGTATAGTTTTGCGGTGAGAAAATCTCAGCGTTTTCACTTCCTAACGGATTTAGAGTGACAGTGGAACTTGAGTTTAGTATACTACAATTCTTTAGCGGCATAGAACAACGAAGGAGTAGAAAATAACTTTTGCCTAAGCTAACCTTGACCTGCCGTGTTTATTGATGAACGAACACGTTTTTGTGATCGAAAAGCAGTTTCATTAAATGGAACAAAGATCTGAAACCAGATTGAGATACCAATCTGAACGATCCACGTTCAGAGGTAGTTCGTTCGGATTGCAATATTAGATTGGTTTAGTCCTTGAGGGAACAAAAAATTGAATTTTCGATCGCAAAATCCAGATTTAGATTGGCTAAAAGGAATGCAACCTTGTTTTTACCGTTCGATTGGGAAATCCGAAAAAGGATTTGAAAAACTGTCCTTAGGAACAGCGGTCTTGCATGCACACGCATAATTAGTAAAAAGAAGACCGCTGTTCACGAGAACAGTTTTGCAAATCCTTTTTGGGATTTCCCAATCGAACGACAAAAACGGAAATCCAAAAAATCCGGATTTGGGTTTCTTAATTGAAATCCACCCTAAGGACGGATTTCTCGGAGGTGAAATCCGTTTTCGGATTTCGCGTTCGATTGGGAAATCCAGATTTAGATTTTGAAAATCTAAATCCGGATTTCCCAATCGAACGCACCCAAAGTTACGAGTTCGAATGTTTTGAGGATAATTATTCACTGATTTATCAGCACGAAAGGATGTCGGATTAACCCAAGGAAGATTAATACCAAAAAACATGTTCTTGACTTGAACTTAAGTAAAACTAAACAGTCTCTGCTAATAATAACAAACTCTCACTTGAACTGTAGATATCTTATGACTTCCGCCAACTTGTAAACACAGAACTTGAAAATCGACCTTCGTCACACTTAGGCTAAACACTGCACTCCAGCTCGTGGGAAAAAAAACTTAGTTCGTCAAAGGAACTAGCTTAGAACTTGTATACCGTTTGACATAAGGTTCTAGAAATACTAAACAGGCGAATAGTGGTAGCATTTCCACATTTTTTATGACTTCAGTAACTGACGCAAATCTGCTGACTCATGCGGGAATGTGAACATGCCCTAATTAATTATTCATGAACAATCGAAAAACGTAGAGAACGTTCGAGAAAGTCACGCAACGCATGAAAGCAATTTTACTACGTAACACTCAACAAAGACAAAATGTCTTTTTGCAGGATTTTGTAACTTTAATTAAATTCATCATAAAACAGTTCGATTAAGGAACGCTTACTCGAGAATTGTTTTTCAACACTCGAAGAGAAATTTCGTGTCTCTGCGCGGCCATGTAATATCCTCTATTCGTTCCTCGAGTAAATTAAAGACTAAACTCGAAGTGATCTCAAGATATCACGAAGTAGTCCGGTCTCATTAAAGATATGAATATTGTTCATCGTGGTGTCAGATAGGAATGAACGTTTATTCGTTTGTCTCACGATAGAATCGCTTTGAGATATTGATCACGACGTTTCGACTGCAATACTGCTAGTCTTCATCAGGCGATGAGGTCGATTGTTTACGTGTAGCTATTTATGCACGTTGGTTCGCTGTGATTGGTGTACTTCGATCCTCATTATTCCGACTAGCAGATTGTGTTCCCTCAGGGGTCCGCTTTGTAGTTGAACGGCTGTTATGCTTTCTGATCGTAGGCATCCATGCTTCAGGAATTTCGATTCCGTTGTCTCTATTGATGTTATTAGAATGAAGTCTTATTTGGATAGCCTCTTTGACCCTACGTGTGTATCGGTGAGGGTCACGATCGATAAACTTGACTTGATTCCATAAAGGAAGATGCCCCGTTTCGTTTGCGTGCTCCGAAACTGCGGAGGTTTGTGTATGAGCAAGCCGTATATCTCTATCATGTTCTTTTATCCTGTCTTGCATTGCTCTCCCTGTTTCGCCTATATATACTTTGCCGCATTCACATGGAATTCTGTATACAACACCTTCTTGTTTGCCTGGTTCTAGGGCGTCTTTCGGTCGTACTAAGTAAGACCGAAGAGTTGTGTCAGATTTAAAGACGGTGCGAACGCCTTGTTGTTGTAGGCAGCGGCGAAGAACCTCTGATACACCTTTAATATAGGGTAAAACCGCAGTAGATTTAAATTCCTGCGTGGGTTCGTTGTTGGCTGTTGGTCTTGTGGCTTTAACAAGTTTTCGTATGAACGAAGAAGGATAACCGTTGGAAACAAGTACCGATGATAAATGTTTCTTTTCTTCAGAGATAACTGATGGTTTTGTTATGAGGTGTTTGGTTCGGTCATATAGACACTTAACAATACCACGCTTCACTGACTGAGGATGGTGTGAGTCATAGGCTAAGTATTGATCAGTTTGTGTGGGCTTTCTGTACACACTGGTAGTAAGAAGGCCGTTTGAGTCCCTTATAACTGACGTATCGAGAAAGGGAATGCTGTTATCTTTCTCGGTTTCCATGGTAAAACGAATAGTGGGCTGTTGGTTATTAAGATGTTGTAAAAAGCCGTCGACTTGGTCTCGATCTAATATAGTAAAAGTATCATCTACATATCGCTTCCAGATCTTAGGTTTGTAGATCGCACTTGCTATCGCATGCTCCTCAAAATCTTCCATGAAGATGTTGGCTATAACCGCGGAGACAGGGCTCCCCATAGCGGCTCCGTCCTTTTGTTCGTGAATTGATCCATTGTACTGGAAATACGTGGATCGTAAAACAAAGTTTAAAAGGTCGGCAATTTGTGCAGGTGTTAGGTTTGTGCGGTCCGCAAGACCGGGATCGTTTTCTAGTTTGTGAAGTGTGGCCTTTACGGCATCTTCGATCGGCACGTTCGTAAATAAAGATTCTACGTCAAATGACACCATGATTTCCTTTTCTTGTATTCTTTCATGGTTGATGGTATTCACGAAATGAGTAGAGTTAGAAACTGCGTACTCCGATTTGCCTGTCAGTGGGGACAGGATGTCAGCTAAATGAGCCGACAAATCATAAGCAAAGGTGTTTATGCACGATACTGGTACAAATGGTACATTTGGTTTGTGTATCTTAGGCTGACCGTAGATCCTAGGTGGCTGTTTGTGCTGAGGCCTGATCTTGTTGTAGACAGTCTCTGATAGATGCCCACTTCGTTTCAAACTAAGAAGCTTCTCAGTGAGTTTACGGCTGAGTCGATCCGTGGGGTCTTTATTAAGGAGTTAATATGGACCCGTCTCGATTAGTGTTTTCATTTTTTCATGATCCCGGTCTTGCCGACCGCACAAACCTAACACCTGCACAAATTGCCGACCTTTTAAACTTTGTTTTACGATCCACGTATTTCCAGTACAATGGATCAATTCACGAACAAAAGGACGGAGCCGCTATGGGGAGCCCTGTCTCCGCGGTTATAGCCAACATCTTCATGGAAGATTTTGAGGAGCATGCGATAGCAAGTGCGATCTACAAACCTAAGATCTGGAAGCGATATGTAGATGATACTTTTACTATATTAGATCGAGACCAAGTCGACGGCTTTTTACAACATCTTAATAACCAACAGCCCACTATTCGTTTTACCATGGAAACCGAGAAAGATAACAGCATTCCCTTTCTCGATACGTCAGTTATAAGGGACTCAAACGGCCTTCTTACTACCAGTGTGTACAGAAAGCCCACACAAACTGATCAATACTTAGCCTATGACTCACACCATCCTCAGTCAGTGAAGCGTGGTATTGTTAAGTGTCTATATGACCGAACCAAACACCTCATAACAAAACCATCAGTTATCTCTGAAGAAAAGAAACATTTATCATCGGTACTTGTTTCCAACGGTTATCCTTCTTCGTTCATACGAAAACTTGTTAAAGCCACAAGACCAACAGCCAACAACGAACCCACGCAGGAATTTAAATCTACTGCGGTTTTACCCTATATTAAAGGTGTATCAGAGGTTCTTCGCCGCTGCCTACAACAACAAGGCGTTCGCACCGTCTTTAAATCTGACACAACTCTTCGGTCTTACTTAGTACGACCGAAAGACGCCCTAGAACCAGGCAAACAAGAAGGTGTTGTATACAGAATTCCATGTGAATGCGGCAAAGTATATATAGGCGAAACAGGGAGAGCAATGCAAGACAGGATAAAAGAACATGATAGAGATATACGGCTTGCTCATACACAAACCTCCGCAGTTTCGGAGCACGCAAACGAAACGGGGCATCTTCCTTTATGGAATCAAGTCAAGTTTATCGATCGTGACCCTCACCGATACACACGTAGGGTCAAAGAGGCTATCCAAATAAGACTTCATTCTAATAACATCAATAGAGACAACGGAATCGAAATTCCTGAAGCATGGATGCCTACGATCAGAAAGCATAACAGCCGTTCAACTACAAAGCGGACCCTTGAGGGAACACAATCTGCTAGTCGGAATAATTAATAAGGATCGAAGTACACCAATCACAGCGAACCAACGTGCATAAATAGCTACACGTAGACAATCGACCTCATCGCCTGATGAAGACTAGCAGTATTGCAGTCGAAACGTCGTGATCAATATCTCAAAGCGATTCTATCGTGAGACAAACGAATAAACGTTCATTCCTAGTCCGGTCTCATTTGGTGAAATAGCCGAAACAAGCTGAAAAGTCACGAACTTGCGAGCCCAATCTTGTCCCGAAACTAGTGTATAATTTCATACTATTTTTCGGCTAATCCCTCAACTTAGAGTTTCCTCCGGATCTGACGGGTCACACAGGTGAGTCGGTTCAAACCCTGGGAAAGCCAAAATACTAAATCGATCCTTTCTTCCTCGAAAAGTTAAAGAATAAATCAAGCATAGAAGCATATTTTAAGCAAGATGTAATCCTTGTTAAAACATGCAAACTTGAACATTTATTTCTGAAAATAGCTTATCTTTTTTAAACCATAAACTTGTTCCAAGGGGTTGTGTAGTTTTTGGAATTTATAATTTCTCCCTCTTTGTTTGCAACAAAACACACTTAAATGAAGACTCAAACCGAAGGCAGTGTAATAACTGCTGTCCGGAAAAGAGATTCCAAACACACAAAATAATTACCCTCTCATTTGCCTAAGCTTCATTTGTTAGAAACTACGGTGAAGTTTAAATTAACTCACACGAAGATAAGAACTTATTTAATAAGGATATCAACATGTGCAAAGTCAAGAGAGAATGATCTCTTGGCAAAATTTGTTGTAATTATCTTCTAGTACATAAAGAAATACATGAACTACGAGATTTGACCATGCCACTCAATCATCCAACTCAACTCTGTCACCGCACTTTTTGAATATCACGAAGAATTAAAAAAATTTGGGCCTTTCACTTGAAAATATAAACTCTTCTGCATATGTAGAGGTCTAGTCTGAAAACGGGTGTGGAAAATTACATTTTTTTTTTGGTCTGAAATCGGGTCAGGATTTGAAGAACCGTGCGGCACACCCTCACCAATAATTCCCATGAGTACCCCCCGGGGGCATCGAGGAACAATGACTGTTCACTGGTCTCGTTCCTAGAAACGCAAGAACAGAAGAAAGGAAAACAAGCTCCACATCACCACAGAAAAGAAATGGTTACATCCGGAAAAAGCAATGACCAACAGGACTAAAAGCGAATTCACTTCGCATTGTCGAAGCGCTGCGAAGACGAACTTCTTGTTGTTGTTCCCAGCCCGTTTCACGTATGCTTGCCACAGTTCTCGAATGACTGACAGATTTCTTAACTGGGGTGATTATGGAAAGCCAAAAATCAGCAAAATCAAAGGCCGTTGCCAACCACCCTGTCACAAATTATAAGAAGGTTTATCAGCGGCAGCATATGATTGCCTGAAAAGTTGCTCAGACAGCTTCTGAAATTCTAGAGGCTATCACGTGACATGGTTGAGTTCGCTATATTCTACGCCGGTTTTTTTTATACAAAAGTGAAACAACTCCATCATGCAACCGACCAACCTTTTAAATGTGCCTTAAGTATATTATCTTGTGTGAGTTAAGGGTACCCGTTTTTACTTTCAACCGCGATTGATATCAATGAATGTGAATGTGAGTGTTTGAGTTGAAACTGGAACTGAGACATTGCAACACGACGGTCGAACGAAACTTGTAGGAAGATTAAGCATAAAGATACAGGTAATGAGAGGACCAGTCTCCCCAATTAGTAAGGCATTGTGCCTGAGCTATAAGACATGAGATTTTGATAAAGTTAATTATTATTATTATTATTATTCAAAGTCATTTTGGTAAGAAAAAAAAAACGAAACAAAACAACAACAAAAAAGAATGGGAAAATGTTTGACGCTACAATTTAAGCTGAGCGACTTTGCGTTGTTTCAAAACACTTATCGATAAAAGCATTTTTTTGGAATTGATGATATAATTCCTTACCCACTGCGGTTCGACTGTTGAAGAAACAATAAAAAGTACCCAACCAGGAAATCATGTGAAGCTTAGGCTATGTTGACAATATAACAGATAGCTTTCGCGCCAGCACGAAAACCACACCGGATCGGTGATTTCGGCGCGATTTCTGTAATGGACGAAATAGCCTGCGTAGCTGGCGGTATTGTCTCGGTGTGCGATTAAAGTTCTGACGGTGGACCTGTGGTCCAAAACAGGGGGTGGGGACGAGGCGTTTCTCGCGGCTTCGCCCCCAGATCTCACTCGACTATTTCACAAGAATGCTGAATCGAAGAATACTGATCGATTTCGTTCCCAGAAACCACGCGCTTGGATATCTAACCTCGCATCCGGAGCTTTGTTAGATCCTCTGTTTAAATGTTCGCCAGAGATGTCTTGAAGTACTGGCTCGATCTCTATATCGCAACACACCACACTCAGAAAGTCAGTTTCGAGATCTATTAGCTCGTTGTGGCGTTGAGTAATAAAACCTCTTTACAGGTGATAGTAGTTAAGTAAAAGAGAAGAGAGTTTGATTGACGGTATACTTTACTTCCTGTGTTGGTTGAATGGGGGATTAAAGGCGTTCATTGAGCCTGTTTCCACTGTTTTAAGGCTGGTTTTACTCACAGTAAGGTCGGAGACGGAGTGTCGTAAACAGAAGCCCGGAGCCAGTTATGACTTGTGAAATTTAAACAAATACGTCGTTGACTTCGACTTTGATGACCATAGGAGTCGCAAGGAGAAGGGAAAGAATGAACTATACGTTATACGCGGAAAATGTATCCTTGTTGTGAATTGTGAATAATCCATTCCGCTTAAGCTTGCGACACCGACGAACTAGTTTTAATTTCACCGTATCATAGACGACGGAATCATAAACGGAGAAGGACGAGCATGGAAAGATTTTTGCGATTTTGTTTCCACAGAGCTTATGCCGGACTCCGCTTACGATTCCGATTCTTTTTTACGAGGTCATATTCAGTCTAGGGTTTCAACAAGAAAGTAAACTACACGAAGAACCCATTGAAATGCCTTTGTTCTATTACAACGCGTGCTATGGTGCCTAATGTCCTATCAAACTGCTATTTTCTTCTCAGTTCCTATTAATGTTGAAACTTAGGCTGCTGATAGCCAATCAGATTAAAGAATCCTGTCATAGTTTTGACTGGTTCAAAAACTACGTCATAATAAAAACGAAATTAACATTACGCACAGGTTCAAACTTTCACTGTGTTAACATTGGATTAGCATTCTGTATTTTGTTTCCAGGCCTTAGCTATGTATTCACCACCCTCGATGCAAGGAAGAAACTGAACCAAGAAGTACTTCCGGTTATGTTGGAACATCACTGGAAGGTAATGTCATTTTATCCAGAGGAATCCAAATTTGGTTTGTTCCCGCAACAGGAAGTTCCGTCATCGAAGTTCTGGGTACCTCTGGGGGAGATAGCCCCCGTCAAATTCAGTCAGATCCGCAGAGACTTGGTGGCTTGGGAAGGAGCGAAGATCAGAGGAACATTCCAACTTAAGGAAAGAACAAGACCTAAAATCTTGATATCTGGAAATTCTTCAGACGCAGGCGATTTGCCACGTGGAGGTGGTGGTGGAAGTTTTGTCGTGTTGTTAGATAGCACTTCCTTAATAATTGCCGGTGGGGGAGGGGGAGGAGGAACTACACGTGACCAGTTTACAGGTGGAGACCCGGGTCAGGTAACAGGGGATGGGGTCCAGAGAGGGATGGCGCTGGAGGACCAGTTTGCAATGGTGACACAGGCAACATTGATTTGAGTCTAAAGTCAGGAGGAGGAGCTGGGTTAAATGGAGAGGGCGAAAGGGGTGGTACAGGAATTTTAACAGCCGTGCAGAATTTTATAAACGGAGGAACCGATGGAGGGCTCGGTGGAGGTGGTTATGCCATGTTACTTGGAGGCGGTGGGGGTGGATATTCTGGTGGGGAAGTTGTCGAAACTCTAACAAAAGGCACTGCAGGAGGAGAGGGGGTCATATAATAATGGTACAGAACAGTTGAAAAATTATCGGGTGTTAACAAAGGTGATGGAAAAGTTATAATAAATTTCATGAATTAACGTTCTCTTTCACTGTCAGTGATTGACATATGGGCGGTATCAAGAGAGAATGAGCTAAGAGAGCGAATCCCCCATACATGACCCTCTTCCCATGAAAATTTTTTTCAATCTATTCTTGGTTCTGTGTCATACTGCGTGGTTATTTTAAGGACGGCACCTTATTGGTCGGTTAGAGTGGCGTCATGGAAACAACAAACAAAAATACCTTACGCAGCACGCGCGCGAACTTTAAATAGATTGAAAAAAATTATCATGGGGCACAGGGATTCGCTCTCTTAGCTCATTCTCTCTTGGCGGTGTATAGTTTATGATGAACTCTGTAAAAAAAGCTTCGAATTATTTTGTGATAGTAGTAAAAAAGTACAACATGCCAAGCGATCTGAATAACATTGTGATAGAAGTATGTGAACAAGGGCATTTCGGTCGGACCTGATGGACAGGTTGGACGTATATGTTATGATAATTAAAAGCCATGCACAGTTCCATAGGGTTTTAGGAGGTAATAAAAGGAAATTACACTCTTAACAAACTCAGACTTTCCTTTTTTTTGTGTTTTGTTTTAGAAATTGTTGAGGAGTTTGATAATTAAGGCACTTTGAGCCCCCCAGTCTATGTTAACGTTATCAGGCAATTGGAGTTTGTAGATGTTGGTTTAGTATTGTACTTGTTTGTTTTGCTGTTGTTGTTGTTGTTTTTTAACTTAATAAACGTAACAAGATACCCGGAGAATGATCGACGTTTCGATCTGTCCTGATCTTGCATTTTTTGGGAGGGATAGCTACTACGCCTTCCTACTTTTCTTTTATGATTTAAAGGTTATAGAGGGATCAAATATTTAAATTACATATAAAGGAAATAGATAAAAAAGAGAAATTGTGAATCAAAGCAAAAATAAAAGAGAAGATAACGACAACATAAATATATTTGCACTCCTCTGTACAAACGTTTGAACAAAAACTTTTAGACAGGAATTAAAACTGCAGAAAAAGTTCACACAGGTAAAAAAGGTAAAAGTGATAACGGTGAAGATGGAGGAATCAATAATAATTCATTCATGAATAATTCACGTATGTCTTGATAATCAGGATATTCGGTATTTTCCAAACTTGAGGCGTCATCACTAAGCCTGAGTAAATAAAAACTAACGTTAGAGAAAAATATTGCAGGTCAGCGTTGGTGAGACGGATCCTATTCTTTAGAAGGTAGCATGTGCTACATTTGGTTGGCTTACGATTATCTGGGAATATAGGGGAAATACCGCAGATACGGAGGAAGGCCGATTGTATCCTGATTACTGATTTTTAACGGTGCTACGGTCAGTGGTTGATATATCAACAGCGCGCACAAAAATAAACACACCGAAGAACAAATTCAAGCAAGTTAGACCGATGAAATAGTTCCAGCAAGAATTTTTGACACATTTGATAAATTATTTTCGACTTAAGACTCAAGTTCCCAGGAGAACAGATCCATTGGGTGCCCCTAAATATATCCTAAGATTATGACGTGACCTTAAATTGCACGTGGAAAGACCGTTTGGCGCGCTAGATACTTGCGATCTATTTGCGGAGAACTGGACCCACGCTCAGTGACAACCTCGTTCCCAGGATTCCGTCCTACGAGTAGAAGAGAACCCTGTGAACGGGATTGGATCAGTCACACCTGTTTTGGGCTCTTCAAAAACTTTCAAGCACCAATGTGGTAAATGCACCGACATCTTTTAACATTGAAATTACCTCTTCAACTGATAGACACACATGAAAGAACAAAGCTAATGCTCCTTTTCGTCACCAACAATCACATCCTTCGCGACTTGAATTTGATCCAAAACAGACGTTCTTCGTGATTTATCCATTCTATTCTTGATTCTGCGGCGATTGTCCTTCGATTGTACCATCTTTTCATTTTTATCCCAGTTTGGCGTTATCACCGAACAGGCGGATTGCACCTCTTCCACGAAAGATTTTCGTCTTTTACGCTGCCCGCTTGACTCCTTAATCTTGCGACGTCGCTCCGAAGCCTTCTTCTCAAACTCCTTGTTTTTTCCGAAGCCATCGATGATTTCTTTTGCAACCAACAGGTTATCAGCAAGAGATCCCCTCTTTTTAAAAGTTTGTCTTTGAATGATCTTTCTTCTTTCGGCATTACGACTGTCTCTAATCTTATCTTCAGCAACAATGCTTTCCTTCAACCTCATCTGGCTCTGATCTAGGTATTTCTTTGGTTGGGTATCCAGTGGAATTCCACTGGACTGATCACCTATGGGTGGAAAATAACAGTTATTAGTAAAATCCAACTAGTGGTCTATCATCAATGCTGCGTTCTGATTGGTTGAGCTACTACTAGGCTATATGTTATAGCCCACTAGTAGCGAAAAGCGCCGGCCTTTTGGCGGCGAAAAAGGACTAAAGTCTAGCTTTAACTAGCTAAAATTTTTTTATTCTCGATATTTCCGACCAACTAGTTGGATTTTACTAAAACAATTATTCCTTTCGCCCTTATGGCCTCTGAATCAATAGCCCATTCGGCCTTCGGCCTCATGGGCTATTGACTCAGAGCCCATTCTGGCTCGAGGAATAATTGTTAAATATCAGGCCATTGTACATGCTTCTTTATTTGGTGATCATTGATGGATCCAGACCTTGAGATGGGGGGTGCGGGGTAGGGCGGGTGCCATCCATCCATACATACATACACACCTGTTACCTGAACACTATCCCGCGTTGAATGACCCTACAGCGAGGGGTCCTCAAAAGAACCATTTAACATAAGACATAAAATCCTGATAATCTGCACTAAAAGTACGTTACAATTAAAAGGTTGCAAAAGTGCTTTTGTTAATTCACCTGGAGTTTGATAAAACTGCTCTGCTAGCTGTCCACAATGGAGCCCCTGAGGGGTTGAAGCACTGTCGGAAGTTCTTTCAGAAGGATAGCTTCTATCAATCCTGATACTTGACAATTCGTTTCCGCTTTCGGCATTACGACTGTCTCTAATCTTATCTTCAGCAACAATGCTTTCCATCAACCTCCTCTGGCTCTGATCTGGGTATTTCTTTGCTTGGGTATCCAGTGGAATTCCACTGGACTGATCACCTATGAGTAGAAAATAACAGTTATTAGTAAAATCCAACTAGCGGTCTATCATCAATGCTGCGTTCTGATTGGTTGAGCTACTATTAGGCTATATGTTATAGCCCACTAGTAGCGAAAAGCGCCAGGTTTTTGGCGGCAAAAAAGGATTAAAGTATAGCTTTAACTAGCTATTTTTTTTTTTATTCTCGATATTTTTAACCAACTAGTTGGATTTTACGAAAACAATTATTCCTCTCGCCCTTATGGCCTTAAACTACGAGTAGTCCCCCATTTTTCCTCAGGGATTGTAGGGCGAGCGAAACGCGAGCGCGCGTGAAAATCACCCCACGCGAGAAAAGGCGACATGCGGCGGGAAGAGAGAAAAATGAGGGGTCCCTCATTTTTCTCCCTCCCAACAGCGTGTCGCTTTTTCTCGCGAAGGGTGATTTTCACACGCGCTCGCGTTTCGCTCGCCCTACAATCCCTGAGGAAAAATGGGGGACTACTCGTAGTCTATTATGGCCTCTGAATCAATAGCCCATTTGGCCTTCGGCCTCATGGGCTATTGACTCAGAGCCCATTCGGGCTCGAAGAATAATTGTTAGATATCAGGCCATTGTACATGCTTCTTTATTCGGTGATCATTGCCGGATCCAGACCTTGAGATGGGGGGTGCGAGGGGGCGCAGGGGCCATACATACACACACATACATACATACATACATACATACATACATACATACATACATACATACATACATACATACATACATACATACATACATACATACATACATACATACATAACTTCACAGAAGTTCAGGTTTCACAAGTAATCATCGTTTTATTGCTACAGGACTGTTTTGTATGGTGCAAGGACCACACTCATCAGGCAATTTTGGCGACTGAACTGTTGGAATTGGAAGGTTGGCAGTTAAATGCGAAAATTTAAATGCTTGCTATGGTAGATGCGTTACATTCAGGTTATATGAAACTGTTGAAAGGGTTGTTAGGTAACAAAAACATTATATAAGATGGATTATCTGTCGGTATAAAAAAATGTGATATAAGCGGGTTTTAAGCTACGTTACTCTAAAGTTTCCAAGTACATATCGGTTTCTGTGGGGGCATGAACTAGCTTGCTAATTCGTTTCTTGTGTTGAGGCTACACAGTTCTTTTCTACAGATGATTATGAACTTTTCATTCAGGCAAAGACTACATTTTTTGCTAATGTTGCTGCCAGCCTTCCAATTCCAACAGTTCAGTCGTCAAAATTGCCTGATGAGTGTGGTCCTTGCACCATACGAAACAGTTCTGTAGCAATAAGACGATGATTTCTCGTGAAACCTGAACTTCTGTGAAGTTATAATTACATACATACATACATACATACATACATACATACATACATACACACCCGTTTTTTATTTGGAGTCTTATACAATACTTAGATAAGGGGAGGCTCGGTCTCCCCAGGCCCCTTCTCTGGATCCGACACTGGTGAACACTATCCCGCGTTGAATGACCCTACACCGAGGGGTCCTCAAAAGAACCATTTAAACATAAGACATAAATTCGTGATAATCTGCACTGAAAGTACGTTACAATTTAAGGGTTGCAAAAATGCTTTTGTTAATTCACCTGGAGTTGGATAAAACTGCTCTGCTAGCTGTCCACACTGGAGCCCCTGAGGGGTTGAAGTACTGTCGGAAGTCCTTTCAGAAGGATAGCTTCTATCAATCCTGATACTTGACAATTCGTTTCCGCACCTTCCAGTCTTTACGTCCTCCTCCTCCGTACGACTTAATAAATATTGGAAGTATTTTCGTACTGGCCTAGAAGACGAAAATCTCATATGGATACCTAAAATAGTTTCATAAGGTCGGTCCTCGGAATTCGTTTTTTCTTAAAATTAATCATAATCCTCAAGATGAGGCAATATTTCGTTATTTAAAGGAAACAATTTGACCTTTATGAAAACGTAACTATGCCTGAAAACGAAAATGAAAATTTTCTTTAATTAGAAAAATTGCTAAAGTTACGGCTCGGAATAAGTTAGCAGTCGGTTTCTTTGCCTTTTTTATTTAATTACGCGACAATGGAAATCCACACTTAAGGTGACATACTACAGTAGCCATCAAATAATTCCTTATTATAAGTGATTTCATTTTTGCATTAAAGATGTTGACGTCACTATTTTTGTATATTGGAGGTTGATGAAGCTTTTTTTGCTTATCATCAGATTGTTATCAATACTGAAAAGAGGCAACTATTACCAGCGACTTCAATATATTTACCCTTGAGCCTTTTTTCGTGGTATACTGTAAATGTTCAATATTTTTTCTAGAAGCTTACCAAATTGCGAATAACAAAATGATGCCCATCAAAAGAACAAACGTTGATCCTCCAAGGATGAAAACAACAGTTAGAGTTGTCGCCACACCATCACCATCCCATTTCCCTTGTTCGCGTGTAGCCCGGCTTTCCCTTGCAACCACACCATCACGGCTTCGGACATGAGCCATGGATAAACCTTTCCAGCGGAGGCCACCAGAAATTGGCAGTGTGAAGGCTTTATTCCTGTTTTTCTTGGTTTTCGCTTGATGACGAGCGCTTTTGTATTCTGGTGCAGCTCTTTTTCGTCCTGGATAATCATTCTCTTTCTGCACATAGGAGAATAAAAACTGCTTCTTGAAAAATAATGAAATAAGCAATAGAATTGCACTATAGCTCTGTTAGTCAAATTTAACATGACTATCATTTTTGTGAATGACTGAATATAAGGGGACCTAAGGGGGCTACCACCAACTGGCGTGATACAATTCACCTTGGCTCTAAAATAGGATGACCACCACACAGTTTGTCAAAACGTCAATCATAGTAAAAAAAAAGATCTATTCGTTCAGGCGTACACTCAACCGGACGATCATATTCCACCTACTTAACAAATCGGTATTAATCATCTTTCTGTTGCTTTAACAGGATCTTAGCGTTAAATCTACTTACGTGTGTAGACGCAAATTGTTCTTCCCCTGAAAAGACCCTTTCCACGGAATCGCTGTTTGTCTCGTCCTCGAATTCAATTAGACCCGAGGTGTCACCTACAGACAGCTGTTCATCATCTTCATCGTATTCCTGAGTCTCTCCAGAGCCAAAATTGTTAAGGCCCAATTTATGTTTACCCATTGGAACTCCTTTGACATTTACTTTGTGATTTGAAGAAACATCTGATACTGGGGAAAGTAATTTTGTCTCGCCATAAGCGAACTCGGGTTCCTTTTCAAGCAAATGTACACTTTTCCGTTCAAAGGGTGTGAGAAAGACGTCTGCCCATGGCTCTTGTTGAAAACCCTCATCATCTGGTTTGTCCACCTTCTCAGCTCTTTTTTCCCGAGTGCTCATTTTGGTCCTGGTGTGTCCAGAATTATCTTGTGAAGCAACTGGCAGAGAATGTAATAAGTGAACCATTTTAGCGAAAGGAGACTTTCCCGCACCGATGATCTTGGAGGTAATCTTCATTTTATTTGAGATATCTCCATCTTTGGTGTTTGATTGAACTTTTTCTCGGCCCCTCTGGGGGATATAACGGGACTTTCCCTGGAATTGCCCGCTAACAAGACTGCCCTCGGTTCCTCCCGACTCTAAAGGCAATGCACCAAAATCGTCTTCATCCTTGCTAAGACCATATGTCTTGGAATCAGCTAGAAATAAAAAGTAAGCATAGAGTTAGTTATTTCGAAATAAAACTACTGTAAATCCTGTTTTAAGCTCCCCCTCCCCTCCCCTCCCCTCTCAAATAAGCCTCCTTTCCCTCCCTACTAATAAATGATAGACTGTATTAATCAATCATAATTGTAAAACTTCGAATTCTTGTGGACTGATCCAGGTTGAATTATTTACCAACTGAAAGTTTGGATTTGATTCTGATCCTCGGCTGCATGACCTCCAACCTTCTTGTACTTAACCTTTTCCACTTTGTTTTCTAGTTCTTTTTGGACAACTGATACCGTCGTCTTTCTAAATTAAATATGCCCTCGTCTCAAATAGCCCCTCGCTCTATTAAGCCTTCCCTCAAATGGGCTTGAAATAATCCCCCCGGTGGCTTAATAGAGGATTACGGTAAACCGAAATTACGGGATGTGATTTATATTGTATCTCTACAAACATTAGGGGGGTCAGCACTAAGCGGGTTAAATTAAGAGAAAATGTAAGGGCTTTCTTTGCCCTGGGAGTGGGACAAGGCAAGCTGTCCGCAATGATGAGGTGTCCGTACGAGCCGGTTGTCCGCGAACCGGGGTTTTACTGTAATTGCGATGGGAAACGCCTTTCAAGGAAAAGGGCGAGAATAGGTTTTTTTTTCACTGTTGGCAGTGCCGCAAAAGATAATACGAAAGAAGGAGGCCTAAAATTTATATTTGACTGGTGACGTTATTTGAAATTATGAGATCGAGAAAAGGCTAGCGTCCGAAACCGACTTACTGCTTTGTTACCTTGTCGCTTTTCAGCTTTAGATAAACAGTTCATCAGAGAAGAAACTCACCTTGCGAAAGGAATGCAAACGTAAACGCGATAAGAAGTATCCAATGAGACTTCATATCTTATCCTCTTTTTGCACCATTTTCTTCGAAGAAATGATTCTGAATAATGGTTTTCCATTAATTGTTACGTAATAGAGTTAATTAATTAAGACGCACTTGCTCGACTTAATCCACCGGTGGGGCGATTGAACGTCTCGTGCGACACTTGATTTTACACGTGGTCGTTATAAATTTTTGTCATTTTCAAATGCTGTGAGCTAACATTTAAGGGGCTGTTTACATGGAGGGAGGAAGATCCTAGAAGGCGGATCATCCTAGAGCCATATGCTTTCTGTATTCAGTTTCTACGCAAAAATTTGCACTTAGTACGATAAGATTTGCTGAATTCAATATGTATATTTTTGGTACAGTATTTTTGCTACCACTACACGGCGACGGCATGAATTTTCACGAATGCGACGTTTTATGAATTATCGATGACGTAAACTCAAGACTTTCGTGTTCCAAAGACCTCGCTTTCTAATTAAATCGGACAAAGTGCAACTGTTCAGGCTCTTAGAAATAATTAATGACGTACTCTGTGGAAAAGGAATAGCGTGCTAGATGTTAAATACAAGAAGTAATCACGGATTAATAAGAGCGTTCGAACTTTGGTCATTGGTCGATAACACATGCCATATTCGCTTCTTCCTAGATAGAATAACGCACTTTCTGTACGCGTAAGAAGCAGTAACCAAATGCAAGTTCTTCCTATTCAAAAAACATTGTATTTACTTCCAAAAAGGATTGAGTTTAAACTTTTATTACTGAGCGCAGACGAAGAGTATAATTATAATTTGTGATGTAAATACTAATTTTAATTACTTGTAATATTTTGGTACGTAGAATAATTAGTTACTGTACAATGATAATAGTAATAGTTTTGCATTTCTTCTTTTTTTTTTTTTGCTCGGCCCCATAAGCTTTTCAGCTTTAATTAGTACCGTGGATAAATAAAGTTTATTGATTGATTGATAGAAAATGAGCAAAGCTGTACGTGGAAGAAAAAACATTCGCGCGCATTCTGATCCTTTTAGATGTGCGCGCACCTTGCACGTGGAGGCTATGACGTATTTCCGGTAATTGAACCAACCTAAAATCGAGATTCTTTCTGCTAAATGCTTGTGCCCAGGCTTCTCGCGTTCAGTTTAGCTTGCGTTCGACGTTAGGCGAACGCAGTAATAGCTTGTTTTACAACATTTAATTCTCTATACTAAAAATGAATTGATAAACAGGAGGAAGAGAATCGTGCTTCCGCTATCTTCTTTTTAAAACATTTATAACCAGAGGTTCAAGAATTTTACTTAGGGACTTAATGAGGCATGCTAATCTAGCTTTTCAAGGTCATGAGACCTGTAAGACTTCGACTGCGATTCTTGTTATGCGGCGGACAAGGGAATTATTTCCGTAACCTTTCTCTGAGGAATAGGGAACCCACGCTCTTATTAGTAAACTGCAAATGGAAATTAAATAATAAAATCTTACCCGTTTTGTTTTATCCTCGAATGCGCTGTGGTGCGAAGTGAAATGGAAGTTGTTTTACGATGCAAAAACGATGTTCAATAGGCCATTTGCATGATGGCGTCATTTTACCACTATGAATAGAATCCTTTCCGTTTTTTCTTTCATATTTAAATTCGGTAATCCCTGTGGGATTTAAATAACGAAACCCCTAATTTGCACAAGAAAACAAAATCCTGAAGGAATCTAGTCGTGGTAGTAAAATGACGTCATCGTGCAAATGGTCTATTGGACGCTTTGACCTTTGCTGATTTCACAATGCTTTATGTGGTTTAGCTCGCATTTCACTATTGGTGTCACGCGCCGGTTGTTATTATCGTCTCGCGTTTCATCGTTGGTTATTAGTTTATTAACTTTTTGAACTAACGTTGATAAATAATGACAAGGGTCGAAACTCGATAGCTGCTCTCGTACAATCAATGCCTCCAGTTGAGTACACCAGTTTACAAAGCAGTGACGAGCGAGGTAACATTCCACGATGACCATTCAGTTGAAACGAAAACAACAAGGCAATATCTGGCCCGTATCTGGAAGTATATACAATCTTACTTGAAACAATCTCAGAACCAAGCAGAAAAGCTCAAGAAACTTTCAGATGTCAAACGCAAAGTTAACTTCCGGTTCAGTCAAGTGGAGGCATTCATAAATCGAAAAGTCAGTAATCAATTTGTGACCATTTTTGATATTAAATAGAAAAAAGTGGCCCACCGTACATTTTATCCCTTGAACTGTTGTTGGAATGAATTTCGTGAAAAAAACCGCTCGTAATACTTGAGTACGGCTTAAAAATAAATCGGTGCTCAAATTAGTTTCGTCTCTTGTCTCTTTTCTCTTAACTCTAATTCAAATTGTTAATAAATTAATAACCAACGATGAAACGCGTGACGATAATAACAACAGTGAAATGCGAGCCAAACCACATAACGAATTGTGAAATCAACAACGGTCAAAGCGTCGAATTGAACATCGTTTTCGCATCGTAAAACTGTAAAACAACTTCCATTTCACTTCGCACCACAGCAGATTCGAGGATAAAACAAAACCGGTAAGATTTGATCTCTTAATTAATTTCCATTTGCAGTTTACTAATAAGAGCGTGGGTTCCCTATGTCTGAGGTGCCGTGGAGAAGTGTATACAAAAAAAACAACGCATGTTTTCCGCGAGTGTTTGTCCCCTATTTAGAGTTGTTACTCTTGACATCTACTGAATAGAAATTGAACTTTAGAAGAACGTTATTTACGTTTTTTTTTTCTTTTCCAAACATCGAGCAAACGTTACATGAGAAGAAAGCTGGTTGAGCTTAGAAGAATTATCGTATTCTACAAGATTTTATAGTTTTAGTTTATTTATCTATCTGGCGAGGAGAAAAGCTATAAAAAAGTTATTGACGGCATTGATAATTTAAACAATAATAGATTACGAGTTAATCGATGAAGAGAAAAGTTGCCTGAGAGTTTCTTTCGCAGCTTGTCGCACTTCTCTGATCTTCCAGCAGTACAACAATGGATTTAATGATGAATTTAGGAGAACTAAAATGGTTGTAAATTGCCTAGCAATGTAACCTGATAAAGTCATCCCTGCTTGAACTGTTACAATTTCGGCAATATAATGAGGTAGATAACAAATAATCAATGCTACAAGTACCCATAATGCACTGTACACTCCTTTTCTGTATCGAACTATATTCAGTGGAATTGATTGGCTCGATTGCCCCTGACTCTGAACATCAGTTTGATAATAACGCAGAGCAAGAAAAATTTTTATGTAAGAAAAAAATAACGTAAATAGACAGAGAGACACAGATATGGCAACATAAGCGTAGCTGAATGGACCAACAATAGATAAAACCCATATAGCCACTACTATTATATTTGCCCTCTTTCGAGTAACAACTTCTCTGTATTTGAACCCCAACAACAAAACGAGAAGCCTGTCCACGCTTATTGCAGTAACTGTTATCAAAGAGGCTAAGCAGAGTATAAAACCTGCGATAAAACTGGTCAGGCCTGTGTAATAGCAAATAATCCATGTTTCGTTCACCTCGGAAAGCAAATAAGCCGCACTCACGGGCTGCACAATAACACCAACACAGAGATCAGTTATCGCTAGGTTGCGATATAGGATTTTGGACGCCGGTTGAAGTGAGGTTACCTTGCGTAGAGCGACCAGGATAAGAGTGTTCCCCAGCAATGCAGTAATGGAAAGAAAAATATTAATCACTGCAATGAAGATGAGCAGGTCGTTAACTTCAGCTGCGAATTCCGCCTCCGGAAAACAGTGCAATTTTGTGTTTCTCAGGTTCCTCTTGTCATTTTCGGTAAAATTATTGGTTAGTTCTGCCATCTGCCTGCAATGCAAATACGCGCAAATGAATTGCCGTTTCTTTACATTTTTTTGTCCCTTAAATTGACTTTACAATCAAGATTCTAATATTCTATCTTGTAACGCCAGTTAAACTGCTAGTAGGCCTAGTACGAGAGCTGGTGTTGCGATTGTTATGATAAGCAGAAGGGAGTTGTATTCAATATCTTGGAAAATGAGACCTCGTTTCCTTGTAAGGAGCTACACACATATAGCTAGATGTGTGTAGTATAGCTGGTGTTGCAATTGTTGTACGTAATTGGCAAGAGGAAGTAATATCCATAAAAACCATTAGGTAATAAGAAACTGGCTTCTCTGTAAATAGCAACACACGTTTTGTTTTAAAACTGGTGTCGAACCATTTTTCTTTATCATTATTCTGATTTCGTGTTTCCGCAGAAAAGAAAAACAATATTTTAACCTTATATGGCTACAGCGTGTCACTTATCGTGAAGTTCATGTGTTAATGGCGTCATCGCTTTTAAATGATACACTGTTCGGTATTATTTTTATATTTTCCGTAGCCTTTGATATCTATATTTCATTGGCTCTCTAAAAAAATCCTAAAACCAAACTTTTCTAAGAACACATACCCCTCGAGCAGGTATTTCTTTCCGGCATGGCTTTTAGCATGTGCAGTCGTCAGCATTGTGAAGTCGGGGGCATAACCAAGCCTACGCGAAGTAAGTGATGCCCACACACATGCTAAACGCCATGCTAGAAAGATATATTTTGCTTGCTGGTTAGTAAAACATCATATAGTCGCTCAAAGGTCTGATATTTAAAATACACCTGTTTACATTAAGTTATTAGAGGAAGATATCCGTCTTTCAAGATCTGGGGCTGGATAGTCGCATATCAATTGGTTGGGATGTCATATATACGTTAGGTATACTGACACATTCCTTGCCTTGTTTATGACCACTCTAGAAAACTTTTTGGGCCATATAAATCCTCTGTTGACCCTGTTTTTTCGTTCAGAAAGGTATATTTTAGTCTTAATGGACCTCGTGTTTATCTTGGCGAAATGAAACTTGGCCAATATCATACAGACATCTTGACTTGGCGTTTGGTCAATAAATGTGTCTTATTTCCTAATTTGTTTTAGTAACAAACAGTGAAAAATTCAGATCCAAATATGAACTTTTATTGTTTTAGGCTTATAACCTTAAGTTGCGAACGTGAGTGCTATCGTTTCTCAGATTTCGTGTAAAAAGATTTCTGAACTTTTCAGTTTTAAAATTTCTGTTGGGAAATTGACGTCACAAATTGGAGGAATGTTTTGTATTTTTATTATGGCAAAAAAAAAAAAAAAAATGACCGACAAGGAGTACCAAACCTAAATAAATCCACAAATCCACTCAAAAGTTAAAAAACGTATTAAAGCTGAAACAACTTGCCATTTTTTGGCTAAAATTAACTTTCAATGGAGCTGAGAAGCCGACAGGATAGCAACGTGCGTAATAAGCACATTTTTATTTTCAGGTTGGCACCACTGCACGGCGACGGATTGAAATTTTCTGATGCGGCGTTTTATGAACGAGGTAAACTCAAGACTTTCGAGGTCCAAAGACCTCGCTTTAAGAAAGAGAAAAAGTGCAAACGTTTCTTCTGCTAATGCATTCTATTTGCATGCAAATAAAAATTTGTTCCGATGCGGTCTCCAGTTGAACTTCGTTTATTACATTTTTGAGAGGGCCTATCATATCATATCCTACGAAAGCCGAATTCATTATAATTAATTGCTTTATTATTCATTCAAAATAATTCCTAGTTTAAAAACACAGCTAAAACATGCTTACCTGCATCGATTGTTAAGTTTATCTTCGATAGTGTACATTTAGGTTTGTCCAGCTCCGCAAATATTCTCTAAATAGCAGATGTCGCCCTCTGAGTTGTCTTCTTGGTGTTTCTGCTATGTTTTTAGCCATTATTTCATCTATTTCCACCTGTAGTTCTTACTCTTGAAACGAGTGAAGTGTCCGCCATTTTAGTTTTCACAACGAAAACAGGTGAATTTTTAGACAATTTTCTCCAGATCGTTTTTGCCATTGATTTCACGGCCAACAAGAATAACCTCAAACTCAGCTACGCTAATTGATAATATCTTTCCAAACGACCCAAACAACTGTTCTGCTAGTAGTTTGCTGTTTACTGATATTTCTGACCATCTTCCTATTTTCACAATATTATCTGATCATTGTAAGAATGCAAGTAAAAATATTTATGTCACCTTCCGTGATAAAAATGTAAACAACATGGCTGCATTTAAAGCCGAACTTCAAACTGTTAATTGGGATGACGTTACTGGACACAATGACCCAAATTCCGCTTATGAAACTTTTTTGAGCAAATATATTGCTTCATATAATAAGTGCTTCCCTCTGAAAAAGGTAAAGGCAAGAAATGGTCATTTGAACAAGAGTTGCATGGTTGTCCAAGGGTCTTCTCAAATCCATAAAAAGGAAAAACATTTTATATAAGCGCTTACTATCTCTGTAATCCTTCTTCTGACCGCGAAAATCAATACAAAAAATACAGAAATAAATTAATTAGTTCTGTACGTGCCGCTAAACGTATATATTATGCGAAGAAATTAGAAGAATTTAAATCAAATATGAAATCAACTTGGACTATACTCAATGAAGTAATTAACAACAAAAAAAGTAAGAGTAATTTACCATTGACGTTTAATGTTGATGACAAGGAAATGTCCGATCCAACTCAGATCGCGGACCATTTCTGTGCATACTTCACAAATATCGGACATAATTTAGCGAAGTCAATTCCACCTTGTCTCACTTCTCACCGTTCTTTTCTTTCTGGAGCATTTATGAATTCGTTATACCTATAACCAACTACTGAGCAGGAAATTATTGAAATTTGTGTTAGTTTTCGTGCAGGAACTGCTGCAGGCTATGACCAAATTACTATGAACGTAATTAAAGAAATAATAGATTTATGTCCAACCATTAATGTACATAACGAATTTATCTTTAAGTTCTGGTAGAGTTCCCGATCAAATGAAGATAGCCCGAGTTGTTCCTCTATTTAAAACAGGTTATCTCTCTCTGTTTACCAATTATGGACCATTTTCTGTTTTGCCGGCTTTTTCTAAGATTCTAAAAAGGATTGTTTATAATCGTTTGATCAACCGGCTTGAATAAATTTAACATTCTTTCTAGTAATCAGTATGGTTTTAGGAAAAATCACTCTACTGCCTATGCGTTAATTCAGTTATATGTCAGATGCGATTGATCAAGGAAAAGTTACCTTGGGTCCATTTATTGACCTATACAAGGCCTTCGACACTGTGAACCATGATATCCTACTTGTTAAACTAGAGTTTTATGGGGTTCGTGGTGTTGCATTACAGAGGTTCAAAAGTTATCTTTCTTGTAGAACTCTATTTGACATGTACAGTACAATGGCTATAATTTTTCCTCTAAATAATTCAAATGTGGAGTGCCTCAAGGATCGATTTTAGGACCTTTATTGTTTTTGTTATACATTAATGACTTGTGTAATGTGTCAAAGGCCTTGGATTTCATACTTTTTTACTTTTTTGTTTATTTATCTATCTGGCTGGGAAAAAAGTTTTAAAAAATTAATTGACAAAATTTACAATTTAGAACATTAATAGATGACGAGCTAAACGCATCAACATAAAAGTTCTCTGAGTGTTTCTTTCACAGCTTGCCTGATCTTGCAACAGTACAACAATGGATTTAATGAGGAATTTAGGAAACTAGAGTGCCTGTAAATTGCCCGGCGATGTAAACCGACAACATCATCCCTATTTGACCTGTTAAAACTTGGGCGATATAATGAGGTAAATAACAAATACTCAACGCTACATTAGTACACACAATGTACTGTACACTCCTTTTCTGTATCGAACTATATTCAGTGGAATTGATTGGCTCGATTGCCCCTGACTCTGAACATGAATTTGATAATAACGCAGAGCGACGGAAATTTTTGTGTAAGAAAAAATAACGTAAATAGACAGAGAGACACAGATATGGCAACATAAGCGTAGCTGAATGGGCCAACAATAGATAAAACCCATATAGCGACTACTATTATATTTTCCCTTTTTCGAGTAACAACTTCTCTGTATTTGAACCCCAACGACAAAACGAGAAGCCTGTCCACGCTTATTGCAGTAACTGTTATCAAAGATGCTAAGCAGAGTATAACAGCTGCGATAACAACTGTCAGACCTGTGTAATAGTAAATAATCCATTTTTCGTTCACCTCAGAAATCCAATAAGCTGCACCCACGGGCTGCACAATAACACCAACACAGAGATCAGTTATCGCTAGGTTACAATACAGGATTTCGGACGCCGGTTGAAGTGAGGTTTTCTTGCGTATAGCGGCTAGGATAAGAGTGTTTCCCAGCGATGCAGTAATGGAAAGAAAAATATTAATCACTGCAACGAAGATGAGCAGGTCGTTAACTTCAGCAGGGAATTCTGCTTGAAAACAGCGCAATTGTGTGTTTGTCAGGTTCCTCTTGTCATTTTCGGTAAAATTCTTGGTTAGTTCTGCCATCAGTCTGCAATGCAAGGACGTGCAAATAAACCTGACTGCCGTTCGTGTACATTGTGACATTATGCTGTCATTGGATAAGGGCGAGAATGTTTTCCTTGTTTTATTGGATCTGTCGGCAGCATTTGATACCGTTAACCATTCCTTGCTGCTGGCACGACTGCAGAAATCATTTGGCATCAGAGAAACTGTACTGCAATGGTTCGATTCTTATCTTTCTCAAAGAACTCAGTTTGTAAACATTAATGAGGCGAATCCTACGGTACGAGATCTTCCCGTGGGTGTTTCCCATGGTTCAGGTCTGGGACCTGTACTCTACCTTCTTTATACTGCGCCACTTGCTAAAGTGATAAGATCTTATGGCTTAGATTATCATCTATACGCCGACCGGATACTCAGTTATACTTTGCATTCAAATCGGTGGATGTGGACGCTGCTAAATTGAGGGTCGAGAACTGCATTTCTGCAATATGTCGCTGGATGGATCTCAACGAATTGAAGCTAAACCACGACAAGACGGAGGTCATGCTCATCCACTCAAAGTATCGTCCCTCTCCATCCTTTCAGTCCTTATGTTTTGGTGATGAGAGCGTGGCCGCCTCTCAGTCGGCTAGGTGTTATCTTTGATGAGCACATGTCTTTTCATGCACGTGTATCTAGCATCTGTAGATCATCATTTTATCATCTCAGGAACCTATCTAGAATTAGGAAGTATTTTATTAAAGAATCAGCAGAAGCATGCAATTGTCACATCGCAACTAGATTACTGTAATGCATTACTATACGGCTTACCTAAGTATCAGTTACAAAGATTGCAGTATGTACAAAACACGGCGGCTAGAGTTGTGTGTTGCAAGTGAGTAAGTTTCAGCATATCACACCTGTTTTGTGTGAGCTTCACTGGCTACCGATTCAATATCGTATCATTTCCAAGATTCTGCTCCTCGTGTATAAATCACTGAATGGGACATCCCCTAGCTATTTAGCTCAGAAACTATATTATCGTTCTCATACTAGATCATTGAGGTCTGTTTTTAATGAACTTTTCATGCAACCTAGATCGTATACCAAGACCTACGGAGATAGAGCATTTACTGTTCCTGCACCAAGAGAATGGAACTTCATACCCTATGAAATTCGGAAGTCCAACACCATCTCGAGTTTTAAAAGATCACTTAAGACGTACTTGTTTACTAAATTCAGTAATAGCGGATCATTGTTTTTATAGATTTGTATAATTATATTCCGTTAGTTTTAAATTTTTCCCTTTTTTTTTTTATAATTATGAATAAGATGGTTTAATAGTTGCTTTAGTTTTAATTTTTTCCTTTTTTACTCATTGTAAATATAATAGGATATGGTTGCAAATTTGTAAATATTTTTCAATAATGTTGTTTACATGACTGTAAAGCGCCTTGAACATAGGATAAGAGCGCTATGGAAATAAAGTTATTATTATTATTATGTTGTTTATCTCTTAAATTAACTTAACAGCCAAGACGCCAATATTCTATCTTGTAACGCCAGTCAAACTGCTGTTGGGCCTTTATGTGCGAGAGCTGGTGTTGCGATTGTTATGATAAGCAGAAGGGAGATCGTACTCAATATCATGGAAAACGAGACCTTGTGTCCTTCTAAGTAACTACACACATATAGCTAGTTTTTTGTAGTATAGCTGGTGTTGGAATTGTTGTAATTAGCAAGAGGAAGTAATTTCCATCAAAACCATTCAGTATGTAATAAGAAACTGGCTTCTTTGTAAAAGCAACACACGTTTTATTTCAAACTGGTTTCGTACCATTTTTCTTTATCATTATTCTGATTTCCTGCTTCCGCAAAAGAACAATATTTCAATATGGCTATAGCGTGTCACTTATGACGAGCGTGTCACTTATATGACGTTCATGATGTCTTAATGGCGTCATCGCTTTAACTGATACACTGTTGTTTAATATTTCTATATTTTCCTTAGGCTTTGATATCTATATTTCATTGGGTCTCTAATAAAATCCTAAAACCAAACCTTCCTAAGAACACATACCCCTCTAGCAGAGATTTCTTTCCGGCATGGCTTTTCAGTAGCATTTGCAGTCGTCAGCGTTGTGAGGTTGGCTTGTTGTCGGGGCCGCGTACGTAAACAATCCTACGCGAATTAAAGTGACGCCTACACACTTGCTTAAAGCCATGCCAGAAAGAAAAAATTTTGTTCGCTAGGTAGTAAAAACATTATATAGTGATATTTAAAATACATGGGTGTACATAAATTAATAGAGGCACATTTCTTTCAGGGTCCTGTATCTAGATGGTCGCGTAAATGGTTAGGATGTCACATGTAGGTAATAGATATACTCTGACACCATTCCTCGCTTTGTTAATGATCACTTAAGAAAATCTCTTTTTGGCCATCCTCCATTGACCAATTTGTTCCCGTCAGAACGGCTGCCTATTTTAGTCTTAATGGACCTCGTGTTTATCTTGGCGTAAGGGAAGTAGGCCAATATCATGCAGACATCTTGACTTTTTTTTCGTCAATAAATAATGTCTGTGCTGTACTGTCTTATTCCTTAATTTGTTTTAGTAACAAACAGTGAAAAATTCAGATCAGTTTCTGCGAGAGTGAAGTTATTGGGATTTGGACAAAACGAAAGCAGTAAAATTATTCCCTATTTTAGCACTCGTCACCATGTGATTACACATACTAAAAGCCGCGACTATTATAAGAACCTAAATTTTCCCAAGTTAGCCAAACAGGTTCTTACAAAGGTTTTTAATAGGTCTTTGTTTTCTGAAGAAAAAAATACATTGTAGCTAAGAGCATTTAGTGGTATTCAGCTTATTTCTTGCATAAAATCTACACACCAGTACATTGCATTGCAGTTGGAGCGATAAGGCACTTACGTCTCCTAGGAGGATCCCGAGTGTTGACTAATGTTATTTGCTTAATTATATAGAATTTTAAATAGATGTTAGAAAATAAGAACCTGTTTCAAATATTAGGCTAAACAGGTTCTTGAAAACCAGGCTCACAGTCGCAGGTTTTTACTGCAACTCAACTGATGAAATCCAGCTTTTTAAGTGACTAATTTGAGAGAGAAAAAAACATGAGTTAAATAAATAAATTGTTTTGAAACGTTCAAATTTGCTGCCATTTTGGCATGACACACCATTCGTCCATTCGTGTTAGTCTTCTCTCGGAGGCTTCTCAGAAACAAAGGAAATCTGACGTAGATAAAGGAACTATGACGTAAATAAAGGAACACTGGACTTTAGATTTAAGAAATATTTCTTCTATTTTACAAACTGAGGCAGCTGTAAGAGAGTAAGATGCGTTGCGGTTAGCTGCAGTGGCGGAACCAGGGGAGGGGCCCAAGGGGCCCTATACCCGCCCTCAGTTTTGGACCAAAAACTTTTTTGGAGACCACCCCCCTCCTTATCTAAGAATCTGGATGAGCGGACCCCCCTCCCCCCCCCCCCCCCCATCTCAAGGTCTGGATCCGGCACTGAGATCTAGCAACACTGGCGACCAGTGGTTGATTGAGTTCCTGCATTACTGTATCAAGGAGTAACATAATTATGAGCTTGTGAATGTCATGTTCAGCGAAAAATATTTAAAAGCTTCTTCTACTTACTTTTTGAAGAATGCCTGTCTCCTGCACATTAAATGCCCGCGATAAAGTCGGCGAGTTAAACTGTTTTGCAAAACAGCAGCCATATTTTCAAAGTTGTTCCCAACAAGTACATCTGTTTTCCTTTTGAGTCTTTCTACCAACAAAATAATCCTGAAGCATTGTTACAGTAAACTTAAATGCGGCGCCGCCGAGCAACCTCGTGTTATTAAAAACTTGTTTCCTGATTGGCTCTTACCATGTACGTGCAAACTTTGAGAGAAACTCTGAAACCGTTATCATCTTGACAGTTTCATTTTAGCAATGCAGTTTTGAGATTGAATTTATAAAAACATGGTCGTTTTTAAAGAGGTAGCTTTGAATGTTTATCATGAAATAGCAGCATTTAAAAAGGCTAAAATATGAGAAGAACTGAGCATAAAATATTCATTATAAAAAGATTTTTTGTGGTTTTGAGGCTAGCTGACAAATAAATAAAGTTAAAATCTTCACATGGTACCGTCATATATCAAAAAATGATGCAAATAAACTCGAATATATATCAGTACTTAACTGCGGTTTTTAGACGTACCTTTTAAATCCTGTCTTTAGAGTCAGATTTTTGCTTTTAATGGTTGAATAAATATTTATGAACTAAAAAAAAGGCTCAACTGCGAACACTGTATCTCAGCGATTCTTCTTTTGAAAAGTTTGCCGGCCTTTTCAAAAGTCGTATTTGATTAAAAATAGAAACTCGTGAGGCTGATGATGAAATCTTTTGGTCGTCACCATTTAACGGAAGTTTAAAGCAAAGTCAAGTTTAGTCTTGGACACCCAGATCTCTTTCTAAGCGGGTTATTGTAAATTGACGGTGATTATGTTTTTTTTTTTGTGGTTTATCCTTTATAATAAAATGAACTGTTTACGATAAACAAGCTTTAAAATTTAGGGCTTACAAAAATGGCTTATAAAGTGGGAGGAACTGAAAAACAGACGAAAGTTCATTCTAAAGACCTTAATGGCCTTAAGCCAGAAGCATCACAGGAAGGCATGCAAGTAATGCAGTCTAAATAATTTGCATATAGTTAAACCAAGTTCAACAAATTAGCAAAGAAGCATTCAAGTGCATAATTGAGAAGCAACATGATTCGACTGCTTTCTCTGTAGCTATCCTGGAGTAATCAAAACCATGCTTCTTTCGTGGAAACATATTGTTTTCTTGTCCTTAATAGCACTAAAACCATCAAGTAGTTTTGTAAGTGAGGGACATCTCAAACTATATGGCTATGTAAGTGTCCTTTATTTAATAACCCCTTCGCTTAATTTGAAAACATCTGTTGTTGTTTTACGACTTCAGAATCTGTTGCTTGCTTTGCCAACCAAGTCAAACTTTTCTATTTTTGTTTTTTTGTTGAAAGAATTTTGCTTTCTTAGCAAGCTTCTGTGGAAACGCAAGTGGGCCTGTTGTGCAGTACAAACTCTCTTATCCGCAGGTAGTGCAGCAAGTGATCTATTTAATTATCGATTAACTAACTGTCGTACAACCGTTTTATCACTAAAAATTTTAAGTTCTTACATGCAACCTTGGTCCATCTGTCAATTGTTACTTTAGTCAGTGACTGTATCTAAAGCTAGAACATAGTTTTTAGGGAATCCACAACAGATCTTTGAACCATTTAAAACAGAATTTGTAGCCAACCAAACGCCCATAACAGCCATGTTTGATTTCTAAATTGCGGTACGATTGACACAATAACTGACATTACGTACTGTCAGGGACCACAATCATTCCCCGGCACAAATAAAGATCTAGTTTAAATCAATTGCAGTTATAATTATTTCCTTCTGTTTCTTTCTTCTTTTCTTTTAATTTTTTTCTTACAATAAATGACAAATAATACTTAATTTTCATAAGCAATAAATAATATATAACAGCTGTTACCGAACCTTCACTCACCCGTCAGAAAGTACCTTTTGGCCAAAAAATAGACTTGAAGAATTAAGAATTGTCAGCCTAAGGGACGGACCATTAGAAAAATTATGGGGGGAGGGGGGGGGGGTGGGGAATTTTCAAGCCGCAGGAATTTTTGTTCGTTATCAAATTCCTTGTATGAATTTTTTTAGGCCATAGCATGGATATTTTTTAGGGTTAATTGGTGTGCATGATTTTTTTTTTCATTTAATTTTCACTTGCGCGAATATTTTTTTGGTACTTCGCGCTCCCCCCCCCCCCCCCCCCTCCATAAGTTTTCTTATGGTCCGTCCCTAATGTATTCGTTTTCCACTATTACTGACAAAAACGTATCGCGTAGTGTCTGTTGGAAGGCTTAATTAAGCGACGAGCCCGCACATTATAGTGGGTTGCTACACGGTAACTGCTGTCATAACAAATTTAATCAGCTATAAAACAACGTTTCTCAGTCATAATCACACGTTTGTACTCGGAAATTGCTCTCAAATTAAAAAAAAAGCAAAGGAAAAACTGTACAGTAACACATAATTTTTTGCATTTGCCAAAGAACTATAACGTGTCTCAAATGATTGAGTCAAAAAGCCTTACAGTATATTGCTGTTTGTGTAGTTCACTCTTCAGTCTTGTGTTGGATTTCCTAGGTCCATATAGACAAAGTACTTGCTGAGTTTTAGAAAGATCTACGTCCTCAAGGCGAGTTTCTCTAAAAACTTGCTGCAAATTACTGATTAATTATATAAATTTCGTTCTAACTATAACCTAGCCAGTATAAGCCTTGCCGATTTGCCGCGGTATATAAGCCCCTCCAAAAATAAGCGCCTCAAAAAGGGCCTTTGAAAAATATAAGCCCCAGTGGTCATTTTCGGAATTGTACGGTATCCGAAAACGTTAGACTTTGGTTGAATTAATTGAATACACTTTTCAGTTTCATTATAAAAAATGCAACTCATGACCTAATTGCACACTTGCAATTTATTCTGTTAGGAGTACTGTTGTTACAAGTTGCTCAGTTATTTTCAAGACCAATGGTGGAGAATCTGGCCGCGACCTGAAGTGGTTTGTATTCACTCGATAATTAATATAATAATATATAATAATATCTGATGGCCTACAGGATATAAATTCTCCATTATGTTAAAAGACGGCACAGTACGCATTCTTAAAATCTTATTGATGTTTTTGGAAAAAAAATAATCTTAATAATCTTTAATAAAGCCAATTTATGAGACCATACGAGTCTAACTAAAATCCAGTCGCATCGTTTTTGGCTTAAGAATTCATTCTGAAGTTTATCAGCAATAAGCCGCAATAAGCCGCACGTTTAATTAACTTATTTTTTATCCGAAATCTTTGTTTTCTGCACGCGCACGCTAACGCAATTTGTAGATTTAACTAGAAAGTTCTTTCTAACGCAAGCTAGGACACACGCGAAAGCGCCACGCAATTTTGTTGTTAAAAGGTTAAGTTTTTTGTTGTTGCGGTTAGTTGACGCAAGTTCTTGTCAATTCATTTCAAGAAGCCAAGAAGTTTTCCTTGTTCTAGTGATTTTAAGGACATCACCAAGGTAAACATTTACGCTACATTTTCTTATTTAAGTAAGCGCCTTGTAATTTTACCCTTTAAACCGATTTTATCGTTGATTGCACTGTATAATCAAGATTTTAGATTTTAGACAAAGTTAAGTTTACACACGACATCATTTACCGTTAATTGTCAATCTTAAGTTTTTACCTTTTAGTTTTGTTAGTTTTAACGGATGAAATGTATGTATTTCCGTAATTTCACAACCCTATTTGTAAACTACTCTTACCTTTATTTTAGTTCTCACGGTGTTTATGGAAGTAAGGTTAAAAGAAAATAAACATCAGTACGTGAACGCGTGTATTTCATCACTGGAGCAATAGTGAGAACTTGATGTACCACAGAAGATCGATCAAGCGAAGATCCGAAGTGGGCAAAACAAGCAAGTTCAATCAAAGGTCAAGTCAAGTCAAGATCAAGGTCAGACTTCCGACTAAAAATAGATCCTCAAGTCAAGTACTGACGTTCAGCGCAGCGAGAAATCACAAGCCAAGTAAAGTACATTACGTTAAGAAGCTCTGTTGCAAGAACGTTATAATTTATATGGACACACATAAATAAGAAGATTCTGCATGAAGTAGTTGCAGAAATAAGTTTAAGTTAGCCTGCAGTGCAGGCGTATTTTGGGTGGGCGAAACCTTGTTCGTGTTCGTAATATTGTTGTAGCCGCCATCTTTGATTTTATGACAGTGGAAGATTGGGGAGAGTAGAAATAGTAACCCTTACGGTAGGTGCGAGGGCGAAAGAAGGAAAGGGGGGAGGGGGAGGGGAGAAAAAAAATACGCCTGCCCGATATCATTGTTCTTTTGGGAAACTCCGTACGCTGGCAAACGGAGCTCCTGATTGGTGCGGCATAGAGAAGTAGATTGATGCCTGTCAATTAACTGTAAGTCTATATTGTTTATTCCGTTTCCGTCAGCCTTTTGGAATTGGAGCGGCTGGAATGTCGCGCGTATTACGCAAAGAGAAAGTCAAAGCGATTTCTACACTGGTCATCAGGACAAGATTTGTTCGCAGTACTAAAACCTACATCACCTTTGCCTCATTCCAAAATGCTGCTTGTTCCAATACATTTTTTTTTCTGGCGAGTAGATTATGCTCTAGAGGGTTTTATGTTTTGACTGAGCAAATGTGATTTTAACCGCTTGTTTCACACTGATCATGAGAGGTCACGCTTATTGATTTTCCGTGGTTTTTGAATTTCTGGTCTTCATAATTTGCCCTCTGATGCAAGAACGTTTTCTTTGACCTCTTTTGAAGCGTAAAGCTTTTGTCGCTAAATAAGGCTGTTAGGTTCTTTATTTTTGTCCAAAGTGTCTCAGGATCTGAATAACTAAGCTATTTTCTTTCTACTCCGAGAATGTGATGTTTTCCTGCAATATTGTATCACGCTGGGCCCAGCTCGTTAGTTTTTTAAATTGTTTGCAGGATGTTAAACTCTCACGGATAGCGATTTACAGAGATGAATTTAGAAGAATGAATTGCAGCTTAAACTGAAGTTTCATCAGCTGTGAAGAGTTGCACTGTGACTCAGTCAAGATAAAAACAATGATAAACCCCAGCTTGTTTTTGTTAAGACAATGCGAGTCTTTGTACTGGAGCGACTGTTTGGTTGTTTTGTTATTGTCGGCTACTCATTTCCGGAAGAGCGGTCACGCGCCTCTAATTAGGGGGTGTTTCTCATTTTCACAGTGTTTTCGGGCAGGCGTTTTCTCTTCTCTCTCCCCGCCCCCTCCCCGCTCTCTTTGACTCGCCCCATTTCCTCCTCTCTTCGGGAAGTTTCAACATGGCGCTTTCGCGAGCAAATTGCGCGCCCGAAGAAAACGCCTGCACTGCAGGCTAAGTTTAAGTAATTAATTACATTTAAGTCGACGTGAAGTACTGTCACACCACGGGTGTCACGCACAAATATCTTTAAGTAGTACAGGCGCTGCCTGAAGTATTAAGTTTTAAAGTTTAAGTTAAAAGAAGTTACAAGAGATTGCTCTAACGTAATAAGATTTACTTAGACCAAATGTCTAGCTCAAGTGAGGTAACAGAATTTAATGCCGTAGAGAAGTTAGCGTTACCTACAGAAGACGTAGTTCAAGTAAACAGTAATCTATCAGCAGTAGATAATGTAAATAATAATAATGTAAATAGCATAGTCGCAGATTCCATCCAAGAGGAGCAAACGCGAATCCCCAGATTCCGAACTTTGACAGAGAGAGGCCAGGCCTATCAAGAAGATCGTCAAAGAGAGCGAGATAAAGAAGAAGATCAGCTAATAAAGAGATTCCATGAAGCCTTTGACGCATGGAAAGCGCAAGCCTCAGACATCGAGCGGTATATTGCTGATCAGCTCCCACTTTCACAAACTGACAAAGACGAAAATATTTTCCGCTTGAAGGATCTCCATGTCAGTGCTCTAACGATATACGAGAAGTTACGGAAGTTTCGGCCCCCTGGACAAGAAATTCGCCAGAAGATGGATGCATGCGATGCATTAACCAAGACTCTGGAACATCAACTGAAACAATCTGAAGATAGTATTCCCATTTCACGCAACGATAGAAGGTCCGTCCGAAGCAGACGAAGTAGATCCATTATCTCAGGTAACTCAAGGGTCAGTAAGTCTTCAAGAGTATCTTCACTAATCGACCTAAGGAAAGCCGATGCGGTTGCAGAGCTAGCCGCAAAGGAAGCCGAACTTAACGCCCTCCAAGAAGAAGCAAAACGTAAGGAAGAAATCACCAAGATGGAGGCGCAACTAAGGGCCGAAACGACAAGGATCGAATCAGAACTGGCAAAAAGAAAACTGGAGTTGGAACAGATGGAAGTGAAGAAACAATTGGATATGGCAAGGGCCAGGCTAAAGGCGTACCAAGTAGCCGAAGAGATCGAAAATGAAAAGGATCCCGTCGAGGACGATCTCTCGCGCGCTTCCCTTATTCAGACAACCCCAGCATCCCTACCTCCGCTGCAGGATCCCAGGCATTTAAGGTCGGATGTAACCGCATCAAGGGTAACACAGCCCACTCAGCAGCTTCAAGACGTGCACAAGTCTCCTAGTGTCCTTCAAGGGTCATCAAGCGCTGATAAAACCGCCGAGATCATCACTACAATAGCCGATTCATTCAGTTTAAGTCGCCTCCCAGCACCCGAACCAATCACCTTCAGCGGTGAACCCATCCATTGTCCGGATTGGAAGTCGTCCTTCTATGCTCTCATACACCGAAAAAACTTACCTTTGTGTGACAAGATGTATTACTTAAAACGGTACGTTAGCGGATCAGCCAAGCAAGCCATAAGCGGACTTTTCCTGCAAAGTTCATCGGAAGCTTACGTACAAGCGTGGAGCATTCTGGATGAGAGATTTGGTCACCCGTTTATAGTAACTAAAGCTTACAGAGACAAGCTACAAGGATGGCCAAAGATCGGTGCTAAGGATCATCAAGGTCTCAGAGGATTCGCTGATTTCTTAACAAGTATAGATACAGCAATGCAAACAATCAAGGATCTAACCATCCCAAATGACTATATGGAAAATCAGAAGTTGCTTGCCAAGTTACCAGACTGGCTTATCTCTCGATGGAACAGAGAAGCCACAAGAGAAATGAAAGAACACAAGAGATATCCAGACTTCAAGACCTTTACGGCCTTTATCAATGCTGAAGCGGACCTCGCATCCAATCCGATCTCTTCTTGTAACGCAGTGAAAGAAGTAGGAGCTGCATCAGTTAAAACGTATCAAGCACTAAAGTCGAAAGATATCGGTGATATGACCGTTCATTCTATCCAGAAGATAGAAGACAACTCTGAAGAGGCAAAGGAAACTCCGAAACCAAAGCCGCAGTGTACGTTCTGCAGGAAGACGGATCATCACTTAGATGCCTGCCCTAAGTTTAAGACTGAGACACTTGAGAAAAGACTGCGATTTGTTAAGGAAAACAGGTTATGTTTCGGATGCTTAAGTAAAGGTCACGTGTCCAGTGATTGTCGAAAGAAGTTGACTTGTTCGTCATGCAACAAGAAGCACCCCACTTGCCTTCATCAAGAAAGAAGAGAAACAAGAAAGACAGAAGAAAGAAGAGTGGACTACGAGTCATCAAACGTTCCAAAACCCACTTCTTGCAATTGCACATCTCAAGGAGCCTCAAGTAGCACCTCAATGATAGTTCCTGTCTGGCTATCGTCATCTAAGAGGCCCGAAGCGGAAGTACTTGTATATGCTATCTTAGACACGCAAAGTGACTCCACATTTGTTTTGAAGGAAACCTGCGATGAACTTGACGCAGATAAACAGGCGACTAAGCTTCGACTGAGCACTATCACTAGTCAAGAGTCAGTTGTCGACAGTCAAAGAGTCTCGGGTCTTCAAGTAAGAGGATACAATTCTGACCTGAAGATTCCAATACCCGTTGCTTACACGAGTACATCGATTTGTAGATTTAACTAGAAAGTTCTTTCTAACGCAAGCTAGGACACACGCGAAAGCGCCACGCAATTTTGTTGTTAAAAGGTTAAGTTTTTTGTTGTTGCGGTTAGTTGACGCAAGTTCTTGTCAATTCATTTCAAGAAGCCAAGAAGTTTTCCTTGTTCTAGTGATTTTAAGGACATCACCAAGGTAAACATTTACGCTACATTTTCTTATTTAAGTAAGCGCCTTGTAATTTTACCCTTTAAACCGATTTTATCGTTGATTGCACTGTATAATCAAGATTTTAGATTTTAGACAAAGTTAAGTTTACACACGACATCATTTACCGTTATTTGTCAATCTTAAGTTTTTACCTTTTAGTCTTGTTAGTTTTAACGGATGAAATGTATGTATTTCCGTAATTTCACAACCCTATTTGTAAACTACTCTTACCTTTATTTTAGTTCTCACGGTGTTTATGGAAGTAAGGTTAAAAGAAAATAAACATCAGTACGTGAACGCGTGTATTTCATCACTGGAGCAATAATCAGAACTTATTGGAATTTAATTTAGAGTTTATCAGAATATATTTTCTGAAAGTTAGAGCAGAGTCGTTTCCATTATTAGGAATTAGTCCATGTCAATTTGTGCCCGGGATTAATTTACCAAGGCTTAAATTGATGTTGAATTAATTCAATTGTATTAAAAAGAGAAATTTCCCCTCCCCTACGATGGGGTTTACTTCCATACAGTCAAAAACGATTTAAAAATATCGACGACCTTCCGTTATTCACCCAAATTTGATTTCTAAAAACTCAGCAAGGATGAAGCACTAAAAAGTGGGTGAGGGTGAGGGGGTGGGGTGGGGGGGGGGGGGGGGGAGAGGGGTTGGGGAGGTGGGGGAACGCATACATTGTGATGACAAATGCAATACCTGACTTACAAACGTTTAATAGACAGCTGTCACTTTTACTACAAGCCAACAACCTCACATTGTTTATATGAATCATGATTCAAGGCGATATCTTCTCATGATAACTTGTATCATTACACTAACTAGTACGATATTCTGGAACCTATTCGCTTTAGTTAGAAGTGTTTTCAATGCATACCCTCCGCCATCATCAAGAGGCCGAAGGAGCGTGAAAATGTTTATTCGTGGAGTAGGGTAGTGGGAGTAGCGGGGGATGGAAATGATTGAAAGAAGGCCGGTTTCCCTTTGTCCTCTATAGCAAAAGCCCGTATACAGGGACTACTGCGGATGAAGATCCTTCTGGCCAGTTTTCTGAAACCGTTGCCGCCAAAAAAACCTCTTCTGTCGAACAGTTTTGTTTTTGCTCAAAATCAAATTTAAAGTAAATATAACCATCTGATTAAGAGTGCAAACATTGCTTTTTTCCTCTTCTCCTCCTTTCTTCAACTGAGTCGCTCGTTCTGTTTGCTCCTTTTTCTTCGTTGATGTTATTTTCAAGCTTATCGGACTCAAAAAACCTCAGCATGTTGGGTCTTTTTGACTCAAATGGTGGCAACAGGATTTCCTTAGGTTCGTTTTCAAAGAATCGGCCAGAATAACAACAATGTTATAAATTGCTGAAAAGTTCAAGTGCTGCCAAAAATCAGGGGTTCTTTAGCACAAAATGTCAGTTTATATTTGTTAGGCTAATTCTTGCCGCACAGAAGGAAGGATTAGATTTTCTATGCTTTCTATTTACAGGAATGTCAAGACAAGGTCAGAATCCTGGAAGATCACCACAGTCAAGTTCTTAATTTGACCACAAACAGCTCGCGAGGCGACTGTCACGTGGTGGTGTCTGAAAATGGTTCAAATATTTTATGCCAAGGTAATGTAGGCCTACAGTTTTACTTTCTATAGGATGGTTGGGTTGTAGAAAAGTTATTTAAAAAGAAAATACAACCAAAGGGAAAGGAAAACCAAACCAAACAAAAAATAGTTAAATGTAATTGGGATGCATTGGAAATCCTCCAGCTCGTTTTCCACAACAGTGTACAAAACAAGTATTATTATTATTCTACAGTATCGACCATTTCCGCGTGGGCCTTTGTTGAAGACAACCCTATATATTCTCGAATCGTTAAATTCCTCATGTCTTTTTCGTACTTTTAAATACGACGCCCCAAATGCCTTCTGATGTCAGGTGGAAGAGTGATCGATCTGACAAACAAATACGCAATTTATTTCAAGTCAGTCAAAAATAGGCTTAACCAATGTAGCTATGACATAGTTTATACGTGCTGTAAGAATGAAACTTACTGAGTACCCTACTCCCTTTATAAAATCGGGCTTTTAATACCACCTAATGTCACGGCCTATCAGGAATTTGCAAGGTTACGCGGGTGTAACTAATAGTCAGGTTGAAGTGGAAAGGATTGTTTTTTGCAGCCTTTGTCCAGCAATCGTATTTGTTTTCGTTTCCTTTTTCTTCTTAACAAATCGACCACAATTTTCCTTGGTCTACATTCTTATAGACCGTAGAAATGACGTCATAAAATGTTCAAAACTTAAGTGGAACCACGAGCCGCAGGTGAGAGGTCTCACTGCAAAGTTTTGAACTTTTATGGCGTCTTTTCTATGGTCTATAAGAGTGTAGACCATGGAAAATTATGGTCGACATGGCGTGACATGGCGTGACATGTTACATCATTTCCATGGTCTGTACTCTCATAGACCATAGCTCTCGACCAATCAGCGCGCCAGGATTCATTAAGTTTTTGTAAAATTCATAGTGCATTGCAATTGCCCCAAGTGAGAGATAAAGCCTGGATTCCAAGCTGTCGATTCCAGGTACGGGTTTCAAGTCTTTGTCAGTGGAGCTTGGATTGCGGATTCTAATTGTTAGTGGAATTTCGGACTCTTTGTGCTGTATTCCGTATTCCCAAGCCCAGGATTCTAGATTCCACAAGGGAAAATTTTCAAGATTCCGGATTCCACAAACAAAATTCCCTGATTCCGGGATCCGGATTCTCTTACACAGTGCATTGCTACGATACTAATGGTACGAGTGTTTATGACCGCCAGTTATTGTTCGATTCACAGGAACTCAAATGTATCAAGTACAGACTAGTGACTACTTGACAAGGAAATGTTGGTTTTTAGCCCTCAGTAACTGCAATTCAACTGGGAGCTCTCTCTTTGAGGTATACAGTATTTCTGATTACGCGGTCTAGGTTTAATGTATTTTTTTCTACATGAGATCAGAAAGGAATTGTTCTAAACAGTTCACTTATGTAAAACGTTTCTTTCAGGGCATTCAAATGGATTATTTTCTCAACATAACTGGTGAGACCGAATCTGGTGTTTCTTTAATTTGTTGTTGTTATATAACTGTCTGAATTTTAGCAGTCAAACCCTACATGGGACTTTTTTTTCTCTTTAATTGCTGTCTGTTAGCATGCGATGCAACTATGTTGGAACGAAAGAGACTGTTAAATGAACATAGGAGAAAAGTTCAACTTGCTAATAGTCACACTAGGTAGCTTTAGCAACGGCTACGGCGATGGCAACGAGAACGGCAAAAAGCTATAGGGTTAGGCAGCATGCTCACAGTATACCGGATAGCTTTTACGCAGCACCAAAACCATACCTAGGTATTCTGTTCACAAATACGAAAGGTGGTTTCAGCGCTATTTCTGTAACGGAGCGAAAGCTGCGCCTCGCCGAACTCTATAAAGTGCAGAATCACATATCGGATAGGAGTTCATACTATACCTATCCGGTATAGTGTAAACATGGCCTAAGGCTTCCTAATTGTTCTAGTACACCAGTACTGGGGCTGACAGTCTCGCTTAATACAGGGGTGCTTACCAGTTTGACAGAAAAATGTGGTTGGGGTGTCGAAAGCATAATGGTACTCGATTTACCAGTTCAGTTTACGGCAGAATTGCCATATCCGTTACGGTTTGACTCCAAAAAAGGGGCGAATTTGTGTAGCGGGAGTTTGTAACCGAGAAGGAACCGAGATATTGGTAAATGGTGAGCAACATTCGGGAGTGAAGGGACTACCTCAAAACTAACTCCTCAATTTTTCGGTTGGAATTTCCAAAAAGTGACCTTACCATCTACTTTCCATCCGGAATTTCTGAAATTTTCTGTCAAATGGTAAGCACCCCAGGTGTGTCTGTATGTTCACAATTACTTATCTAACGTGTTTAATTTCTTTTCTTTTTTATAGAAGCATCACCGAATGAAGCGCCAAAAGGACATGAGAGAAACCTATTAGATGTGGCATTGGCTTTTATGGTTATTGTCTTCGTCCACTAAAAGCCAGGAAAGTCGCCGGTGGGAAAGAGTCGACAATAATTTGAACTTTTTGGCCGAGCAGCAGAACTCATGACTGTTCCAGTTTGCTTTTGGGATAAGATATAGAAAGAAATATTAAAAGAAAAAAACCCTGCGCATTTTAACGTGTACGTGGAGATTGCACAGTCAAGCCCCACCAAGTGATTTCAATATCCACTGTTTTTATCAGCGAATTTGTGAATAGTAATAAAAAAACAAATGTTGCTAATCCAGTCTTAAGTAAGACATCAATTTCTAATAATCCCTCCCCATTTGAAAAGAAAGAGAAAGAAAGAAAGAATAAATAAATAAATACTAAATAGAATTTAATTAAATAGTAAGCTCCCTCCATCCCCCAGAGTTCACGCTGTAAACACGAGTTTTGAGGGTTCTCTTGCAACAAAAAACGTTCTCTGTTTAACCCCTATGACATACTGCCAGATTTCGACTTGTGTGATGTAAATGTTAGGTCGCGTCACACACTTTTAATGACGTAACTAAATATTTAATTATGACTTTCGTGACGGCAATGTATTTCGTCACGTCACACTTGATTGATTAGTGTGTTGTATGCTAACAAAAGGCAGATATTGTTTACTATACATTTCTCATTATCTCATATTATACCCGTACAAGAACAATTATAGCGTAAACTGATTAGCACGAAATCTTCATTTCGTCTGGAGCTTTTTGAGAGAAAGGTAAGTCTTACTATTAGAGAACCTTTCTATAAGTACTCCAAAAGAGTATCTTGATCAGCAAGGTTTACGTTACATTGTATAAAATTATCTAATTCCAGAGTCTTTCTGCTACTAATGGCTACTAGTAAATTCCACGAATGATTTACTATAATGTGGAAGAAAAGCACCACGTTTTTGATGCGGAGTACTTTAATAGAAAAGGGATTTCAGTGAAGACAGTATTGAAAAGGTGCATGCTTCCAGCTTTCAGCTTTTTGAGAAACAACTCAAATGCAAAGAATATTAATTCAAAATTATCGAGAAACCTCCTTTCGGAAAGTCAGACATTCATCTAAAGAGCCTGCCTGAGCTAAATTTTTGTCCCAATAGCATCTTAAACAGTTAGATTTGTAGTTGAAAAACGTACTGACAGAAATATCCTTTGATCCCTTTCTACTGGTATGAGACAGGACAATATAAGTCTCATTAAAGCGCGGCATAGGTCACTTCGCTTTTATACTGTAAGGTACCAGTCGGTACCCCGCCGTTGGGTCAGTGAGCTTCCAAACAAATGAGTGTGGTATGGATCATGCTTTGGATTAAAACAAGACTTAAAATGATCGATTGAACCAGCCTCATCTTTTTTTACACAATTATAATCGCAAGATTTTATGAAAACCGGATTGTTTTTATAGCACAGTGAACACAGTATTTTTTAGATTTTTGTTATCGTGGTGACGATGGAATTTGCTTGCACAGATGTCTGTCTATAAGAAGGGCTTGCGACAATAGATCACTAACAGTTTTGTTTTGGCTCATTTAACAGATTTTTTAGATAAATCAAATAAGTGACGTGAAAACTAACTGTCGATTCAACCAAAAAAAATGTACAGTTGTCTTTAATTTCTAGCCTTTCTCGCTGGAAACATGAGGGAAGTTTAGAGTTAGAGCTAAAAATCTTTTTAGTAACTCGCTGATTTTTCGTGCATTTAAGCTCATTTACGCCTTTCATAATTTTGTCCCATTAAGCAATAATTGACAGAGGGAGAGTCGTGTTTCTGTGATGATGTATAAAAAGGGTAAGTCTCGGATTAGGGTCTAAGTTGACCACGCCGTAGTGAACTGACTTAAGATGACCCCTTGGTTACTTAGAATTTCAGTGCTTTCGAAGACCGCTCTGAGTTGGCTCTAAAGTAAATCCACGAGTTTTAACGATTTTTATTTGGGTGAAACAGGAGCGTAACGTGGCAAACCTTGAGTCGACGACATTATTTTAGAGTCATTGTTTTTTTCAACCGAATGCTGGGTAAAAAGTTCAAGATACTAAAGAAATTAATGATAGTATCTTTTTTGGTTGTAATAAAGCTGATATATACATCTTAAGTGTGACAATCACTGGATGTTTCTCAAGAGTACTTTTGATTTTAGTATATGTTGATGAATTTCGGAATTTTAAAGCCTGGTGTGAAATAAAAATATCCGCTATCCTCTTCACAGTATATCTATTCAAAACTTGCAGGGAATATGATAGGAACAGGACATAGATCTGCTTTCCAATATTAGCGCTAGTGTTAATGGCGCCCCTTATTGTTTCAGATGTATTGTGAGATGTACTGTGAATTGGCAATATGAATGGTACAATTCATAACTAATCCCGTTCCTTGACAAAGGTGCATTACCATATCTAAACACAACTTCACTTTTTCTAATTCGAAAATTGAACCAACCAATCATGTTGTAACAAAAGACTTGTCAATAATATGCCCAAAAAATTCATAAAGTATCCTTTTGATTTTATATTAAAGCTTAAGCTTTTTTTCTGCTCAAAAACCGTATGAGACATCAGATGAATACTTTAGCTGAAAAGCAAAAGGTAAGAAGAATCAGTGAATTACATTTTTCGCTTTAAATTTGTAAATAGCGAGGACAGACATGTTCGGTTGAAGATGTTTAAATATATTTCTTTCAAAACTGTTTATTGCAGGTGTTGGAGTTTTTGACGGGTCAATTACGAAATCAAAGGAAGAGAAAATTGCTGTTAGACTTTCGAAACTTTTTTTAGGAGAGCAGCATGTCAGTTGTACAAGATAATTTCCAGATTTTTGTCGCTCTGCCGACTGATGATGTTTTTACCGTCAAAGGATTATCGCGTGAAATGTCCGTGTGTGAGCTTAAGTCAAGGATAGAACTTAAAGCGGGTGTTCCAGGGGACATTTTTAGTTTATTTTTCATGAATGCTGAACTGGTAGACAAGGAGACTCTGAAAACGTATAACCTCAAGCATGGCTGCATTGTTAGAGTAAAAATAGAACAGAACTGTATCGGTCTGTTTGACGCCTGCTGGCGCGGGGATATCTACGATGTTTTTGAAAATGGAGTTCAGTTCTTGGACGAGAAGAAATTTGAGGGATGTAACATTTCTCTTTGGAATAAGTTGGTGATCCGGCGCGCAACTCACGCGTTATTTATTGCTTGCCATCGTGGTTACCTCGGGCTGATACTTGAACTTATCAACCGAGGAGCCCCTGATATCAACGGTAAAACCATATTTGGACGGAGCGCTCTGCATGTGGCGGCCTATCAAGGTTTTGTGGGCTGCGTATCGTTGTTGCTTAGTGAAGGCTCTGTTTGCAATCAAATTGACATTCAGGGTAAAACACCTCTTGCAGTAGCCAGCGAAAACGGTCATGTTTACTGTGAGAGAAGACTTTGGCTTTATCAGTGGAGTGTGCAAACATTTAGACAACCGTCGTCAAGGTGGAGTAAGGATTCAAACGAATCAAGCGAAAGTGGAGAGAGGTAAGCTGGGTGCACTCGACTTCATTTTTATGATACTCGTCGGATATGTTAAGCAAACGACCTGAATCATAGTTTCTTCAAACCATTTTACTTTGACTAAAACTTACTGTATAAACTACAGAATACTTAAGATTTAGCCACAGCAACTGCCCCAATTATATACTACAACATTCCGCGCCCTGCTATAATACCCCAGAGAAATTTTGCTGGGAAGCTGAGAACACAGTTTCAGTGTCAGATAATCGATTTTGTTTGGAGCAATTGCTCGGTGTCTCCCTTGGGGAGTGTTAACTAATCACGGGTATTCAAACAACAAAACACATTTCAATCTGTGTGCACACCCTGTTTGCAAGTTTATTAAATCAGAGAAAAAAGTCATTTGACCTGCTCGCTTTGTTTCAGACTTATACAGGATTATGAGTCTCCAACTCTAAGCTTTATATTCAAAGGTCTAAGTGACAGCGAGTGGTAAAATTAATTTGGTGGATTATCTTGTCAGGCTCGTCTTCTAAAATAATTTTGTCCCATGTCATGGAATCCGGATTCCGGAATCCAAGAAATTTGTGTTTGTGGAATCCAGAATCTGGGATCCTGGGCTTTGGAATCCAAAATACAGTTCAAGGAATCCTGAATCCTTCTAAAGATTTGAATCCAGAATCCAAGTGTCATTGACTAAGACTGGAAACCAGTACCTTGGAATCTGGAATCCATGGCGTGGAATCCAGAATTCATGAGTTTCTAGGATTTCCTTGCATGGGGTGAATGATTGATTACTCATCCATCTACGACTTTATACTTAGTAAGGATGCTCATCGCGCAAACGGTTGCCCGTTTCTGTGGAGTTGTGTGTAACTAATCAGCTTAAGTTTTGTTTCAGCAGAAATGGGCGATATTCCCACAACTTCAAGAAGTTACCATTTACAAGAAGAAGACCAGAAGAGCCTGATAACAACAATAACAGCAATATAGACAACAATAATGAACACGAAACAACGGTAAGGTGTTTTAAGATCCGAGAAATGTTCACGCTATACCACCTAGCTTTTGCGCCGCCGTGAAAGTCTTACGGGATAAGGCTTCTATTCATACACAAGAACGCTGATTTCAGCGCGATTTTTATTATGGAGCGCCGCGCTTATTTCGAAAGTGGAGCGTAAGAGATCCAACAAGGTTTGATGTAGTGTGAAAACCTATTCGGACCAACTCGGAAGTAAATAGATAGGGGACTGGAATCCACTAAGATAGAAGTAAATATTCAGGAGTTAGGACTGTGATTTAGCTCACCAAACCCTCTGGGCCAACCGGTCCGGCACCATGTTTAAGGTGTGTGAACCACTTGAACTGGCCCCTGGCGGTTGCTGTTTATACTATACCGGATCACTTTTTGACGCGGCAGGTATAGTGTCAACACTGCCTCGTTGCTAGGCGTGTCAAGAGTGTTTGGAAAAGCGGGAAACGCGACTGTCAGTGACAGTATCGCGCAATGAACGATGGGAACGTTTAGCGTTGACGCAGAGGACGCTGATACCTAGCTGATGCTTAGCGCGGAACCTAAATCGCTCCAGTCGTTCTCGAATCGTTTTCGCACCCGCTAGAACGCGCCAGGGTACGACTCCGGCAAAATAAACACTTAGTGGTGACTAGATTCGTGTGTCTGTTGGTTGCTTATACTTGGTTTTCAACGTCCTGTCTTCCTAAGTGTTGTACATGTAGCTTCATTCAAGCATGTGGAGCTCGCGTCTTCAACCTCCGATAGTTTATCGATTTCCTCTTGTTATTGTCGTACCTAATATTTACATTCAGTAAGGAGGTATTGAGTTACTTAATATTTCCAGTCTAAAGGGAGGCGCTTATTTAAAGCTGGGCACTAGTTTAAGCGTTACTGAAGGTAGCTTCTAAACTCAATGGAAGCGCAAGGATACATCAAATACGAACTTTAAACAGTAAAAAGGAAGAAGATGGGACGTTATTTCTCGAAAGAGTTTAATCCACGAGGAGCAATATAGTTGAGAGAATTTAACCTTAACTTTTTAACGTTGAATTCATTTCTATCAGAAGAGCTTCTCTCTTCACTGTACAGCGGATTGCTGAATGTTGTTACACTCTTAGGAGGCCTTGGTCTGCTAAACAGCCGTTTTTAATCCGAGAGCAGCGTCACGTGACGACACTAAAAACGGTTGTGTAGCAGGCTAAGGAGGCCTGCGGTAACTAAAAAAGAAATGATCGTTATGAAATCCTCTAAAAAGGCCAGTAAGAATAAATTTGATTTGCTGCCTTTTTGTCCCGTCTAATGACTTTACTCTCCAGGATGCTCGTTTTCAACTTCCTCGCGTTGTAAACGACGACGGCAAACGATATATTCGTCGAATAAACAGTTACGAAGCACCTCAGGTTCCCTTTCCTACTGTGAAAGTAGCTGAGAAGTACAGGAAAGAGTTTCAGGAGTATAACAACAAGACACTTCATTTACCAACGCGGACTCAAAATGGATTAAAGAAGGAAGAATTTGTGGAAGACCAAGAAATCAAAGTGCCAGGCATAACGACGCCCTTAGCAAATGAGATAGAGCTTGTAGGAGAGGTCAACAACAATGCCAATGAGAGCTATGTGGAAGATTTAAAAAGAGAAGTTGAGGGTAACATTTCAAGCTGCGAGGAAAAAAGTAACGGTAAGCTGTAGCCACGAGGCTTAAAACAGTTATTGTCAGTCTTCAGATGATTGGTCATTTGTAGTTCAATTTCATGTTTTGTTTTTCTCTTTAACTTTTTTTGTATTTCGAAAGCCCCACTTTCCTTTTGCAATGCCATTGACGGTCTTTTTTGTGTCGTGGGCTCGGTGTTTACATATTAATGCCTTCAGCCGAGTTATTTGTGACTTTGTGCCAGAAACTCCTCCGGGAACAAAAAGAATAGAGAAACTCGGATTCTAAAAGCCTTACTCAGCAGAAATTTATCTTGGTAATTTTACTAGCTTAGCGTGTAATTAAGCAGGTGTCATGTAAATTAAGAATCACGAATTAACGTCAGGTTGAACTCAGAGGACTCAGTGATACGAATTTTCATATTTAGAAAATGACTCGACAGAAAATGTCCAAATTTACTGCGCTTTTCAAAAAAATGCGAAAGCCAACTGACGCTTCCTTTATTCGCTGCCGTCAATCATCTAAACGGACCTCTTAGGAAACTGAAGTTTACCTCAACGGGCTTAAAAGGTCTATTGTTTGTAATTTGCGATTAGTGGATTTCGATCCGTTTTGAATGTTTCTGTGTTTCAAAGCTCGTTACTTGTGATTGTAATCATGATTGACGGCAGCGAAAAACGTATTTGTGATGGCGGCTTCTGAACTTCAGAGTTCCCGTGTTTTGGAAAGCCCAGTAAACAGCTATTACAGAGTAATCTGGCACGAAACTACTTCTCTACTGCATGCCTCCCCGCTCAGATGCCTCGTTTTTCGCGCAGAGGCGAGCGGGAAACCCAAGTATATAACGGTCAGGATTAGATCCCATCGGCCGTAGCCCCTTCTCCTCTCATGAAATTTGCACAAGGTAGAACTGTTTTCTGCTTTTATATCACACTTAGATGATATTTGAAGCTGGAAATGTTCTTGAAAGTGCAAGTAGGGACCGTGGGAATTAGAAATAAAAGAGGCGAAACACGTCTCGCCCGTTTTCTCCTTTCCTCCTTCCTTTGCGCGCATCGAGAGAGAGACGTCTGGGTACGAGGCAGACTTTTCTATGAAGAAAACTGAAAGGAAACAAGGTCACGTGCTACAAACTAACGTTCGCGTAGACGTGATTTTATATCTTATTTTTTCACGGAGGAAATATATGTTTGTCACTGTTTGTCTGTACGGCTGAATGGTTCACGCCACTAAATTAAAGAAAAATCAGCGATCTATTTTGTTTGTTTGTTTGTTTGTTTTTTTTTGTTGTAAAGACCGAACAAAAAAAGAAATTCTCACAGGCAAGCGACACGCTGGACATCAAGGACAAGATAATCGGGTTACAGAGGAATCTAAGCCTCAAGATCAAGATAGGTAGCTATATTTTGGACCTTTCATTTATGCTTATATTAATTTTATTGATAAAAGTGATCGGATTAATCACTTAACATCGAGGTTTATCTTGATAATATCTTATAGTTTTTTTTTACCACGCAAAAATAAATTTTGAACGCCAATCGAAAGACTTTTTAAGGACGGACTACTAAGGAATTCATCATTCCAAATCAGTCGACACTAAATACTAAATTTTTTCTCCCCCTCTACCGATCCAAAGAGCAACCTAGTTTCTTCTGCCAAAGTTCTCTCTGAGAGAATGTTGAGTGGAATTATCGAAAGGCAGGGTTTAAAATTGCCTTGGTAGACAGCAATCAGATTGTGACATGTCATAGCTAATAGTTAACATCTCGCGCAGAATCCTAATCATTTTCAGGCTGACTGTACCTCCATTTTATGTAACCTACAAATTCTAAAGAGACTGAGCATTTTAAAATTAGCCTATGCGCTTTACGCTAAAGATTATAGTTCGCATTGCTAGTTTTGCATGTATTTCAAACTTAAGTAATGTTTTCCTTTTGTAGAATTGTTTATGCGATCGTTGCGTAAGACTTTTGCAATGTGTGTAACCTGTGGCGCATCGTAATTTCTATATTTTATCTATTTTAGCAGGTCTTTTTCGGGTAGATCCAATGGAATCCGTAAATTGGACATCGTGATGACCGAGTCAAGGGCAGAAAAGATGAAAACTGTACCGTCGTTACACGAGCAAGACAAGTTACGTACATGGGACAAAAGTGATTCTGAGAAGGACCTAGAACCGCAGCAGGAAACCACGTTGATCAACCTTCGGAAAGAATACTCTTGTAAGAAACCAGCTCAATCCTATGAAGATTGGCTTCAAAAGAAGCGATCAGAGGAGAAAAATAGACCATCAACTGCGCCAATACAGAAAAGCAGGCTTGGAAAGAGTATTGATCCAGATTCTTTCAAGAAATGGCTGAACAGTAAGCGACAACAACGAATACACTCGAGTTCTGAATCTTCTTCTTTAAATAAAAAAACTTTTATTAGTTCTGGAGGATTGACGTTTGAACGCTGGCTTGAAACAAAGTTATCAAACCGCCCCTTTAGTGCTGTAAATTACGTCACTGAGTCACCTGATTCAACGCCGGGGGTGACAAACAAAGTTAGAAAACAAATTGTGTCTGGAAAACCATTCGAGGTTTGGTTAGCGGAAAAGAAAACATCGGAGCATTTTATTCACGGCATTGAGAATGACAACGAGCAAGACAAAAACATTTCGAGAAATGGCAAAACGTTCGAAGTCTGGTTAAAAGAAAAACACAATCAAAAACAAATTGAGCTCGTGCAAAAGGTAACGACGGAAAAAGAGGAGCAAAGACTGGCAGAAATAGATAGGTTACAGAAGTGGCTGAATCCACGTTACAAGACTTACGAGGATTGGCTGGCACTTAAGAATCATCAAGCTAGGTTTGAACGCTTGCGAACCCAGAGCGAGCCACAAAAACAACAAGAGGACATTTCCGAGGAGGAAAAACAAAAGGACGCCAAAGTTGTTTATGACATCTGGCAGACAATGAAGGCACTTCAACAGCTAAGCGACGAAGACAGGAAATATAAAGAAATGAAAGCAAAGTGGGCTGCGAAGCAACGCGCGAAAGAACAATTGAGAAGGCTTAATGTTATAAATAGAGCCAAGCAGTTTCATTTGCGATCAGCGCCGAAGAGTTAACGTTTGTCTTTGACTTAGTGCGCAAGGGCCAGGAGAGAGTCGATCTTGTTTTTTTCGATCGCACCCTGCCAGAAGTGGCTTTCTTTTTGGGCGTACTCGAAAAAGACTCCCCTCTGCGTAAAGCGCATCAAGCGCAGACCGAACTACTGGACTGAACTACGGTAACTGTTCTCGTCAAGACGTATTTTCGAGTGCGAGCATCCTTATCAAGCTCAGGCTATTAGGTCTGGGTTCGAAACTTTAACCTACCAACACTCGGCGCATTCTCAGTAAAGATCTTACATGATTAGTATGAGTTTTAGTCCTATGTATTTGAAATGAACTCTAATTTTTTAATCCCAAATTTTTGCATTGTCATTTTGTACATGATCGTTGAGATCTTTTTTCGTGCTCAGAAACAAGAGTCAATTTTACAATTGAAACTTATGGGGTTAATTTTGTTTTGATCGTCACTCGTTCTCAATAATCGTTGGTAAATAGTAAAACTTTACAGAAGCAAGATCTTAGCAAATTGAGAAATGATTAAGTGACGTGTACTACACAAACTTCATCTTGTGACTGCATTCGATTTAGGTAAACATGTTAGGAGTTGAAAATTATTTTGAATGAATAAACAATTTTTGGATTTGCCTTTCGTATAATATGAAGAATTCTGCTGATCTCGTCTAATACCTGTCAGCTACTTATCAACCTAAGCTTCTTTTTTTTTTAGCGAGTGCCATTATTCTAATTTTCTTTTTTCCTGGATATTAGATAAAGCACTCAGCAGCGATGTAAACCACGATAGTAGCTCTTTCATAGAGAACCCAGCAGAGGCTCTCTATTGACGATAAAGTAAGACGATAATTTTTCGATTTTAATCTTTTGGTGAATTATTAAGTCGTTGGAAGACTTCTATCGTCACAGCCTTCAGGTGCAGCAGCTCTCATTTCCTTTTCCCCGCTACTAAGCATTCTAATCCATAGTAAGCCCTTTACACCCCTTACAATCTCAGCTATTGAGTCGGACATAGGAAGAGTTCGATCCCGCTCGTTGTTTTACACGTTTAAAGCAGTCATCATGAATGATTGCTCTCTCATATTGATCGCAATCGAAAAAGGGTTAGGAAGAGGGCGGCTGTTCAGGGCTTTTTTGTCGATTAGTTAACGAGCCAATCATAAAATAATATAAGGAACTCTTGACCAATATGATTTACTGACGTCACCACGGTCTATGAATCGGATGTTGTTTAACCGGAAGTGTCACAGGACAGTAGAGCTGATCCCTAAGAAGCTAGAAATAACTAAAGCGAAATCAAAAATTCGTGTTCTTATTGGCTGAAATTGTCAATTAATTTGCTGCTAACCTTTCAAGAGTTGACCAATCACACCCTTTCTGGTGGAAATTGACTAATAAGTGTTTGTCACGTGGGAGGGGAGGAGCACTAAGGTTTAGGAACAAAGCCAGGACAATGAGAGGAGGGAGCCGGATGTGCAAGATATAGGTGGCGGGAAGTTTCCGCTCCTGTTCCCCACCTCCCACTAAAGAGACCGGCCTGCCTGAATATTTTAATTTTCACTGAGCTGTGTTTATAAATGATTTTCACATTCACGTTTAAAGCAAAAGCTGAAGCTTTAATTGGTAAAACGGGCAACAAAAACGTGCAACTTGTTTTGCAACATTGCTGCAGAACAAGTTGAAAATCGATGTTGAGCGTTTTACCACCCATGCACGTTCAAACCTGTTAACCTGATTTGTTGCAAAACAGGTTTAATAGTGGTAAAACGCACAATAGCGCTATTCAACTCGTTTTGTTGCAAGACAAGTTGCATGTTTTTTGTTGCCCGTGTTTTTGCGTAGCTTAAAAAAAAAAAAGAGTTTAATATACCTGAGTAAATAAATGAATAAAGAAATAATCAGAAATAAAAATAATAAGTCTACAACACTGACTAACTCACTAAAGTCGTTTGGCATACTATTGAATTGCCCTAAAGGCTCGAAAAAGATACAATTTTCTATCTTTAAATGTGAACTTTTGTCAATGATAACTGCAAGATGCGTTAATGAATGGATCAAAACAGCAACAACTAATAGAGGAAGTTGACCTAGAACCGTTTGTTTAGAACACGTAGAAACTGCCTTTGGTAATGTGAATTGTCCGTAATATCACAAACAGCCTTTTTTCTGAGTTTATGACCCATAATAGAAACGTTTGTTACTTCACCCAAGCCAAGTTTTCGTCGACTTGCTCCCATTCCGTTATATCTTTTGCTTGTTTCCTCCACAGAGGCCTGTTCATGATTATCGGTTTCTTTTCCCTGCACGTATCTTTGAATTGCGCCTCCATAAAAAATAAACTGGCTCCGTACTTTGGGTTCTGCCAGGCTTTTATTGTCAGTCAAGTATAGAATACTTCTATTTGTGTGGTCGTCCTTCTCGTGGTTATTTCTATCATTTTGATTAAATGTGCGTAACATTCGCTGGTGTCGGAAAATGGAGCTATTTTTCGCCAAAAGCACTGCATCTTCTCTAACCTTATGAGGATAACCACGTTCTTCCGCCTCGAGAGCTAGATTGTAACTAAAGCGAAAAATCCCCCTATCGTCTTGTTTCGACATCGTCCCTGAATTGTAGGCGATGCTGATCAATCGTTTCATCGGCTAACGACACCCTGAGGAAATATTCGCTGTATCTTGATAATAGACAGGCAATATTCGGGTAAAGAGGTCCTTTAAAAATGATAAATTTGGTATCGAGGACGTAAAGACTTTATCGCCTTTGTGGTAGACTTACGTCATAGTTGACAAACAAACACGGGTAACGTATTTCCCACGCACGACTCCGCTTATCACCTGGCATGGAAATTAATGTTTTCTTTTTTTAAATAATTCTCTTCGCGTACTCGCTCGAATGACTGACTAAATGTATTTATTACAGCTCGAATAAACTGTGTCAGATATTGATTTATTTTATTTTGCTATTAATACCAAGTTTTTGGTTTTGTTAGTATTTTTTTCGGTGTGAACGAGGAGGAGAGGAAATTAATTCATAGGAAGCATACCATGGCCAGAAATTCCGGACAACGCAACGGCGCACGCGCGGGGTTACTTGGCAATATGGCCGCTAAACACTCAAAGGAAATGTATGGCAGAAATAAAACAAAATAAAATAGAGCAAGTTCTGGCTTACCGGGAACAAGTGCCGCGATGCGGTCGTGTTCTTAAAAGTTTCCTCGGCTATTCTGATTAGTTGCTTTTCATCAGCAAATGTTACTGGCCCTGCTTTTCATCGATGCTTATTTTCGAAGCTTGGCTCATACAACGCTCTATATTACAGAGGCTTGAAATCCAATATTTGCATCCCAAACAGATTTTGATCCGCTATAGCAGACAACATAATCGCGATATCCCAAGTGCCGCGATCACTTGAGGAAAAGCACCGTATGATGTACTATTTGACCAATTTTCACCTTCGAGGCTGATTTCATCGCCCTGCTAATTGCCTTCAAAAACAGTTCAGAGTAGCACAAATCAGTTCTATCAAAAGAGAAGATATCAAATGTCACGCAAGCGTCTTGTTTGTGTTGATCCGAGAACCACATGTCATATTTTTCGGCAAAAAACTCACATTTTGCAGCAAACTCCGCCATGTTTGGTATCAAAATTTTCAGTGAAAAACAAGCTTTCTAATGCTGTAGAGAATTGTGGGATACAAGGACAATGGAGAGTACTTTTGGCCAGTAAACATCCCCATGGACGTGTCACATTTTCGCGGGAATATTAAAATTTTCCACGCAACCACTAGACCGGATCGGTTTTTGTTTGTTAAAAATGTCGAATAACTTAGATTTAATTCAAATTTAATTCAAATTGACAAGTTTAAGAACTCTGTAAGTGTTAGCGATGATCAGTGCTTGCAATATGTTCGTAAACAATGTGTTTTATCAGAAGACATAACTTTCACTGTACACATCGGATACGATTGTTTGCGATGGAGCAAAGCAAGAACGCCTATTACAAGAGCCTTGTTGTAGCTATGTCTTCTTTCTTTTGGATGTGTTGTAAAGAACGACAGAAGAAAGGGCGTTTAGCTCTGAATAATCAAGAACATTTCTTGGTCGAAGGCGACTTGTATTTTCCCCCATCTTTATTTTAGTGGTAAGACCGCAGATAGAATGCGGGCTCAAATGTCCGGAATTTCTGGCCATGAGCTGAAGCATGAACGACACGTTATAATCAAACTAATCTTAAAAAGGCTTATTACTGCCTAAATAACGAATGATTCTAGATTTGCATGCATACGATATCAGAACTGTGCAATCGATTTTAAACCGGCATACAGATTGTGTATGTGGATTTCCACTTCATTGAATTTCATTCTTTTTTAATGATATTTTTATCAGAGTTTGCTAAGAGCTCTCACCATGTGTAAAAAAATCTATCGAGTATATAGAAATTTACAACTCAACTTCACAAATTGAAGTCTTTTTCTTAATTAATTGGTCACCTATATCAGTCACGTATGAAAATATCTCACATAAGTGCTTTAATTAGTTATTTTTTGGAAAGCATACACCAAATCCAACACTGTTTTGAATGTATTTTTAAGCTATTTTTGAAAACTGTTTTTAACCTGTTTTGTGAAATAGGTTTTAAATAGGGTGAAAAGTGTATTTTTAATGTATTTTTCGACTGCTTTTAAAGGTGTTTTAACCTGTTTAAAACGCTATTAAAAAAGAATTTTTAAAGTATTTTAAAATTCGTTTAAAATATATAAAAAATTCTAGGGCTTTTGCAAGGCTCAAAACAGCTCTAAAACAGTTTTTAAATACCTTATAAATGGGGAATAAAAACAGGATAAAAATAGTTTCAGAAAAATATTTCAATTTGCTATACTATTTTAATCGTATTTTGAAAAAAACCAAAAACCAAACAGGTTAAAAATAGGTACAAAAAATATATTTTTAATATATTTTTCGACTGATTTTAAAGGTGTTTTAACCTGTTTAAAACGCTATTTAAATGTTATGCTTCAAAATATATTTTAATAGCTGTTTAATCGGTTTCGAAATTTAGAAAAATACTCGTATTTGCAAATACAATAAAAATATTTTGAAAATAGTATTAAAATACCACAGAAGAAGAAAAACAATAGCACGCATATAATGTAAAAATACATCAAAAATAGGATGCAAAAATGCAAAAACAGTATAAAATTGTAAAAAAATAGCCAATAGAAAAAATACAAAAATCGGTCGAAAGAACATAAAAACAGTACATGCAAAAACGGGATGGAAATACCATTTAAAATCATGAAATAAAATGAATACAAAACCGTCGAAAATTACCCTGAAAAAGCAACATTTACCTCTGCGAAATTTCTCCACACAGTCCTGGGCTAGGATTTCACGAGAATTATCTCTTAGCCGATTACTTCACGTTGATTTCCCTACGAATTCTCGGGAAATTCAGAAATGCTGAAATCAATCGTTAGCCTGTGTGCAGACCCCCTCCCCTCAATAAAAATCGGAGGGGAGGGGGGTCTGTACACAGGCTTCAAAAGGCTATTGCGTTACTGACGTTTCCGGTAAATAATAATTTGCATACCTATAGCTTACATTTTTTATTATATTCACGGCTTTTATACTCAAATATTATCAGAAGCTTGCAGGCTACGCCTGAACATTAATTATTGGCTGATGAAGAACAACATAAGAATAACACCAAATTTACGCGGGTATGAAAAGAGTCGTTGATGCTACATCAAGTGACTGAGAACAGCGCGTCTGAGCATGGAACCCTGTAAAAACTAAAACTGCCGTACAGCATGCAGGCGGGAGTATATAAAAATGTTAACTACCATTCATTTATTTTTCATTTGGCGGATACTTAAGCGTCTTAGTAACATGTTATGCATATAGAGGAACATTGTATTCTATAATACTCACATGAGAGAAGACTCTGTGGATTAATACACAAGACCGCGTGCTTCGAAGTAGAACCTGAACCAGAACCTTTCAAAGTACATAGCAGTCGCTGAGGAGTCATGCCCATTTTTGATTCGTGATAAAAGCAACATCTACGTGTTCAGACAATCCACAGAGTTGAAGTGTACTTTTGTTAGATCGTAAGAAACAGTAAAATCAAGCGCATCCGCAGTCACAACAACCGCCGGTTCAATAATTTGAAATGAGCAAAGGACAAATGACCGTTTGTTTATCACGTGCATTTGTCACATCACCGCGGCGCGAAGTCGTGATTTTCAGTCGTGCGTGACGTCTCAGAAATAATGTGCCATGCATGTCCGGAATAATCTATGAGAGAAAGATAACCATATATCGGAGTTTATTCAGATCTGAGCTTTGTTTCTTGATGCAATATAAACGAGGTGAGATCTTAGCTTGGATAATTTATTTAATATGTAATTTCAAGGGCTTATTTGAGATAAACCACTGTTGACCGCGTGCATCCGGTTCTCGGCCCGCGGCTTCGGCTGTTTGTGAAAAATTTCTACTATATGAAATTACAATGCGATTTTAAGAAGTTTCTTTTAAAAAACTTATGGAATGTCCCGTAACTGCATTAAATGAGTCGCGCCTAAGATCTACACGGAGATTTTCGCAGAGAGCTTGCAGGTAATCAACGTTTAGGAAGGGATTGATCTTTTATCAGCACACTGTCACGTGTCAGTTACGTGTTGTCATATTGCAGTCAAAGCTAAAATCTATTGCTGGTTTTCAGTGTCACGCCATTCAAAATAGATGAAAATAAAAATAAAAACCGTTCAATAGATAAAGTCCAGAATCTGGGAAATGAAAGGAGGTACATATCCAAAGACCCTCGCCAAGATTCAGGTCAGAGGAATATTTCGTATACGAGATATCCGAAGAAATGTTTTACCCATATTTATAGAGATTTGTATGGAGACGCCATGCTGGTGCTCACCTGGATGAGCTCCAACATGGCGGACGGAAACCAACAGAAACATCTGTTACCGAGTTTGCCTACAAAAGCGTGAATTTATTCTTCGAGAAACTCACAGACATTAAAATAACACTTTTTCCAGTATATGAACTGTTTAGATGGCAAAATTTCCTGAAATAAGTCATTTTTTTAACCTACATAGCAGCTCTCTTGGCCGTCATTTAAATGCCGTGTCACGCAAAAGCTTAGAAATTCAAGCGTACTCTATCACAAAACTAAGAACCCTTTTGAAGCGAAAATTTGTTTGACAATTAGTTTTCAGCTACTCTAATGCATCGTGAAAGTAAAATCTCGGTAGGATGGATAGTTTTTTAGTTTGAATTTTTGTGACGTCATGTGAAAACCAAGAATTCATAATTTTCTTCTCTTTTTTTATTTAATTTAGATTTAATTTTTTGCTCAGCTTCGAACTTTGTTGAGAGGAGAATCCGGTCACAATATGTGACAGCTTGTTTTAAGTCGGGGTTTTGAGTCATTTATGAGTTCGTGACACGATGAAAGCCTAAAAATTAACTTGGTGCAATTGTTGCTTTTATAGTCTCAGTATAAGTATCCCAAAATACATTACAATTAATATTGCGCCTCAGTCATATTAAGTAATAAGTACCCTACTTTATAGTAGTTAAAATAAGGTCGGCGTTTGATGTCTTTAAGCACACTTTGAATAGTTTATGTATGATCTGTTTTTTCAGTCAGAGTGTTGTGTGCCCAAAATACAATTCAAATAGACCTCAAAACAGTGTTTAAGTAACCTATTTAAAAGTATTTAAAATGCGGTCAGTACTTAAGGTTTTAAAACATATTTCAAATAGTCTATTTGAACTATGTTTGTAACTTTGTGAGTGGATGCGTCTCAAAATACATCTTAGATACAACTCAAAACAGTGTTAAAGTACCCTGTTTAAAAGGATTAAAAATACGGTCAGCATTTAGGCTCTTAAAACATATTTCAAATAGTCTATTTGAACTATGTTTGTAACTTTGTGAGTGGATGCGTCTCAAAATACATTTTAGATACCATTCAAAACAGTGTTAAAGTACCCTATTTCAAAGTATTTAAAACACAGTCAGCATAAAAGCCCTTAAAACATGTTTCAAATAGTCTATTTGAATTCTGTTTGTAACAGTGTTAGTGGTTCTATGCCCAAAATACATTTTAAATACCCTATTTTAATCATATTTATTAAACAAAATACATTGTAAATTGATGAGAGAGGTTTTCCTTTTGATGAAATACAATTTAACTACACTCAAGATATATTTCAAACAGGGACGAAAATTTAAATTTTTTTGTCAAATAGGATTAAAATACAGGAAAATAGTGCTCAAATACTGAAAATACATTTTAAACACTTTAAAATCAGTTTCAAAATACATATGGTTTGGTAAGGGAGTTCAATTTTACCAACGCATTTGTAATCGTCAATAAATTACTATCATGCTCATAGAGCTCCATAACATTTCTATCAAAAAAATATTACATAGACAAAAATAAATAATTATTTTCCCTCCTTAACACAGGGCCTCCATACAAACTCGGGGACTGTTCAAATGGGAAGCAATAATATGGAATCCCGTTAATAAGATCACCGATGGATTGTTGTTCCTGGGGAGGGCTCGGCGACGGGGCTCCAGCAGTCGGTGTACGTTACGATATTCGACCAATCAGAATGCGTCATTTGTAGAGTGATTTTTGTGCCTGGAAAGAGCCGTTTTCAGAGGTGTACGTTGTGAAATTTTCGCTTTATTCCAAGCTTGTGTAGGTGATTTGGACACTATACCGCCGTGGAAAGTTGTTGGAACACATTATCTTGATAGAAGTTGCGTTATAATACTTTTAAATATTTTGCTTTCTTGAGCGTTTGAGACAAGTTTGAACTGCTCGGTCATGTGGAAGCCGCCATGGTGATTTGAGTGTTGGTTACTGTTAGCGGTTTTATCGGATTATTTTGGTCATCTTGTTACTGTAACCTTTCTTCTCTGTAAATTTCGAGGTCTACCCGGGTCTACCCCTGTTAGTTTTGCCGTCTTGAGGCGTTAAAAGTGTCTTGGAATAAAAGAGATCGTCTCAGCCAAGTAGCACAACTCCAGGAAAGCGAACTGAGAAAACATGCCGAAGCGGAAGCCAAAGTGAAGCCACTGACCCCAAATACAGGCAGATTTTGTTAAACCGGAAAAGGTAAATCATTTTAAATATTGTAATAACCTTCGGAGACAAACCTGATTTTTCATAACCCAGTGCGGAAACTGAAAGCGTGTTAAAATAATTTGAATGCAGTGTGTGCTATGTGTATGCAAATCTTCATGTAAACTTACGCGTGAGGGAATAAATCTCTACCAAACACAAAATCATTATCGAAGATCTAGACAACATCATACAGGATTTTATAACTGTGAGGTTAGGTTTATAACAGAATCGATACACTGAGCTCACTTCAACGAACGCGTCACAGACAAGATCATGGTTTATCAGTTTCTGCGTCCGTTTAAGACTTTTAAGCTTTGGTGAAATTCCCATTGTGCTGTACGTAGCGGTTCGGGTCTTTCGGTCTGTTTTTCCCTTGCCAAAAAGAAGATTTATTTGAGCATAAGGATGAAAAACGGCACTCGTAAAATAAAATATGTCGATAAAAATATAACTGTCATGAGAGAAGTTGCAAGATTTCTCACCTTACTTCTGTTTGCGCTCTCCTCCTTGTCCGGTAATAAAGTCCATCAAACACTACTAATGGCCGATTTTTTTTATTCAAGCAAATCCAGGTATGTCCTACAGATCTCTTTTCCATCTAATATAAAAAAAGAGCCATAATGGGATTATAGCAATTGACCCAAGAAAAGGGAGCCTGTTCGCGAGTCATGGACTACTTGTAAACCAGCATAACACGATGACCATAATACGATGAGCTGCAATAAACTGAGTGCCGGTAGATAAACATAATAATAATAATAATAATAATAATAATAATAATAATAGCCCAAGACCAAAGCCTAGCTACCAGATCATACCACGCCAACATTATCAGAGACGGTACTAGCCCCCTATGCGGGATGTGTAACAAATATGACGAAACAATCGACCATATCGTGTCTGGGTGTCCTGAACTTGCGAAAACAGAATATACTCACAGACACGATAAAGCAGCCGCGTATATACACTGGAAAGTCTGTCACAACTATAATATCAAGACATCAGAAAAGTGGTATGACCATGAGCCACAAACAGTTACAGAAAACGAGGATGTCACAATATTATGGGACATGCCAATACACACAGACAGGAAAATAACAGCCAACAGACCCGATATAGTGATCAAAGACCACAAAACGAAAACCTGTAAATTCATTGACATGGCAGTACCATCGGACAGAAACACATCCGTGAAAGTTACTGAAAAACTATCCAAATATAAGGACTTGGAAATTGAAACAAGCCGAATGTGGGGCATGAGAACGGAAACGATACCAGTTATCATTGGAGCACTTGGAGCTATCAAAAAGGAACTAGAAGCTTATCTTGGAAGAATCCCCGGCCAATTAAGCATCAGTGAACTACAAAAGATAACCTTGCTAGGTACAGCACACATTCTGAGGAGGGTGTTATCAATCTAAAAACTGGCTATCCCCTAGTGCCCCAGGATCATGGTTTGATCCCGGCCCTAGAGACCCTAAGCAAACATTATGTGAGGACAATAATAATAATAATAATAATAATAACAAGAAAAAAAGATAAAAACAAACAAATCAGCAAATAACAACAAAAAAAGAGGCAAAAACGGCAATTCTTAATGAAGAATACAAGTCATTTGCATTTCCCAGGGTGAAAACCACGCATCAGTTTTAGAGTATATAGTGTCACTGAACATTTCCCACAATTTCCGGATATAACTTGACCTCACGTGACAATTCTGTGAAAAAGCGGAAGTGGCATTTCTGATGGATGTAGTTACCGAACACAGCGAAACATACCAAATACATAGAGCGAGTTACACTAGCCAGAGGACACTACATTACTTACACTGCTTGCTTTTAAAGACATGGGTTTCAAAGGTGAGTTTCTATATAGTTTCAAGTTTCGTGCGTTCTACAATCAGTCTGTATAATACTAGGAAACGAGCGGTGTTCTGCAATTTTCAGAGTTGAATATTAACCTTTAGGTGCTTCAGGTGAGACAGACACACAATAAGGGTGTATTCTCTTTTGAAAAAAGTTTAAGATGTTCTTAAAACAGAGAAAGAGAGCGTAAAATCACCAGCGGAAAATAAATATTAATCGTGATGTAACATGATGCACCTGTATCAAGTCTTGGATAAAACACAATCTGTACGGCTTGTTCCCCTTAACAGAAGTGGAAAAATCAGGAAAATTAGACATTTTAAAAATAGGATCGTGATCAGTCGGTAGTAACAAAATGAATGCCAGAAGTATACAATGATAATTTACGCCATTTAGGAATTTCATTCCCATGTAACCCCATGGTGTGACACTTCCTCTGCTCCCTGGAGGAATCTGTAACACAATTCGTTGGCACTTTTACAAACTCTCCTTTTTATTATCAAAACCGTAAAATGTTTCGCGCGTTTGCTTTTTGCAAAAAACTATAAATGATGGCTAAGTTAATTTCTCATCTACTTTATTAATACTGTGAAAAATCTGTCAGGAAAATTTTAATCCTGTGGACTGTAGTGCAGGGCTCTTCTTGGAAAGATCGAATTTCTATTTCACTCGATATCGTCGAGGTTAACTCCAGCGTCTAGAATTCCGTCGCGGAGGAGCATTGAAATAAAAGGGCCTCAGTAATGGATTATCCAGGTAATGAAGCTTTCTTTTATTTGTTCTAATACCGCCATTGTTGTTTAGTGTTGGACTCGGTACTGCAAATAAACACCTGGAAGGCAACACGGGATGACGCGAGAAAAATACGATCATTATCACACCGGTACTGATGATCCACTAATCACATCTTGGTGGCGCGATGAGACTAGGCAGACGGCTGGTGGCGTAAATTCGTTAGTTAAAAGTTAAACGCAGGAGTTGGATATATTTTTTGGTGAGAACTTCAGGACTCCGTAAACGAAATTTATCATGGCCTGGCGTATTTTGTTTCAATGTACTCTCTAAAAGGTCGCCATGCTGGTAACAGACACGATCGATATGTAGGTGCCCTAGTTAAGAAAAATTACACACTTTCGAAATATTACATGAACAGACGCTCGGGATTTAGTAAACGGATACGAAAAGAAGACACCGCTTCAGAAGCTCCAGCCGGCCAATTTGCACGTTCACGCCAACTAAAATAAAATTTGAATCGGATCGAAAAATTAAGTCATTGTATAGTTAATGCGGATGATTTTTATGAAAACTCACGTCAATTTTTACTAAGTTCTTTGTGATATCTGGTATTCGAGTTTTTACCGTAACTTTTCAAGCTCAATTTGATGTGACCCTCGAAGGAAGCTTTCCGTCCGCCGGAGAATTAATCTCGTGACCTCAGATGTCTCGGCCATGTTGACACTGGCTACACCGGTCCTATTGGCGTGGAAATCGCTCCGTTACAGAAATCGCGCTGAAATCCCCGTTCTTACAGTCTTGTATGTGTGAATAGAACCACTATCAGGTATAGGGTGAACATAGTCAGGGAATTTGCGAAGGATTTTGGCCGTTCTCTGTATATATGTAACACTTTTAGTCTCCATGCGGGTACATGTTTCAGCTTTCTTTGGCGCTATGTTAAATGCCGTCAGATTTATATTGTAATGAGTACTTCCCCCTAGTCAAGGGATTCCGGATTCCGGAATCGGGAAATTTTTGCTTGTGGGCTTTTAGCGAAACCGTTCCTGAGTCCATTTGACCGTGAAAAAGCGCGCCAAAACATCACGCGAGAACGCGGCTATTTACACTCAACCGAGCGACCGAGCAGTCTCTTTCGCCTTCTTCTTGGTCTTCGCTGCTTTTTAACTGAACCCTTTCGCCTTCAATTTAAACCTTTTAGAGTCTTTACAGTAAAACATTTCTTTTCCGAACTACCTATTTCTTTTCGTCTCATTCGAAAACTTACTCCTGCAAGGGCTTGCAAGCCATTCTGAAATTTTCAAGATAAACTTTGTTGTTGTTGTTGTTGTTGTTCTATAATCAGCACGACGTAAGGAAAAATTAAGCTTATAATTTTTTTGAATATTTGTATGGAAACTTCAGAGTACCATTAAATAATTTCAAACCAAAGTTTGTGGCTTTTTTGTCGCTGCTGGTATGCATTTTCTCGTTTTTTTTCTGTTGTTTCGTTGGTAGACAGCTCGCGAAATCCACTTTTCCGCCGCTCTGCTTTGTTTTCCATATACTGTAAGGTCAAACTAAGGTATATGAGCTGATAACCGAGATTGAGTGAACCAATCAAAATGTTAAAAATGCATTATCCAAGGTTGAAAATTTAAAATCACATGACCTACATTGTAAAAGCATACGTGCAAGCTAAATGAGCGTTCTAGTGAATTTTAAAGAATGAAGGAATTAACTCTCTCATTTCACCACATATTTTCAATCCATTTTTGATTAATTCCCCAAGTGTAAGATTTCAATTTGATCTCGATATATTTACTTGAAATATTTCTGCGCAGGTTACATGGAAAACCAAGAAGCATCCACAGAGAACTCGACCGTAATTCCATGGGACTGTGTTCTTATTAAAGAGGTTCCTCTCGGCGTAGCAGCCATGGCTTTTTTATTGTCTTTCCTCACCGTCTTTGGAAACTCTTTGGTTGTGATCGCAATTGTAAAGGACCCATTCAGTGAGCTCAGAACTATTCCAAACTACCTCATCTTGAATCTGGCGGTATGTGACCTAATCGTAGGTATTCCAAGCGAACTGTTGCTGGGTCTTTATCACTTTTATGTATCATATGATTTGTACTATTTGGCCTACACTTCGCTGTATACGTCCATGGTAGCATCTGCCTTGACTATACTAACACTTGCATTTGAGCGATACATCATGGTCGAAGCGCCACTTAAAAGCCACGAGTACCTGATTCACTCACACTTAAGATTGGTCATTGTTTACATATGGTTGATTTCCCTGTGCGTGGCACTGCTTTCTTTACTGAATAGGTGCAACGAGGCCGAGTACAGGCTCATAATCACCGACGCAATCGGATTTCCAGTCATGGCCCTCATGTTTCTTATATACTCACGGATATTTCTCTTGGTGCGAAGATGGATTCGGCAAGACCTCGATCTTTCTATCTCAGAGAGTCAAAGATTGTTAGGCAGTGACAATCTTTCCGAAAACATTCGTACGCGTGAAAGGCACATCGCTTTTTCAGTGTTCCTATTTGTAGGAGTTTTTGCCCTCTGCTGGACACCATGTTTTGTTATGGAAAATGTATTTTACAAATATAGGGAATCTTCGTCTCTAGCAACTGCCGCAGATTGGGTGAGGGTTTCGGGACTTTTGAGTTCATTATTGAATCCCTTGATTTACGCATTAAGATACGAAAAGTTCAGAAAGGCGATTAGCCACATTTTTGTATCATATTGGTATTATCAGACTTACAACTTTCGTTTTAATTAATTTGCTAATTTAAAAATGTTTTCAAAGTAAGGTCAAAACATCTAAGGGCTACGGCAAATCATTATTAAAGGGGTAGGGTCTCGATGTTGTCGGTAATTTAGATTATCTACGAGCTTTAATCCTTTCAGCACTAAATTCCTGGGCCCAGTTGTTCGAACGCCGGTTAGCACTAACCTGGGGTTAAATTTTAACCTGGGTTTCTTTTTCTTGTTATCAAAAGCAGGTTCTCGGATAATTTTCTCTTTTCTTTTTAGGGTATCCAATCATCAAATTGTAGGTGAAGAGAATTAAAATGAATTTGCTTTTTAAGCTCTAATATTTGAGTTCAAATCTCGCACTAGCCCTGGGTTACCTTAACCCAGCCTCGAACAACCCGGCCCTGGTGCTTCTTCTGCATAAACTCTGTACGTATGAGGTGGGAATGGCTGGATCTCGGTAGGCTGGCACTCCGTCATTCGTAAAGATCATTCACATATTTGTCCACACCCTCGTTGGCTGCATACTTGGCGGTACGCCCTCTCTCAAGGTCGCTCTCTACCATGACTTCTGGCCGTCCAAATGGTAAATTATAGCCGCAGGCGTCGACGAACACACAGTGGCGCAGTATGCTGTGGCTCTTTAAACCAAGTAGCTTTAAAATTCAAGCCAATTTTTTTGGAATTGGTATTGTTTAATTGAAGATCGAATTTTCAATATTACAGCTGCAAATGTAAAGAACCCTCAATTGATTGTACAAGCGCAGTAATGTTTGCCTTATCCATCGATCCTTTACGCGGTGGGCACAAAGGACACAAAAAGGTGGCCAATTTTTAAGCATTGATTTTTGTATTTCCCGCCATTTTGTTGCATTAATTACATTTAAAGATGCTATATCTCCTAAAGCAATTGAGCTTTTCCAAAAAAAAAAAAAGTCACATTTGTTTCTATCACGTCACGCTCTTTCAAGATTATTAGCAGGGCTGTACATATGAGGCTATCGACTCGATATAAGATTTGGTTCACTCTCGGGCTGTTTGCAAATTATTTTTCTCTAAAATCACTTAGCCTTTCCCTAAAAAGTCACATGAATGTGCTCTAAAGTTAACTGAATTGTGGAATACAAGTTTATTGTTTGATTTAAATCATAAATTTATCAATGGGAGCTTCGCTTTTAGCCCCGGTTAAATCTCCATATTTATTTGCTTTGCCATAACTTGAAGTAAATTTTGTTGTCAATCTTGTGGCGTCATTTTTCCCACCAAAAACCGTTAAAATCGAAAAAACAAAAGACATAGGAGTTTTTGGAATACAAAGTTCTACCATCCTGGAAGCATTGAGCTCAAACAAAAAAAAAATACAAAAGTAGTTTCAAGGAGGCACTTCTTTGCAGTTGTGTAGGAGCTGCTCGGAAGGTCTCCCCTAATTTGTCACTGGAAACAATGACATGTCATTCTTCCCATTGTTTTAGTATTGTTTGGGGTTAGGGAAATGCACCATTGGTGACTTCTCTCCCGACCAGCTGCTACATGACCCCTTTTTTGCGTCCTATATGCCCACCGTGTAAACGCCGCCAGGAATGCTATTGAATTGCAAACAGTGTCATATAAATGTTAATGAATAGTGTTTGCACTTTAATGTTTGTCTATTGTCCCTATTGACTTTCAAGATAGTGTTAATGACTTAAATGTTGGCGTTAATGAAAGTATATTTTTCTCTTTTAGATGCCGAATGACGCATACGAATGCCCAAAACCGTTATAAGGCGTTCCAAACTAAATCGTCCTTTTCCAATTAAACAAATTCCGTTAAAAAAGGGCAAATAAGCCTGTTAGAGCGCAAAATTTCCGACAGAATAGTGGCGATCGAGGGTTTTTTACAGTAACTAAGGAACATACAGTTGAAAACTAGACTAGTTTATTACATTTCTAGCGGAAGGTACAGTTTTTTTACATCTAAAAGGTTATAATTTTCCGCGGACTGCGTTTAAATGTCATCGTGTACAAAGAAAACAGTTACGAAACCCTCGGAGCCCTGCACAACATTCAAAGAATACCATACAAAAGCATTATAAAACGCGGAACGCTTTTTTATTCCGTTGACAGAAGCCTGTTGGTCGTTCTTCTCAACAAAACGAATTTTCGGCTTCGTAATAAGTAGAAACATTATTTGGTGTTAAGTAAATTACGACTAAACAGCAAGGAAATTAAGCGCTGTTATTTTTATTTTTGAGTCCGATCTTCGGACCCCAAATTTTTCTTTCAGTCCACCATTTATGCATGGGTTGTGGACGACGATGGATATTTTTTGAGTCCGATTTTCGGACCCAAAATTTTTCTTTCAGTCCACCATTTCTGGGTTGTGGACGACGATGGATAGTTTTCTGAGTCCGATTTTCGGACCCCAAATTTTTCTTTGAGCCTACCAATTTCTTGATTGTGGCCGACGCGGCGTATTTTTTGTGAGTCCGATCCGTCGACCCCAAATTAAATTTTTCGTTTTCCGCGACTATCTGAGCCCAACGGACCTTTTGATAACTTTTGAGTCTTGCTTTTCTTCTCATATATCTGCTGATCTGACCACCACTTTTGAGTCCAACTTTCGACCCAAGTTAACAGGAGCATTTGCGTCAAATTTCCTAACAATAGTCGTTGGGATCACATACTTTGTAATCACCGAATGTCCAATATTTATTTCTCTAACTTACATACCATCAAATCTTATGTGTTACTGATTTAATAACGCTTTACCGCGGACTGTAAGAGGCAGGTTTTTGTCAAAATAAAGACGAGAAAAGCTATAACGCGAAAGGGCTATCGTCAGTCCATTCCCTTGCCTTTGGGCGTTTATTTGTTAGTCAGGATAAGCTCACATTTTTATGTTTTTTTGACCTGCTACAAGTTTTTTTCACATAAATGCTGGAGAGGCTCGACTTAACTCTTTTTCGTTGAACCGACAATTGTTACACGTTTATACTGAAACTTCAAAATATACTTTTTTGATTTGTCCAGAAATCAGCAGACAAAAATGTCTGAATTTGATTAGAAATCTTACTTTTATAATCCCGGCGCCATTGCGAGTTTATACCTAAAAAAATTATCGAGGTTGTTCAGTAGGGTTATTTCAGATCAATCCTGCTTTAGACGTCTCTGAGATAAGTTGCTGTCTCTGGCAGGAGGTACTTATCTCTTTTTAACGTGAAGTTGGAAAACAAAATAACTTCCTTAGGCAAATCTTGTGTCCACGCTACGTTTCTTCTATTCGTTCTAAAATAATTGGGCCTCCAGCTAGACTCATAAGTTCCTTTCTAGTGGTGTATTGTAACATCGTCATCATTTATACCGGTGACCTTCCCAATGACTGGTGTTTGGTCCCAGTCGAGAGGATTGACGGCTATAAAGGAACTGACATGCTATTTCCAAGTCCGCTGTATGATCCTCCTGCGTGACAACTCTGTTATCTCCCCTGCGAAGTCGCCTAGTTGTGATCTTATACCTGAAAGAAAAACAAAAAAGGCTGTTTTTTAAATACTGAAGCAACACTGGTTAGCGAGCCCAAAACAGGAATTTGATCATATTTTCATTTACTTCAGTTATTAAAGATTCCTAACAAATTCATTGTTCATTTTCCTTTTATCCTGTTGCATAATAATGGGTGTACATTGCTTTAAATCAAAAGACAAAAACGACACCATTAATTAATTAAATGAGCAAAATAAGGAGACAGCAGGAAATTTCTTATAAAAATTCAACGAATTCAGCAGTATGCTGAACAAAATGTCAAATAAAATTGGTGAATATTGAAAAGATTGCGTCTACTGAATTCTGAATACTGAGTTCAACTTACAAAATAAGGGAGTACGAGAAAACAACAAACTTTTTAAAACCACCCAGCAGAAAGCGCAAAGAATACAAAACCTCAAAATAACAAATTAGAAAGAAACAAAAATTAAACAAACAAGTCACATCCTTATCACCTAAAATCAAACTGGATACTACAATTTCAACCCACAGTTCCTCTTTAAAGTTATCTTAAAACTGGCAGAAATCAAACTGTCAGAGCCAAAAAGTAACCTGTTATCAGAAGAACAAAAAGTACTACATCTACAGTCTTTAATTTAAAAGAACCAAAGATCTTAATGTGCAAAAACAGACAAAGGTGCCTGTGTAGTTCTCATGGAACACTATAGACCCTTAGACAAACGGATGGTTGAGGAAACTTAAACACGAAGTCAAAACTACTATGTGAGAATACACACATTGATGACATGACAAGAAAAATGGCTCTTTCAAAAACCTAGCCCGCCTAGAATTCCAATTTTCTTCACCCTAAAAAAAAAAAAAAAATCACAAGCCTGATTCAGTCGGAAGGCCAATACAGCAAAAACCCACATATAAGAACCTAAGTTTTTCCAAGCTAGGCTAAGAAGGTTTTATAAATATGGTGCTAACTGGAAAATTAGGCTACTCAGGTTCTTAAACAGGTTCTTATTTTTAAAATAAGTAACTAAGGTCTTTTGTCAATGGTAGATAGGTTTGGCCTATTTTGGGCCCATTTTTGATAAAAAAATCGAAGCAGGTTAAAGCTATTTATGAAGTTTATACAAAGCTTTGTGAGTTAAACAGAACAAAAACAACATTAAAACATGGTACTGTGTTGCTGCTGGGCCAAACATGGTACTGAATTTCTCAAAATAAGACCCTGTTTCAAAATTTTAGGCTAAAACAGGTCCTTATGTAAAAGGATTCTAGATGAACAATCTTACCCTAGCAGGTTTTTAAAATCTAGGTTTTTATATGCGGGTTTTCACTGTTTCGGATTGTGACGGACCGACAGAAAGACTCTTATCTCTCCTTGACAGGCTGTTAAAACCAATACAAAAAAGACAGGTTTCTTATCTTGAGACAATGCGGACTTCATTAAAATAACGCGCAGTCATTGTTTCAATGGACGTGACACGTCTATATACCCCGAGTTTTACTACCACCCGAAGGAAACAATACTATTTGCAAAGCATACAGAGATAGAACTCTAATTCCAACACAGTCACTTATTAAACGCGCGCTCAGACTTATCATAGAATAAAATTCATTGCAATTTAATGGAAAAAATATTTTCAAATACATAGGACAGCGATGGGAACAAAAGTCGCTGTTGCTTTCGCAAATATCATCTTGGCGAAAGTAGAAACAGAACTGTTAAACAAAAAAAGCTATAAGGCGAAAAGGTGTATAGATGACGGGAACCGGAAGAGAGCACTGAAATAACACACTTCACAATCACCACGAATAATCGCTACACCCTACTTAATTTTTAATAGTGTGATAAATGTAAATTTAACCAAATTTAGAGAGGAAATCTCTGAAGACAAAATTTCATTCCTGGATACAATTGTGTACAAAGACGAATAGTTTAAAAGCATGTCAATTCTTGATGTAGGAACACATTTTAAGCCCACTGAAACATTTCAATAAACTGGCACTTCTCATCTTGCTATTTGGGGTTAATAAAGGCTTTATCAAAGGCGACCAGATTCTCAGAACAAGTAATAGAATTCAAAAGCACTTTAGACAGAGAGTATGACTACAGAATTTAATGACTCTAACTCTCTCTGAAATACACCTTGAAAACAGGAAAAAGACACTTCAACTAAAGGGAAAAAAATTTTTGCCTTTGTCACGCAATATTACGCCATCGGGTCGGTCTCTGAAGAAAATACTCCTAAAAGTTTCGCTTTGAAAAAAGGCTCAAAACACGTGCGTGGAAGGCGTGAGTTAGGCTTATCAACCCTTATAATATGATATTTCAGACTTGAAAACATTTCTTTTAAGTGAAAACGTAAAGACTAAAAACTATAGATTAAAAACGTTTAAAACATAAAAAGAAATGCATTGAAAAATGGCGGCCGGGGAACTGAACATTCTCGTGCACTGGATTATGATGATATTCAGTGCTTTTTCATCTCGGCGTTATTGCGCTGTTACTTATACGAGTCTTAAATCTTTATCAGAATTACAGCAAGGTTTGGCTCCCTGCGATTGTATGAAATTTATATATCAGTAAAGGTAATTACAGCTTACCGTCCGATCACGTTGTTCTTATGATCTCTTATTGGTCCAGTTCATCGGTCGAACAGTCTGAATCATTCACACGGCGTGGCCGACTGTTTCCTCCATCTCCTCCTCGTCGTCAGAATCTTTGAGTAAGGTTACATTTAGAGGTCGTTGTTCCGGCTGGAACTCTGCATGACGTTGTTTTTCCTGTGCTTGACGGAGATGAGAATGAGTCAAGGCTGTCATCTGAGAGGCCGATCAAAACAAATGACCTCTTCGTTTCATGAAGGAGTTTCTTCGATGCTTGACTTTGGATGGACCACGTTTCGCTGGACTCATCACTCGAAAACCTTCCATTTTTCTTGAGGCTTAGCTAGTAATTGCCCAACTCGATAATTTTTTCTGAATTTTATAAGATACTTCACTTAACGTGATTGGCGGATTCTTCAACTAAGAGCCGAACGCACGCAAAGTCTCTATTAATCTCTGTTATCACAAGTCAAATCAAAGCATAGTTCACGAAAAGAATCATAAACATGTTTAGCACATGTTTAGCAAAAAATGCAAACAGCACACTCTGACTTGTAAATACACAGGATGGAAGACGTAGTGTAACGCAGAAATGAAAGTCATTACTTGGACGAAAGCATTCTGGAAGAATACAAACCAATCGTGACCTGGAGACAGCGCGGACTAAATCATGCAGTCCAGCGAGGTCTAACTGAACTTACGATTTTGAATTTGGCATGGTCTCGTGACCTCTGTCGTGCCATCGAATCGACAGATGTCTACACTAGGTGGTGATTCTGCCTGCGGCATAAAATTTGGTCATGACATCGAAAGAAACAGAAATTATTGTTAAATATATGATGTGAAGTGAGTTAAATGCTAAGAAAGTGGGAGACGTTCGACAATGTAGCGATCGGAAAAAGCGCACAGCTTGATCCTTGTATAACCACACCTGACTAGTGACAAAATCAAGACACGACCCGTCAGATAGTTATTCGTGACCTATGCTCAGTGCGAGTGTCATCATCGCGCACGCACATTAATTTACTAAATAAGTTTTCACTCTTCGTGGAGTAACTGCAGAGTCTTATAGTCTACAGAGCATCTTAAAACTAGCACGGCAAGTGAAGAGAGGAAAAACAGCAACCGAACAAGTCACCGTCTAAAGCAAATACAACAGTTATGAAAGGTCAAGATTCAACACGACGAGGCCTACACTTTTCAGGACAACGGTTCGAATTGCATATTACGGAAAGACATATTTGACATATTCGGCGGGGAGAAACGTTTCAGTCTTTGAACACGTTAACATTTACAACCAAATTCAAGCAGTGGAGGTATGTTTTTCCATTTATTGTTAATTTTTATTTAGACTCGGGTGCAATTTCTTACATTTAGGCCTGTTTCCAACGTTGTGCTATTGCCAAGCTGTGCTATTGCCAAGCTGGCTCGACTTCAGCACGACTGTAGCATGACTTGGTTTTAGACGTTGAATTTAATTCAGTCGAATAAAATAGCTGTTGCGGAAAACAAAACTTAAAAAAAAAAGCGGTTTAGTGAACTTTTAAAATATAGTCTAATGTATTTATAATTCATGAATTGAGTTCGGCATGGCAAAGTAACGCGACGTTTGAAACCAAGTCGAGCTACTGCCGTGCAGCGTAGCACGGCAAAGCTTGCCGTGCGGAGATTTGATAAATGCAAATTTTGCACTTAAGTATCTCTACAGATAGACGACAAAATTTCGCAATTACTTATCTCAGTGAAAAGTAAAATAAGTAAACAAAATACTGTGCATATATATATACTGATACAAATCTCGCAGTTAACCATTTTTCATTAACTGCGAAATTTCTCTCTGTATATATACAGTCAAACTTCGCAATTAAGTACTTTTCCTTAACTGCGAAATTTCTCTCTGTTAATAGTAAAAAACACAAATCTCGCACTTAACTATTTTTCCTTAACTGCGAAATTTCTCTTTGTTTATAGTAAGAAAGACAAATATTGCAGTAAACCATTTTTGGTTAACTGCGAAATTTTTATCTGTTCATAGTAAAAAAAAACACAAATCTCGCACTTAACTATTTTTCCTTAACTGCGAATTTTCTCTCTGTTTATAGTAAGAAAGACAAATATTGCAGTAAAACATTTTTGGTTAACTGCGAAATTTCTATCTGTTTAGAGTAAAAAACACAAACATCGCAGGTAACCATTTTCGTTAACTGCGAAATGTCTCTCTAAACACAAATCTCGTAGTTAACCATTTTTCGTTGACTGCGGAATTTGTGGATAACACCCTCCTCGATCTGCAGAATTCCATAGAATTCTTCATATCCTACTCAGCGTCATTCAATAATCGCTAAGTATCAAAACTAGATCTTTAAAACAAAAAAGCACATCTCCTGGTTACGTTAGTAGTTTTAGAAAATATATTTTACACAGAATGAATTATAGAATGTACTTCTACTTCACGAAAATATGGCATCACTACTGTAGAACCACTTTTTTTCATTACAAGAAATATTTTATTATTGACAGATATCAAGGTACCTGTAAACAATTCTTGCTAATGTTATTGGCCAATTTCTTTTTATTTGTGAATGGTTAATACGTCAAATGTTCGTGTAAATTAAATTAAAGAATACTATGGATCATCAGAATTTCCAATTTATGATTAGGAAGTGTTTATCAGATATTTCTCTGTGAAAGGTTTGAACCCAGGAGACATTTCAAAAGTAGGTTGAGTTTGATCGTCCGGGTGAACGTAGTCCTGAATAGGACTGTTGTTGTTGACAGTGACTGTCAACAACAACAGTCCTATTCAGGACTACGTTCACCCGGACGATCAAACTAAACCTACTTTTGAGATATTTCTCTGTGAGTTTGAAGTTGCTGACCTTTTTTTGTAGTTAAATCATCAAGTTGTTCACGTACATTGAAATGAAAAATATCGTACATCCAATGCAAAAATGGCCACTAGTTTAATATTCTTTTGTTTATATTAAAAATCGCCCTGAGTAAGCTCTTTTTAAAAAATACATTCTTTTGAATTTTTATCCTGAGAACATGGTTACCCAGGCTCATTTTAATGTAAACAAAGAACATTTAAGTTGGTGGCCATTTTTGTATTGGGTGTAAGGCAGGCCGTTGAGAGGATCATTTCATTTAGGACTTTTCCACCAGATTTTTAGGTATGATATCAGTAATCAGATTTGCTTGAAGAAAGGATGAGTAGACCCCCCTCTCATCAACTTTAAAGACTTAAGTAACAACATCATCAATTCCAGAGCAGTAAAGACCTTTTTGTTCAATTTTATTCTCGCGTTAATTTTATATTTTCAATTGTGTGTAGTGAATATATGCATTGGTGGTATCATAATGCTAATGTAGTTGGAAACAATGAGAAAGTGCATGCAAGTTCGTCGATCAGACATTTAAGGTTTTTAATTGCAGCTGCATTTAAAAAAAGAGTCGTTAAGGTCACTTTCATTTTCAGTAGGTTTATTATTGATAAATTATATAGCTTCACCTCATTAACTCCCATAAATATCAAAACCTTGATTCCCATGCGTTTTTTTTTTTATTTATTCTCTATTTATTTTTCAAGAAGTTCTTGAGGTGTGTGGTTCCAGAAAATATTCATCAACCTACCAAGGAAGATTTTTGGAAATTCCAAGGGGGTCACAAGGGAAAAGTTTTCAAAGGAAAATATGGAGCTAAACTGGAATTTCCGGAGGGGAGATTTTTATTCCTTTATATAAATCGAGGAAAAGTTCGCATTTATTGAGAAATGGTTAACTGCGAGATTTGTGTTTCTTCATATTAACAGAGAGAATTTTTGCAGTTAACGAAAAATGGGTAAGTGCGAATTTTGTGTTTCTTTATATAAACCGAGAAAAAAATTCGCATTTAATGAGAAATGGTTAACTGCGAGATTTGTATCAGTATAGATATATATGCACAGTATTTTTTTTACTTATTTTACTTTTCACTGAGATAAGTAATTGCGAAATTTTGTCGTCTATCTGTAGAGATACTTAAATGCAAAATTTGCATTTATATATACTCGCCTTGCCGTGCTACAGGCCCAGTAGCACGGCTTGGTTTCAAACGTTGCGCTTCTGCCCTGCTAGAGTCGAATAATTCAATCAATTTAGGTCGGTAATGTAGGTCGGTTATTTACTGAGTTCGGTAATTTACTTTCAATTGGCAAGCGCCAAAAACCACCTCTCAGCTCGCGTAAAATAAAATCCACAAACATAATAGTTTTTGCTTTCTACCAGCGTTAGCTAGCGTTTACTGGAGGAGAACTAAGTATTCTGCCTATATCACTAAAAAGCGTCAGTTAGTGTTGTATTCTTTCTTTCTTTAACTGTAAACTTCGGATATAAATACCGATAAATATGATGTAATTAGACCGCGAAAAACCTGAAGTTTGGTGTCAATCAGGTCAATATTGAACAAGATACTTGAGATACATGGGTTACCGGGACACACTGTCCGAACGTCTGTATATTTCTATGCTAAATTTTGGAGCTTCTCGTTCAATATAGCCCCGATAAACACCAAACTTGAGAATACATACGTACATCATACCTCACCTTTATTTATCCTCAGATTTACAGTGTGGCTCTTAAATAATATAAATGAAACGAAATATAGCACTATACGAAATGAATTTAACTACCTATTACTTGTATTATCATATTTGTTACTAGTATTTACCAAATCAGTGAATAGCAATTTTCGCGCGTTTTGATTGGCTCGGCCGTAACTCGAAATACCTTTGGCTATGCACTCTTTTGCGGAGCCAAGATGACATTTATTTGAGCGATAAATGAAGCACTCGTACAAACAAATACCAAGAAAGAGACGAACTTTGGCTTGTAGGTGTTTACTGGTAGGTAGAAAATTATTTCTTGCCGAATTTGCAACAAAATCATAAAAAATGATTAACTAAGTGATGTCTTTTATTTACAAAAAGTTACTTTTTCTTCATTTTTATCCAACTGATTTGGTAAATGCTAAAACAACTATTCCCCTCAGGGTCGGTTCATAACGCTAGATATAATATATACCTCCACGCTTCGCGTCTCGGTATATATAATTATAACTACCACTATTCACCTCCGCATCGGGGGATTGTTGTATATTAGTAGGATGTTCCTAACCCTGGTGTTGTTTCTCCCATAATAAAAGGACTCGATCCAGCCCCTCTCGGTTTAAATTAGACAATAATAGCTTAATATCGTAAATTCTCTATTTAGCCACCTCCCCCTCTGAAAATACGCCCCTCCCTCTAATACCCCCCCCCCCCCCATTTTTCAGGGGAAGAAAGTTGATAAGGCCTCCCTCTCTATTAACCCTGCCCCCTTTCCCTCCCCTGTTCATCCTTCACTAATAAATGATAGACTGTATTAATCATTCACGACTGTAAAGCTACGCCCAGTGGACTATTCTGGGATGGTTTATTTACCAACTGAAGGATCGGATTTGATTCTGATCCTTGGCTGCGTGACCTAAAACTCTTTTGTACTTGAGCTCTTCCACTTTGTATTCTAGTTCTTTATGGAGAACTGATACAATCGTCATTTCTAAATTAAATAAGCCCCCTGTCTCTTTTAAGCCCCCCCCCCCCCCCCCCCCACACACACACACACCCTCAAATGGGCTTGAAATAAATAAGGTGTACAAGTAAAAACATTGGATAAATGTTCATTGAGGACTCTTTTTTTTTTCTTCCGTAGATAACTTGAGTCTCGCTAGCCGCGTTTCTGCCTTTGTAATTGGCCATTGGGCAATCTAGATTGTCAAGAGGGCTAATCCATTTTCTGGTCATCTGCGAGCGCCGTAGCACCGTACCCAGAGATAAGGCTACTGAAGCTTTCGAGTAGCTTATTAAACATGTTTGTGCAAAGGGGATCTTGATTTAGCCATTAAAACAACAACAACATTAAAAGCTACAGTCAAAAATGGCAAAAATTGTGTTAGAATCAGTGTCAATGATAGAGAGAACTTTGAACGCATAACATTTTCCGCAGCCGAAGAAGCAGCGGGAATTAAGGAGCGCGTCATTTGCAAATAGTGTGAAAGAGAGAGGACATTCAACTCTTTGTGTCAGTTGAAGCTCTTTGCGGAACGCTTGAGTTAGATCATCTTTATTCACGTTCTTCTTCATGACTAAGTTAAAAGATTCAGCAATGAAGCATTTGCATGCAGAATAAAGAAATACATGCATAATAAATAAATTTAAGGGCTTAAACGACTCTCTGCACTGCTTTCTGGTTATTTTGAAATTTGACAGTTAGTAATTAACCAAGCCACTGGCTCATGACCAAGCTTTAAGTTTACCATCTTATGCACCGACTACATTGTCAGTATCAATTGCAATTCCATGTCGTCCAAAACACTTACTCGACGGCTTGGGAGAATTTAATGCCATTAAGTTTAAGTCAAGTCAAACATAATGTTTTGGCGGAGAGAAACGGATTTCAATCAGCGCTATCAGATGGCAAATGAGCGTTTCACGTCAACAGCAATCGAAATTGTGGTTTTGGCCACGAAAATAGGACTAAAAATATGCATTGTCTTCCAAAATTCAAATAAGTAGACTGAAAGTTATGCTATCAAAGAAAAAAGTAAGAATTGTAGGTAGACAAATCGGACCCACCAAAGATATGCAGCGTCGGCCACAATCAAGGAAGTCGTAGACTAAAACAAAAAAATTGAGGTCCAGAAATCGGATTCAAAAATATCCATTACCACAACCCATAAGTGATGGACTGGAAGAAAAATTTTGGGCCCGAAAATCGGACTCAAAAAAATATCGATCGTCAGGCCACAACCCATAAATGGTGGACTGAAGGGAAAAATTTGGGGTCCGAAAATCAGACTAAAAAAAATCCATCGTCGGCCTACAACACATAAATGGTGGACTGAAACAAGAATTTTGTGTCCGAAAATCGGACTAAAAAAATATCCCTCGTAGGCCACAATCAAAATAAGGTAGAAAGAAAGAAATAGTCTTTATTAGAAAACAAAGTAAGAATTTTGGGTCGGAAAATCGGACACTAATATTTTATGAGAAAAAAGGTGAAAGTGTAATATATGCTGCGGAATCCATTTAAAGTCCGCCTTAAATTGACCGAGGAGATCGAGTCTGATTTTAAGGTTAATTTATTCCGACAGAATATGGCAATAACTTGCATTTTAAGAAAGAACGAGCTCAAAAATGGAAAATATCGCCATTTTTAGCGGAATTTTGCTAAATTGGAAAAGGACGATTTAGTTTGGAACGCCTTTTATTGAATGTTGATTAAAATGCAAAAATCGTAATTGAATCTGAATTATGCGCAAATGTCCGTTTTTTCGCGTTTATGAATGTATCTTCGCACCATTGGTAACCTTTTCAAGCAAACGATTGCGTGTTTTCTCATAATGAACAGCAAAAGGTGTAATACGTCGATCATGGCAATCCTGTTTTGTTAGCAATTGAATGTGATATGCAATAGCAATGAAGAAGAGAATTGAAGTTAAAGTTTGAGAAGTTTCTACGAGAACCACGAGCCTTGACAAAAAGTTTGCCTTCGTTGTGCTAAACTTTGCTTCTGTATCGACTGTCGCATCCGGGGAAACTGAAAAGAAGAAGCTGTCAATGGTTACCCTTTTTCACATAGATTAAAAGTTAAAAAAATCAAGCAATCGACACTTTCATGGTGCGGTTATTAAGTCTGATCTGTCTGTCTTATTCTTCTGGATGTTCGTCAGTGCTACAGTTAGAGGGGAAATCAAGCTAAAGGACTACATTACATAAATGATATGTACATAATATTATTAATATTATTTGAATTTATTGTAATTTCTCCTGAAAGTGCATCTCCTTTGCTAAACTAAGGTCAAGATAGTTTTCTATTACAAGCCTTTATTTCATTAGAGAACTGATGGCATTTCAAAGCCAGAACGGAATCGCTCATGAATCTTTTGGGCTGCGTGCAAAAGCCGTGCAATTCTTAAAGTTGTGTAAAGTTGATAGAAAAGCAAAAGCTCTTTCCAATCTACATTTTATTCCGCTGAATTAGTGCTTACATCATGCTAGATAATTCTTGGGGACCTCTGGTAATTTTTATTCTAACAGTAAGGATTGGGTTGCGAAAGGAAAGGCTTTGTGACCGACTTGTTGCAAAAAATGTTTTACAAGAACAACTATTCTTATCCTAACAGTCCTTTCTTGGCTTCCAGTTTTGTAGCTGTTAGACAAAGATAACCAATGGGTGCTGGGGTTGTTTATTATGAACAGTTAACAAAGAAGCAGCTATTATAAAATTTTCTTGATAAATTATTGTCATTTTAATCTGATCACTATACGTAAGGTATAGTGAATTGCCTTTGAAATTATAAGGTGATAATAAAATTATAGAAGCGTTTGTCTATCAATGTATTCGTTACTTTAAATTATACGTTCTAGGAGTTGCAGGGAATGTGTGATAATATAATAAACTCGGCACTACTGAGTTTCCTTACAACCATAATGACTCTAAATGCAACCTACTTTAAATGAATTTATTCATAAATGCCCGTAACTAAAGCTGACGTGTGCTATTCCTAATTTTGTCCAGATGCACCAATCCCTCAAGACAATTGTCTTTCTAATTTTGTGCGCAGCACGGTACTGCACTGCAATTTACTGTCTTAAAAATCTGCCATGCTCTATTTTACTGCTCTTGAACGTAAAAAACTAACCAAATGATTCAACCCTTTAGGTTCATGGCGGGCGGAAGATGCAGCTTCGATCCAAAACGGTTACCCAATTTTTTCTTCTTCTAAGAAGCCTGCCATTAATTCCAAATATGCCTTTACAGGTAAAAGAAGGTCAAGCCATTTTAAATTAAGCCAAGTATAAAAAGGCTATCGAGTGTTTTAACATGTATTCATCTACGATATATTCTAAAACTCAAGCATTCGAAACGTTTAGTCTACACTTTTTGGATAAAAACGGAATCTTTGCTGGAATACAAGATAATAGCAATTTACATTTACATCGAAATTTCACACCATCGTTCTTCCCCTTGTAGAGATCTTCAAAAACCTAATTAAAAGCGATAAAAATTTGTTTAACCATTCTTAAAACGTAAGGGAGGTTTCCCCTTCTACTACGAATGTGCGAGTTTTATGTTATTTACAGCTATTTCGAGAAAGGTTGTCGGGAAAGTGCACACGACAATCCCGAAAGGTAACATGGGATATGACCAATACACGGTGCCTGACACTGTAGCTGTCGAGCCTTCTTTTGTTGCTTTCTTTTAGCACGCACAAACACTGATACGTCCATGGCCTCTCGTGCCATTCTTTCAAACTTCTTTGAAGGACAGTGAAGTAACTCAAAACCACCCACAATAACTTTCGGGATTGTCGAGTACACTTTTCCGACAACCTTTTTCGAAATAGCTGTATACACACAGTATGCTTCTAACGAATACATTTCCTGTCCTTTTGTTAGTTATGAACTGAGCTTCCATCAAACGCAAAAAAAACCGTCGTTTTTTTCCCTATACCATTGCTCACGACGCTTTCTTCATCGCGTCTCCTTTTGAAAATGAACGTCATTTATTCCTTTGCCCTTCACCTAACTTCTCTAGCAGAGTATCAAGTTTTCTCTGCACGCATTCTAACTTTGTTTCAAGGTTTCTCTGCACGCATCCTAACTTCGTTTGAAGTTTGGATTCGACCACTTCGGCGATGTTCGATGTTAACTCCTGGCCTTGACAATCAATGTCCTCGCTTGCACACATCTGAGGCAAATATAAAGAAAAACAACTTTAACCACAATACAGTCAAACGTTCGCAGCAAAGAAACAATCAACCTGTCATCAGAGCCGCCTTTTGTGTTGTTGAGTGAAGAAGAGAAAAGGATCGAGGATCTGGCTGAACAACGTGAAACTTTTGAGGTCGCTGCAGCCCAATTTTCTGTTCTCACTCGTGACACAGCTTTTTATTTTGGAGTTCGAGCATCCGTTTATTGATAATCCGAGCTCATGTACCAAGCGCACAGCTCAGGCTTGGGGCACAGCGAGCAGAGGAGTTATTTGCGATGGCAAATGAAGCGAAAATTCCTATGTTTGTCGCTGTTATTCGTCCGCAATCATAACTTTCAGCGATTTTCCGGGGCATTGGATAGTATTTTACCAGGTTTGATAGCATGAAAGGTCATGGGTTTGAAAAGGTCAAGTTCATAACAGATTCTACAGTAAAAAGAGGACACTCGTGCGTTCGGCAGTAAATAACTCATCCTTAGAGGGTAAACGATCTTTAATTTACAAATTATTTAGCATTATTTATTTATCCTTTTGTTTCGTTTCGTTCTATTCTTTCTAACCACAAACTCTGTATTTTTTGGATTAGTACTTACTTAAGCACATTGGTTCCTTAACAACAATTTAGCTATGGATCTCTCCACGTTTAGAACAGACTGTTTACCTCGGTAATATTACCTTAGCCAGAACGCTGTTTTCGTATTGAAAGGCCAGGTAAGGGAACAGATCTACAGGTCTGTCCCTGCTGTATTCAGTATAAGATGGGTTATTATCTTCGGGAATTATCTTGCTTCCGTTTACACTAAAAACAACAGGAATTTGGATTTGACCATCTATCTCTTGCTTGCCTTCAAACATGACAGTACATCGAATGACGTCACCTCGGCGAGCTGCGGTAGAGCCTTATTAGAAGAAAAAAAAAATTAATGAATGAGGCTGAGCATCTTATGAAGAATTATAGAGATAGGGGAGGGTGTTCGCGGAAACACTCTCCGAGATCTCCTTAATTCTTCATATGATACGAAACCGATTTCATTAATTGTTTTATTATTCATTCAAAATAATTCCTAGTTTATTAACATAGCTAAAACGTGCTTACCTTCATCGATGTTAAGTTCATCTTCGATAGTGTACGTTTAGGGTTGTTCAGCTCCTCAAATATTCTCGGCCAGATAGCAGATGTTGCCCTTCGAGATGTCTTCTTGCTGTTTTTGCCATGTTTTTAGCTATTATTTCGCCTAGTTCTTATTCTTGAAACGAGTGATTTATATGTTTTCACAACCAAAACAACTCAACCTCGTCCCCAGGTCTTCTCAGCCAAAGTTGCATTAAGACAAACTTAAGGCAAAGGGCACACATACAACAACTTACGGCCTGACCAGTGCGCACAGCCATATCACCTGGGCAGGGGCAGCTAGCATTAACCTGCAAGAAAGCTGCACTTTTGACGTCATCGGTTCATTAATTGCGAAATTCTTCGAAATTTGGTTATCAGTAGCTGGTTATAGTGAATTATGGGTGTGCTTTTAGCCAATCAGAATAGGGGAAATATTTTGAATGAATGAATGAATGAATAATAATAATAATAATGGAAACTTTATTTGTGTTTTTGAATGTGCAATTGTAAATCTCGCTACGTATAGGCAATTTACAAATGCTGTTTGAGATTGAATTATTAAAAAAAAAAAAAAAAAAGAATAATAATAATAAAAAGCAAACAACAAAAACAAAACAAAACCAAAAAAAAAAAAAATTCACAAAAAATCAAAATTGCATTAAGTCTGGGCTATCCCAGTTCCTGTTTCTACAACAAAAGATGTAATATGTTGCTCTAATGGCTATATTTATCACTTTCTTGATTATATAACGTTGCTGCTTTTTGTCAATGCCAATGTCGTTCATCATGTCTAAGAACGTGGAGCATTCATTGGAGAAAACGCCAAGGGAACTCATGGAGAGATTTACAAATCTCACACATCTGTAATTTCTACTCATTTCGTTGATCAAGTTCACATATTTTTCTTTCTTACGCACTGCATTGTTGTTAAGGTTGGACTCGAAACCAACTGTTAATTCTAGAACATATAGGCACTTGGACTGGATTAGGAAAAGAAGATCTGGACGATAATTTTCACCAGTTATTATTGAGGGATTCAGAAAACCATTAACATCTGCATAGAGTGAAGAGTGAACAGTAATTACAGGTTGAAGTGACTTGGCAATGAAGTTAAGGATTGAGTCGTGTCTCCAGGTAAAGCGATCCAGGTAATGTTGACAACCAGCGACAACATGAAGGAGTGATTCAGGGTTAAGACAAAAGGAGCAATCAGGACTTTGTGATAATCTCCATCTTGCCATATTCTTACGTGTAGGGAGGGAGTTGTTGATGTAGCGGATGGTAAAATTGTAAATGTTCTTGGGTAGGTGAGACTGGACCTCTGACCAAATAGAATTTACAGATGATAATGAGTACTTGATAACATTTGAGAAGAAGAAACCTTGAGATGTAAGGTGGTGTTGCAGTTTATCCTCTTGATTAGAACGGAAATCTTTAAGGACTTCCTTAGTGGATTTGTACACATCATATTGAATATTAGTGTGACAGCTTGACGATTTCCAGAGATCTTTTAAGGAATCATTTGGTGACTGTTTTAATGAATTTCGGAGAACTGTTTGGCACTGAGTAAATTTAATAGAGGGAGGACAAATACTAAGACCAAATTTATTGCGTTCTAGGAAAACATTGCTCAGTGTTCCAGATGTCGGAATATCAAGCCATTTTCGAATATAGCCATTCACTACAGAGTCGAGATGTTCCGTTATCCAGGTTTTGGATATATTAGCTATAGTGAAATGCCATGACAATTTAGATAGGACATAGCGGCTGTACAGAAGAAGTTTGTGTTTAGGATGTAGTGGCTTTATATCAATGTCATTCATCAAGTCTTGTACAAGAGAGGACAATTCAGACATGTGTTGGTTGTTAGACATGTTGAAGTCAAAGAAGCGACCTAAGTAACGAAATGATTCACCCATTTCCACACAGGGAATTAGAACTCCATTGATCAACAGTTTGGGTAAATATTGGACAGATTTAGTGCACAATTTCCGTATTCCAAAAGTAAAACATTTATCAACTCTTATTATCATGTTCGACCAATTACACCAGATTATAAAGCGGTTGATCAGATGTTGATTTTCTGATTCCTGACCGCTTATGACAGCGGCATCGTCAGCGAACTGGAACCAGTGGAGGGGATTTAAGAACTTGAGGGAAAAGCCAAATTGACGGTATTTTTCAGATTTAATATGCTGTAGAAACGTGTTAAAACACAAGTTGAAGAGAAGTGGGCTTAGGCAATCACCTTGGAGTACACCACGACCAACAGATATAAAAGGAGTCCGAAATTCATTTGTAAGGATAGAGGTTTTGAAGTCAGTGTAAAGACTTTTCACCAGTGATTTGATATGATCGGGAATGTGGTGGTAATCAAGAGCGGTTTGAATCAAGTTGTGATGAACTTCACCAAAGGCGTTTTTAAGGTCCAAAAGAGTAATGACGAGTGAACGCTGTTTGGTACGAGCTTTGTTAATGATAGCAGCCATTTGAGCAGTGTGCTCAAAAGTTCCAGAAAGACCTGGTGTAAAGCCTTTTTGAATTTCCTGTTCAATGTAGTTGTTAGCAGAGAGGAAGTTGAAAATGGCATTACAAAGACACGAGGTAAAAACCTTTAAAGGCACAGATTGTAAAGTAATAGGACGAAAGTTAGCAGGGTCATTAGCGTTTTCCTTTTTATGGATGAGGATTGTGCAGGCTCGCTTCCACTCGCTTGGGACAGTAATAATTACCAACCACCAACTGTCTTTACAAATCGAAAGGTTAAAAATCAGGCTAATAGGCACTCGTAGTAGTACCACTGAAACATGGCAGCTTTTTTTTTTTTCAGTGAAAACTGTCGCGTGGGTTATGTAATGCGAAAATCGATAATATAAAATGAGCGAAACTAGGACGGACTCGACACAATATTAATCTTTGACTGCAAGTTTGACTTTACGCCAGCCTTCCGAGCTACACTCTTTAGGACTAACTTATTCTTGCAAGTGTAATACTATGCTTCCTTATTGATCAGATTTTCTTCTATGTTTTTCTCCAGTGTGTCGTACATTTTCCTGTCGCCCAATGTAATATTTTGCCTTCGTGAATCAAATAAAGAATATCCCAGATTACAAACCTATAGTCTTTTTCCCTCCAGAACAATGTTGTGCATCAAAAATTTTTCTGTCATCTGTGTGAAATCCAACTGTTCCCTCCTTCCATCCAGGCATGTAATCCGTGCCGTAATATTCAAACACTGCTCCTATCCCCAGCCATCGCGTTTCCCCACTTTCCAGAATCATCACCTTGAAAAGAATTAATTTTGCTTCTGAGAAAAATTTCAACGTTGATAGGTCTGGCAGATCGAGTAACCAACTTCGACGTGTCACCCCATGACGTATCATAAATGAGAGGTTACATTGTATATGGCCTTTAAAGCATGTTGTCGGCTGCATTTAGATAATGTCATCTTGAAAGTGGTATATTCTTACCTCAAAATGTGGAAATCTGGGGGAAAAGGGTTTCGTGTATCTAGCACCATACATGTATGCGTAATAAAAGTCATTGTGTTCCAATGGCTGCCGTGTTATAAGGTAACCGTCTACCAGTATAGCGTCATGGGCTTCCCACGCCTATAAAGTCAACAGAACAAAGTTATAGCAGTCATGGCAAAGTTGACGTCAAGTTTCCTGGGTTTCTGAGTTTGCAGAGTGTTAGAAGTCCTTGAAGATAAGCCAGTGAGGCCGACCGCATGCTGTCAAAGGTAGTACTACCACACCAGGTACTTCGTTCCCTGCCCCTGCAAGGGTTTGGGGGTTAGGCCCTGCAGTTTATTGTCCTTATCCGAAAAGACTAGAAAGTCTAACCATTTTAAGATGACATTACAAAGGATGCACTTTTACCTCAGTTATTTACTAATAACACTTTTGTGACGGCCTTTCACTAATGGGAAAATGTTTTTTTAATCTAATTATATAGCTGTACGATATTGCCAGCAAAGCGATTATCCTTTAAGTTTTACGAACTGTCCAATTAAGGATTCATTTGGATAGTTTCATATAGGACTTTCCTTTAAAAATTGGCAAACAGTCCAATTTAAGAAAATTTAGAACGAGTGGTCTGAGCCAATCAAATGCTTGAAAATATAACAGACAATACCAACATAAATATATATACAAACAAATACTTCAGTGGGCAGTATCAAGGTGACCTCTGATTTTCCGAGTCCGAGTTTAGAGCTGAAAAAATGAAATCATCCATCCACAGTTAAGAGAGCTGGATAACAAAAAGCTTTTAAAGGAAATATTAACCCAAACAAAGCCTAGCATCGGGATGATGCAATTGTTATTATATCAAATTAACTGGCCCGCAATATTGGACTTGGAGAGTGTGGGGACTGGACCGAGTTCCCAACCAATTCTTCTTCCGTTTCGCGGCAATTTTCTGTGTTTTTCATCAGGTGTGTTCGAAATTCCAGAAAGCGGGCTGTGTCAGGATAATTTTACGATGTCACTTTATTCCTTTGGAGGGGAAATGACCAGTGCAGTGCCACATCATGGGCTGTTCAAGAAACAGGAATGCTTCCTTTGTTGTCTTGCGATAGTAACATGACTGCATGGTTAAAGGACAAGTAGATGGGTTCAGGTGTCCAGGAAAGAAGAGGAAGACCTGGTGATACCAAAGCTACAGGTGATTCAAAACATCAGTTAGGGATCATACAAGCGCACAAATGGCTTTTATCGCGATCTAGGGGACTCTTTTGATTGAAGAGAGACGATGATATATAATTTACGACATTGTCGTCTCAAATTGTTTGTTTATGGTTGATGGGATTCCGATGTTAATTTCCTGGGTCCTTATGAAGAGCAAAGGTTTTTTTGGGTGATTTTCTTTAAAAAAGCAACAAAAGCTTTTTCGTCTTCCAGCTCTTGATTTGGATGACGGTTTCATTTTTTCAGCTCTAAAGGACTCGGAAACTCAGAGGTCACCTCGTCGATACTGCTTACTGAAATTCGTATTTGTTTGTATATGAAATTATGTATGTATGGTCATGCTCCTTTGCTGATGGGTATTTACAACAACTATTTAGGCTATTAACAAGATCAGACGAAGATGATAATGTTAACGAACGTTCCAAAGCTAACTATATCTGGTAAAAATATAAAAAAAATAGGCCTGACAAAATATGGAGACTTTCCATGCTTGGAGTAATGCTTACAAATATGACATGAAAGTGAATTTAAATTAAGCATCTTGTAAAAAGATCGTTATATCTCGGTCAGAACATTATCATTTGAGTTCTATGATGATTACTAAGTTTTCAAAGAAACAAAAACCACCCTTGGTTTGCTAATTTATAAATCATGTGTTCCCTGTGCTAATCAGAGGCCCATTTTAGATCAATTTTAAGGTAAGAGTCGGTTTATTTCTAAACAACGAAACTCTGATTTGACAATTCATTTTACGCTTACCAAATACAGAAGAGCTTCCTTTCAACAATTTGGTTTATGTATGGCCTGATGTATGCTCACAATTCCATTTTGCATCGCCTTAGAGGGGCATGAAGTGTTTGTTCCAAAAATTCAATAAACCACACTAAGCCAAATTTTTCTCAACTGATTTTGATAACTGTGTAGCTAAAGTAAACAGTGGTATAGCTATGGAAGTTATACAAGAAGGCAGGTGAATATAGTGAAATTTTGAAAAATGGCCATTTCAGGTTGTAATTTTAACATCAATTTTGGCCAAACGCTAGCCGCAGGCTCCTCTCTGTGCAATACTTTGAGGACGCACAAACTAAAAGCTCTGTTATAGAAGAGTTCATGGTCAATTTCATTTGGCAGCACAATTCATTAGTGAGGTCTTACGGAACTTTAAAAATGCGCCCTAGAAGGCTAGATTTTTGGTGCTCAAAGGTCAAAAAACGAGACCCCCCTTCCCCTTGTAACTCCAAAACTAAAAGACAGAGAAGTGAGCCAAAGTGGCTTTTGAAATATTTCATCACACCCAACGTCTGTGCCAAGTTTCAGCCAGATCGGTTGACCACATCGTTTGGTCCCTGGAACACTTTCTCAAACACTGACACTTTCGCTTTAGCTGGCGCTTTCCTAAACCGCCTCTTTGATACTTTTTCCTTTTTACATATTTCTTACGTAGTCCTGCTACTTAGCCGAACGTTCTTCCTAAGGCGTCTTGCCCCGCCAACTTTCAAGGAAAGGGAGAATTCAATTTGCAAAGAGTAGTTAGCGATTTGTTTTTCGGTGTGCTAAACTCAAGCTGGATTGGTCAGAATTTTCAAAGTGAGTTATCTGTGCAGAGATCGCTGCTTACCAACCTAAACACTTGGAAGCATAAGTCGTTGAGAAATGGGTAATCTACATCGTTCCTTATGGAACGGAATTGACCCAGTCCGTCGCCAAAGGGTTACAGACCTGAGTTGTGGTCCCGGCCAGGGCTTGAGCCCACAGCATGCCACTAGGCAGATCGGCGCTCACCTAATTGAGTACGTAACAAACACGAAACATATCGAGATTTCCATTCCTCAGAACACTTATTTGTACAGTTCCTTTAGATGTAACGGTCAGTAGTACATACACGACTACCTCTACTGAAATAATTTTGGTATCCTTCCCTTGTACATATATATAAGCTATATGTAAGAAAAGGCTTCTTTGATTGCACTAACTTTTGTGTATGTTTAAAAGCTTTGATCAACAAAGCGGAATTTCTTGTGTCTGATGGCATCATTGCGCTCATTGCCCGCTTTCGTGCCACCAAGAAACGACCCACAAGAGTCATCGCTCGGCTATGTTAAAAGATTTGCTCTTCTTCAAACGTAATAAGGCAATAACAGAGTAAATCGTTAACGTACCATCTGAGAAAAAGTCAGCAAAACTCAAGCAATGCTCTTTTTCTCTTAGTCATCTTTCTGCTAAAACTTACTATCAAAACAATGAAAAACCTCGCCGAGACGGTCAAGAGCATTTTCCTTGATCCTTGGTTTACTAAAATGCCTTACCAAGACTTGAACGTCTTTAGCACTTACAAATGAGTTTATCGGATAAAAATGCATCCCTCTCGCGGATTCGCTTGGTAAAAAAGTGTTGTCAAGGACATGCGCAGTACGTTATTCAGACCTGTCAGTGCGCATGTATTTTTTTTTTCAGTCACAGTTTGTTGTGCATTTTCCCCTTTTCTGCCTTACCCCATTCTGACTACACTTCAAATAATAGGGTTATGGGCTCCTGCAAATAATCAATACTAAAATGGCATAGTTACCTCTACACTGGTAGGAAGAAGAACTTTGTCATGACATTTTTGATACGTAAAGGTTCGGTAAAGAATCTGATTAACCATGCTTTCAGTATTCTCTGCATCGTCAAGTATCTGGTCGATTTTATCTGAATAAACGTGAAACAAGAAATGCAGTCATATGGACAGGCTCCTAATAGTTTCTTTTCAATTAAAATTGGAATAAGCTGAATTTTCGAGACTTAAAACGAGTTGAATGCAATGCACACTCACTTCCTGGAGGAAAGGAATCTCCGTATTTAAGCCTATACTTGTCCAGTAAAAATTTTAAACCGACCTGCAGAGAAACAAAATTTGAGATTAGTAAAAGTTGAGAGGGGTTCAACTTGCTTTAACGTTGCCTCTCTTTTTACCCTTCTTAGACCGGGCTTTTTTGCCTTGCTGATACGGACACCGAAATTACACAAAGTAACGTAATCATGAGTTTTCAACATTAATGCATAACTTGACTAAGATGACACATCTTAAACGTCCAATTTAAGCTTTATAGTTTCCCTACCCATAGAGCGTTAAGGTGGCTCCCTGGAGTATTTACCAACAATCCTAGTTATCTAGCATACGTTACAGAAGGAAATCTAGTTACTTTGTCTTTACGATTTTGCTCACAAGTTTCACCGCTTAGATTACCCATATAAAAGGCTCCTTTATCAAGTTTTATTTTTTGGATTAAGGCCGTTGCCACGGCAGCATTGCATTTTGACAGGCAGTAATTTTGTCATTTTTTATTATTTTCTTAATATTTCTAATTTCCCTCGGCGAAATGTCTAAAACTTTGCCTCCTTATATTAGAGCCCCATAGTCATAGAATATGGTCAACCTCTTTTCGTTTGGTTGTCACGTGATTGACCTTGCGTACGTACGTACGCGGCTACAGATTGTAAGGGCTGGGTAGGGGAGACTATCAAAAGGGATGGAGGGGTGTCTCAGGCGTGTCTTGGCAAGTCCACATCTTGTATATTGGACATTCACAAAAATGGTCAATTGACAGCTGTCAAAATAGGAGAGCCACTGACCAGTATCACATGACCATATCGCAGGCTCATGTGTCAAATCATCGAGGTGACGTGATTTATTTGGAAGCCGTCCGCTTACCAGTTAATTGTTTTACTAGATCACGATCAATATTCAATCTCATACATTCTAGCTAGCTTGAGAGCATAGGAAAACTGATAATGCACACATATTGCACATCAATGTTGTCTTCAATTGGCAGCCGTCAAAACAGATTGTCCGCTGACCAGTATCACTTGACCGTATCGTGGGCTCAGGTGACGACCTATTGAGGTCAAGTATTTTTTGAAGTTATCCGCTGACAAGTTACTAGTTTTCAAATGATCTCAGGCTCAAGTTAATATTTTTTAAAATTCATATGAAATAAGTAGTGTATTTCTGCGGCACAATTAAAATTTTGATTTCAAACTGACCCCGGACGCGAAAATTCAGCAGGCAGGGAAGACAGTTGCTTTAGACATTGTTCACCATGATCACGCGTTGGTCACTTTCTTCGTCCAATTTTTATGCTGTGATTGGTCGAAATTTGACAGGTGAGTTCACGCGGAAAATCTATGCAGCGTCTTGAATCTTGTTTACTTTGACAGCTGAAACTGCAGAGTTTTGTGTCAAATTGTGATGTTTTTGACTGTCTTTTTGCACTGGAATGAAAATTGTTTTCTCTGTATATGTTTCACCGAATTATACTTCTTTTATTGATTGTTAGTAGTCTCTCTTGTAATTGTAATCGCTGTGCCGTTTGCTTTCAGTCGTTCAGTGAACATCGCTTGCAGTAGTACTCAAAATGCCGCCCGCATCAAACGCTTTTGAAGATTACACATCGATAAAACCATTAAATAAAAAATAACCATAATAAATTCTTTATTATGTTGAAGCACAATTCTATTAATGCTCATTCAAACACGACCACAGCTCTCTCTTGGCCATATATACAAGGTGATTTTGGAAATTTTTTTAATTTGCTAAAAGTCCACGCGTGCTTCGATCGATTGTCCTGAACATTGAATGAGTGCACTTTGTAAAATTGTGAAATACTGCATTCTGTCCGAGCTGTATGATAAAAACAGTGCCTCATAGTACTGTTTCACCTGAGATGTGATGTTTAAATGATATAAAAGGTTGGTTTACACGCACCCAGATTTGTTGGCAAGATTTTGTAAAGTAAACTTATCGAACGCAAAAAATTCCGCCTGATTTTTTTTTTCAGGCCTAATTAATCTGCGGTGATCAAGAGCCACTATGGCTCTTAAATGTGATTGAAGATGATTGCTATTTTGGGGGTGTACATATGAGGCTATCTTGGGCCTTAGATTTTCCCTCAAAAGTCACATGAATGTGCTCTATAGTTGACTGAATTGTGGAATACAAGTTTATTGTTTGATTAAAGTTATAGATTTATTAATCGGAGCCTCGCTTTTAGCCCTGGCTAAATTTATATATTTACGGTATTATTTAACATTTTAAAGTGAAAAAAAAAAAAAAAAAAAAAAAAAAAAAAACAACATGGAGTCGTTAAGACGGTTGTGCCAATATTTTGAAATTTGTAATTTCTCTTCATAGAGGAATTTAGCTCTTACAGATTTTAACAAAAAAAGACAGTATAAAGGAACTGCATCTGTTAATAAATGAAGTGATTTTTAAGAGCCCATCACTGTAAATATCGAGAATCGCTGGCCAGGCTAAAAAAATCGAAAATTCTGATAATTTGTCAGAAAAACCCCTTTGGGGAACTATCTTCGAAAAAAATATTTTCAACTTTCAAGAATCTATAGTTTTCGAGAAAATGAGGAAAAACGAAAATAGCGGTTTTTACCTAATTAATTATGCAAAAATTAGAGTAAAAATGACCTACTTTATCCCGTCTGTACCGAGGCAAGATTCAAAGCTATAAAACAGAAATATTTTCGTTTAAAAGAATTCTATCTTTTCTTTCTATCCATGGTACTTTTTAAACCATAAACTTGATTTTGAATTTTTTACGGTTTTTTAAACACTACCACGAAGCGCACTTTTTAAAATGGCTAAAAAATGAGCAACTTCAGAGGCAAAAAACTCACCTTGGTATGTGTGATACCTAGCCAAAATGCATACTAGGACAAAGTTCAGCTCTTATATTAACAGAATATGAAATAAAAAATCTGGGTACTCCGGATTCGCTTTCACAAAATAAAACGTTTCGTGACCACAAGTGGAAAATGTCACAAATTTGCATAAGTCAAATTTGTAGAGAAATGTTGCGGCAGCCGGTTTTGTTTCAATTCAGGGTCAGTATCTAATGTTCGGAAACATCACGAAGCAAGAAAACGTTTTTTGATAAAGGTTATGTTAAAATATCAGAGTAATTAACCGTTCAAAAAAAATAATAATAAAAAACGACCTCGAAGAAGCGTTATATAAAAGCGCTGAATTATTATGTAAACTATATCCCATGTCTCTCGTTTCTTTTTCTAACTCCTTGTATCAGCATCCATCTGTATCATCGTAAATTCGCCTCCGGTATATCTAAAATAGGTAGGAATATTTTCCTTGAAATTTTATTTTGAAGGAGGTTTTTTGCGAACGGGATACACTGCGTGAGAGGAAGTCATAAACTAACAGTCAAAGTAACAATGTCACGCAACGACGTCTCATGCAGCTCCGCCTTCTTTTACTGATTTTTTTTCCTCCTTATGAAATTTTATGGAAACTTTGCTTGGAACAGACAATGCGTTGTTCGCAACATCATTTGTTTCTCAGTAGTTTATTTTCTTTTCAGAAAGAAGGGATACTAACTTTGCATGCCTGTCAGTCACGCACTAAATGTTAGCATTTTCTTGTCAGAGATGTTGAAATCTGACTTTTTTACTGCGTATTACAAACAACAAACCGTCCCTTGGTTAATTTTTTTTGCTTTTTCACAAATAGAGGTATAATTAGGCAGCTACCAAAGGCCCTAGGAAACAGCTATACGTGATCGTAGTTCATACGGTCCAGCGGTTTCTCTCCTCCGAAAGTTCATCGCGGAGTTGTACCACCTGCCAGCGCCGCGCCTTAGTGTGTAAATCTATACGCGAAACCCATGAACCAAAACAAGTTCCAACCGACGCCACCGAAGAACTGGAAAAGGAGTCTACAGGCGAACCTCCCGAAAGCGACCACCCAAAATGCGCATACTTAATGGTCGCTAACGGGAGGTGGTCTCTTACGAGAATCGAACCAAAAACCACAAACCACAGGAGATTTCTTTGAGAAGAAAACTGGACACATCCACTTCAAGGAAGATAATTTATTGCATGCAATTTCCAAGTTACGATATGTGCAGTTCCATGTTGTTGTTGTTCCTACCACAAGACATCAGAAAACTCGTCAGGTGGTCGCTTACAAAAGGTTAAAAACAATGTAAAATCATTAAACAGTCAGTACCAATTAGTGGTCGCGGGCGCTTACAGGAGAGATTCCAACTGTAAGACTTAACTGGGTGGGTTTTGGTTTTTTGGATAGGTGGTCACACATGGAGGTTCAACTGTACTCCAGCAAAATAAATCACCTTTCACGACGATGCGACCAGGATTTGTCTATGGAATATAAGACTTCTTGTTCACCGCTTTTGAGCTACTCTAACCAACTCCCACCCATGTTGAGTGCTTGCAAAACGTATCATCATCTTGAAAAGAGAAGTATCAGAAAGGTCATCTTTGACGCCCCTGGCCTATCGCAGTATGTGCAACGAACTTATATCGACGTAAGTACCGTTTATTAACCGGGCAGTCAGGCGACGTAGAGTAAAAGCGTAACTTGATTACGTTTTTCAGTTTACAGCAGACCCGAGTTTTGTTTAAAGAAATACCTGCCTTTTGCTCAGGAGTATTAACGTCACTGAGTACCCACAATGTCCCAGCTCGTGCCTTCACACCGGAACGTCCGATCGAATCATTGTTTAGTTGATAGTTACCCTTCTCTTCCTCTTCCTGACCTATCTAGGAAGATCGAAAGGCCTCTGCTCCTGCTCGCAGGGTAGTTGATAGCGACCAAGGAGCTAAATGACAGAGCGAGGTAAGTAAGTGGCATCGGCGGTTTTATTTACGCCTAACCGTTTCCCAAAGTAAAGAAGGAAAGAACTTCAGACAAAGGGGAAGAAAAGTTATGCGATAAAGTGCTCTTAAATTGATGTTTAGCTATGGCTTATGCGAGGGGCTGGGGACTATGTAATTGCTGAATAACATGTGCCGTTACCAAAAAAATTACGGAAAAACAGTTTTTCCTTGGTTTGGAATTTTGACCATGAAAATTTTAGCTCTAGCCATTTGTGATACCAGGCAAAAAAATCCAATATTTAGATATTTCGCTCTTAGCAGCAGGCCTTCCAATTAATGACAGTATCTAATATTACATATCCGCAGGAGCGAAACATGACAACAGCTGGTTACAGATTGTCAATGTGTGAGGCGGGGGTTCTGGGCTCCCTGTGACAGTTCTTGTCAAGAAGACCCCAATCAGTATATTTGCTGTTTTAGGTTGATTCTGTGCTATAACTTACTGCCTTTACCCAGTCAAAAAATGTTCAGTGTAGATTTACATGTGGGGTATGAAGAAGATATCATTTTATCAGGGAGCACTAGCCAAAAATATATTTTTGGGTGATGCATTTAAACTTGAAAAAGATAGCCCAATTTTTCCAATTTTCAGTCCATGTCCATCCTGGCCATCAGTAGCAAGAGAACGCGACAGGAAACAGTTTCAGTGCCTAAATATCATCCTTACATAAAAAAAAAAAAAACTGGATCATAATTTTTGGAACTAAATTGATGCGAAATGAAGACCATATCAGCTTTTTAAAATGCACTAGCAATTAACCTGGCATAGCCTCTTTAACTCTTTTTTGACGACCAATTTTAGTGGAAGAAAACCCCGCCTTTTGACCAAATCCTCCTTTGTGGTCCGGCTTTCAATTAGTTAGTAGCCTGCATAACAGGCGTTATTTTTTTTACGTTTTTGCAGGAGAGCGAAGGCAAGCGCGAATTGAGTGAGAAGCGCCAGACAAGCGCGACGGAGAAGACGCAGAAAAAACAACGGCCTGTCCAAATACATTGTTTTTTTGCATTCCGCCCCAGACATACCCCTCTCTCCTCACTCGCTTCGCGCTTGCATTTGCTCGCCTGACAAAAGCATGCACGCCTGTTATGCAGGCTAGCCAGTTAGCTTGATATGGGAATGGCTGAAAAAGAGATTTGCAACACAAGACTGCTCAATTGGACGTACACTAATTTAGAAGCTTTTTTGGCGCGTTCACAGAAGCCAAAATTTGGACATCTCTTACGAACCTATATCGATTTTTCTCTCCCGCTCTCTTTTTTCCCTTTGCCTTTCTTCTTCTGTTGCTTCAGCACTTGATCGCCTTCCCACTGTCTTTGTTTTGCAAGGAATTTTGACTGGCTAACTTTTCAGGAAAGGGACATTTAATTAATCTGTAGTGAATTATAGAAGGTGAATAAAAAAATTGGAAGTAGATTTTTTTTGCCCCAAATGTTGCTTTTTTGTGTGTGTATCTCTCGAAGATAGGTGAAAATTTGCTAAATGAGGTACCAGTGGAAAAATCCATTCTTAATTGTTGATTTTGATCAGTCTATAACCTTGTTGAATAAATGGAAGGCTAACTGGGTTCATGAACGATATCCATGGTTAAAAAAAAAAAAACACCAAAACGACCCCAGTGTCGGCAGTACTCCCTCCATCTGATTTACTTTTTCTATTGAGAGGACAATTGCAAGGATCCGTGAGGGTCCGTTCAATGAAAGTTTTAACTAATCAATGGCACAATTACGGGTCGGTCCACTTGGCGATCTTTGACCATCTTTGGGTGTTCGAAATCGTGTCTGGACTTAAGAGCAATTCTCTGTAAGAATCAAGCAAAGTGGGAAATGAAAAATTTTGACCTCCCCTCAAATTTTGCATGCAATTAGATATTGTGGGGGGATGTCTAAAAATGCACTTTGTTTGGGTTGCTACTTTATTGTTGTCATGGTAACACCAATTGTTTGTTGGTGGCAAAATATCTAATATTTAACTCAGAAACTGCTGTAAAAAGTGCAAAATGTGTAGCTTTGTTTCTCAAGTCCATTAAAACGCTACAACCCAAGACTTTAAGCAGATATAATACCATCATTCTAGTTTACATTTGTGTATATTGCTCTTTATTATATCAAATTTGCGTGTCATAAACGGTTAATCAACTACATAGAGTTTCGGCCATTTGAGTTGATGGCTAAAATATGGTTATCCTTTCCCTGAATTTCTCCAAAAGTACGGCAGTTCCAGAGCTAAAACCCAGCAGGCAGTTTACACACATATCCTAGTTACTAAGTCTGTAAAAATCTCTGCGGGGCGGGCTCTTCTGTTTGCAAAGGCAATTAACGAACAAACGCCAAATTTCAGTTTTTGTATATTTCATCGCAGTTGACAATCTATCTACTAGCCAACAAAATTTCTAAAACACTGAAACTACCTTCAGTATCAAAGAATATTATGTACTGAGTCATTTTATGATCAAAAAATTATTACTGGCTTTCATTTTTTTAAACAATATCGATCAAAATAAGGCTTACTTTCGGTTTTCTCTACTTCACCGCTTGAAGCGTAGCATTTACATTCAACGAACACTCGGTTTCTCGAACCATTCTCATGTGTCCGGTTGTGCTGTTTCCCATTGTAAATCATTGTAAGTCTCCTCAGTCACTTACAGCAAGTTATAAAGTGATACAGAAGCCGATAAAGAAGTCATACACAAGTCCTTGGCAAGCCAAGCCACATCTTGTAAACACGCACGCTTCCACTTTGCATTTACGCCGTATTTCTTCATTAGATGCCATCAGTCGCTCCAGAGAGAGTTAAACCTCATTAGGTTTTAGTCGGTAAGCCCAAAATAGGAACTGCAAACGTATTTGATAAAATCCGAAACTTCAAGTCGAAAACCGAGCTTACAAAGCTGAAACAGACACTCGTTGACATCTCTGTGAACATGCAACCTCTCCTGGTCAGCGGTGTTAATCAATGCAACATAAACAATTTCCGGTAGAAATAAAGTCCTTTTCCCTTCGCCTCCTGGAGATAATGGGAAAAAGGATCGCCTGATCGAAGGTTACATCCCTACCTTGTTCAGAGAGTGAAACCAAATTATGCTTTCTTAGTGAAAGTAATCGTGATGTTTGTACCTATCTGCAAACTTACGGGCTCAGCAAATGTTGGAAAGGTATTACCGATGAAGTTGACTTCCTACTCTGACGTGCCGGTAACAAAGTTCGTTTTATTTTCTTCACTCTTCTGTAAAGTACTAGGGGGGAAAACAAAAATTTGAACAAGGAAATTTAGGGAACATAGACTAGAAGTTATTTGAGAGACTGTAATTTCTCAGCTTGTGTATTGCTAGCAACACTAATTTTGTCTCCACTCTCCGTTAGAGGTTTCAACTGCCAGTAGATGGCTATTCCTTTTTAGTCACTATTTGGGTTGTAAATTGTTCACAAAGCCTTTTGCAAAATGACACTTTACTTGGACGGCTTGTCTTCTTGCGGTACATGTTGTTTGTGTTGTGTTAGCTTACAAGAAATGTGTAGCTTACATGAAGTAATAAAGTAATGGAGGAAGAGCAAACACGTGTTGTCCTTGCTCCACGAGTAACTCAACGTGGTGGCAGTCGGGAGTTCCTAATTGTACAGTAAGACGTTTAAACAGAAAAGTAATCAGAAACAAGAAGACGCCGGAAGGCGTTTTACGCGGGATGTGTTGGTGTAAGAAAGAATTACCGGTATGTTGAATGGCAATGGAAAGTTGAGTAGTGTCTGCAACAAATGTGTGCAGGAGAGATGGAGATGTTCTGTTAAGGACCAATACACTAGAAGATGAGTTACACACAATGGTTCCTTTGCTACTCAAAACAAAACTTACATCAATATTACCACCATATATGTTAGGAGTATGGCGTAGTTCACTAAAATTTGCATTCCTTAACTTATGTCCTCAAAATATGCTCTTCCACACTCAACAATAGCATGTTAAGTATCATACTTCCGATAACTACAGGGCTGCAAGGCTGTGCTCCAGGGAACATTTCAGGGAGCCTTTCGGGCTCCCTAAGCATTTTTAGCTGGGGTGCCCGGGCCTCCAAGTTGGTCACCCAAATTAATAAATCAATGAGCTGTTAGTTAATCATTAAAAGTTAAACAAACTATTTTCTTAACAAGTCAAGCACAATTTTGTGAATATTTTTTTTCGTGAAAAGTCACATCCCTTTGACCTCCTGAGCGTGCGAAAAAAAAACCCGCATGTTGTCATATGAAAGTAAGTTTTTGTGCCAAATGAGAAACATGGGCAACGCCGCCGAATATTTCATGTTTTTTAAATGGAAAAGTAAGATTCTGGTCTGTTTATGAATTTTTTATAAAAAAAATTGGGGGTCAAAAAGAAGGGCACTATTCTTTTTACAAATAATCATTTTGATTTAGGTTGAAAAGAAAATTCGCTTATAAGGATTGACTGAGATCCCGTGGAGCTTTTCAGGAAAACTGTTATGATTTCAACGAAACCGCGGCGCCCCCGAGGAGGTTACTTGGGTTAATTTTTGCTGGGTATGTGCCGCTGGCCTCTCAGAGCCCCTACCCCATTATAGTCTATTCTCTGGCCAATTGTAGACCCCATATTAGTCACTCTTGGGCAAAAATGTCAATCCTTTAAATAGGTCCAGTCAAAAAATGAATTGACTCATTTTTTAATAAATTGAATGAAGAACATTTTACTTTTCACCTACTGTACAAATATTCTGGTACGTTTGCTAACCGTTAATATGAACAACTCTCTACCCCAAAAATCCGAAAATGTGCGACCCAACTCTAATAACTCTTTTGAAAATGCAACCCCGTTATAGTCAGTCCAGTCGTGAAAATGCGACCCCATCCAGCGGCACATCCCTATTAGCCTCTTATAAGGAAGTGCCCCCCCCCCCGGTCGCCCCAAAACTATTATCTCTTTTGAATAGATCATCTTGTTGTAAAGTCGTCGTTTAACAGCAGAACGGAAGTATTTTCTTTCTATATTATCTGTGAAATGTTCAGGACAAATGTGGATTCGGTTAGCTTTTGCGTATTTATTTTTATTACGTGATACGTAATGCCTTGTCACGACACGAAAGACAATGCGGGATTTTATAGATTTACAGTAATAGTCGTCTCTTTTCTTTTTTATACATCGTATTTTACTGGAATAACAATCTTAGTTATGTTTTAGCCTCGCAGACACTGCAGTAAAAAAAGGTAAAAATATTAAAAATTAACACTCCCGTGTTTATTCAGCGATGTTTCAAAAGACAAAACTATTGTTTTGCGTCGCCGCCCGTCCTTTACGCCTGTCAAAGCAAAAGTATCAGTTTCTTTTGAAAAACTAACTAATGAACCATCCTAATTTGAAGCAAAAATTTCAATGTTATGAAAAGTTGTTACTATCGAAAATTGTGTAGCTTGTCACGTTCATAGTCAAGGGATTATGTTACATGTGAATTCACGTGAAACGACCTTTGAACATGAACGCGTGCCCGCTGCCCGATTTAACAACATTTTCTTAAAGCTTTTTGATAGATATGCTACTTATTGCTACTTACAAGTCGACCACAAGAGTTTCTTAGCGAGCGGAGCGTTCTTTTTAGGCCGCGAAGCCACCGAGCGAGCTACCATTTCGCAAGTAATAAATTCTAGACATTCTTAGCTTTTTGACTATTCATCAACAGAAACAAGAAACCAACACCAGCAAGTCGCCCGGCTGGGCCACCTAGACAATATTTTCAGTCGCCCGAGGCCAAGTCTTGCGCCGTTAGATCTAGAGCACAGCCTTGAGTCTTCGTCCTCCTCTAAGGCTGTAATCTTATTTTTCCCTTTGCTCACGCAGTATCTTTTTTCGGCTTGTGCAATCCAACCTGACTTGCACGTGATTCGAAGTTGCAGCCAATAAAAATCACACAATTTTTTCGGGACGGGTTCGGGATACGGGAAAGTTAAAAAAACAAGGCAATTTTTGACTCCCAAGACGACGAAAGGAATGTGCTACCGAATTTAAGACGCTGGCTGACTACGTCATCCCGCGTAAAAACAGCAATATGGGAGACCCAGCACCGAATGTCGGCGGAATTCCCCTGGTTCAGGCAGATCCATTACCTGGAGCCGACGAGGAAAATCACGCACCAGCTATCGTTGCACAACCAGCGATGGCGGTTCAAGCGGTTTCAGTTGCGAACTACCAAGTTTCACCGCCAGAGAAATTTAGCTTCGAACTGGAAGATTGGATACGTTGGATTCGGCGCTTCGAAAGATTTCAAAAAGCGACAGGCCTCCATCAAAAAAGCGGCGATAACCAAGTGAACACTTTAGTTTACTCCATGGGCGAAGAAGCAGATGACATAATGATCTCGTTTGGACTCACTGCAGACGATGCGAAGTAGTACGAGCTAGTGAAGAACAGGTTTGAAAATCATTTCATTGTCAAGAGGAACATTATATTTGAAAGAGCTGAGTTTAAACTCAGAAGTCAACAACAAGGTGAGCCAGTTGAAACCTTCATTACTGATCTACACTGTCTTGCGGAGCACTGCGAATTTGGTGTACTTAAGAGCGATTCTCTGTAAGAATCAAGCAAAGTGGGAAATGAAAAATTTTGACCCCACTCAAATTTTGCATGCAGTTAGATGTTGTGGGGGGGGGGGGGGGGGGGTGTTCGAAATTGCACTTTGTTAAGGTTGCTACTTTATTGTTGGCATGGTAACGCCGAATGTTTCTTGGTGGCACCAAACCGAAAATTTAGCTCTGAAACTGTTGTAAAAAGTGCAAAATGTATAGTTCTGTTTCTCCAGACATGGAAACGCTACAACCCAAGACTTGGAGCACATATACCGTAAATCCTCTATTAAGCCCCCCCTCTCTAATAAGCCCCCCCCCCCCCCCCTTTTCAGAGGAGGAAAGTTAATAAGCCCCCCTCTCTATTAAGCCCCCCCTCGAAAGTGCTTGAAAAAAATAAGCCCCCCGGGGGGCTTAATAGAGGATTTACGGTAATACCATCATTCTAGTTTACATTCATGTATCTTGCTTTTAATTATCACAAATTTGATCGGAATAAACGGTCAATCAACTACATGGATTTTTGGCCTTTTGAGTTGATGGGTAAAAGAAGATTATCTTTTTCTTGAATTTCTCCAAAAGTACGACGGTTCTAGAGCTAAGACTAAGCTGGCAGTTTACACAGATGTTCTAGTTACAAAGTCTGTAAGAATCTCTGCAGGGCGGGCTCTTTTGTTTCTGTGGGCAGTCAACGAACAAACCTCAAATATCAATTTTGGCACATTTCGGCGAGATTAAAGTCCATTTAGTTGCCAAAAAAAATGGCGAGAAAATTAAAACTGCTTTCGTTTTCAAAGACTACTATGTAGTGAGACATTTTCTTATTTAAAAAAATCGCTTATTGCTGTTATTTTTTTGGAAAAAATCGATCCTAATAATGCTTACTTTACGCTTTTCTCCAGTTCGCCACTTGACATGATTGAGTCCGCCCGTTCTGCAAGCATTTACATTCAACACAAATCCAGATGCCCGCACTTTTTCTTGTGCCTGGTCTTGCAGTCAATCTTCATTTATCTGTCTCATTTCAGCACATTCACAGGAGGAACCGGGAGGTTCAATCGACGCTCAGCTACAGAGCTTCAGGTTTACAGCAAGCCGAGATGAACAAAGCGATATGCGAACATGTTTACCTTGAATTTGCTACTTATTTCACCTGAAGATATTACCATTCGCCTTATAAGATGGAAAATGGTTGTCCTTTGAACAGTGCAGCGAAAAACCATAATTTCAGAGACGTTTTTCGCCATGCTAAACTCACTTCTAATTCAGCCTTCGATCGGGTAAAAATCAAACACATTATTGGTCAGCGGATTTGACTCAAAGGCCTATGCACTTATAATTGGGCTACACAATGTGTCCTTATCCTTTCGTCGGTTAATACAGTTCTTGTTCCAATTCTTATGTCCGTCAGAAATGGCAACACAAAAGCGGGTTTCTTCACATAGTTCAACTGAACGCCCAAGAGGTACAACTGCCAACAAGGGAAACAATGCCCTTTAACGTATAGCTCCTTCAGCCTTCTCAAAACTACGTCATATTCTTTACAGATGGCTTTAACATGCTTTTTGTAACTTAAAAGTTTTCCATTCGTTACAACAACAATTTATCTACTGTTGGCATGTTGCACAGTTGAAGCCCTTCATGCTTACCTTATTAAAGGAAATTAGCGCTCCATGAAATTAAGGTATTGGAAATTAACACGCCTTGAATTAACGCGAAGATAGTGGAAATCGACTTTCGAATAAAAGAAAATAAACGCGAAAAAGAGGGTAACATTTCAAAATGACTCGACATTGACAAAGAAACAAAATTTGTTGAGAAAACAGGAAAAAAGTTAAACTTAAAATCCGAAATGGATATAAACTTGGTTCTTGGTTATTGTTTCTTTCTTTAAACGTACGAAGTCTACGGAGGGAGCGGTGTAACAGTCTGGCCATGGCCACTTTATGAGCGTTTCTCGGTAAGAATCAAGCAAAGTGGGAAATGAAAAAATTTTGACCCCCACTCAAATTTTGCATGCAATTAGATATTGTGGGGGGATGTTCAAAAATGCACTTTGTTAAGGTTGCTACTTTATTGTTGGCATGGTAACGCCGAATGTTTCTTGGTGGCACCAAACCGAAAATTTAGCTCTGAAACTGTTGTAAAAAGTGCAAAATGTATAGTTCTGTTTCTCCAGAACATGGAAACGCTACAACCCAAGACTTGGAGCACATATAATGCCATCATTCTAGTTTGCATTCATGTATCTTGCTTTTAATTATCTCAAATTTGATCGAAATAAACGGCCAATCAACTATATAGAGTTTTGGCCTTTTGAGTTGATGGGTAAAGTAAGGTTATCTTTCCCTTGAATTTCTCCAAAAGTACGACGGTTCTAGAGCTAAGACTAAGCAGGCAGTTTACACCGAAGTTCTAGTTACTAAGTCTGTAAAAATCTCTGCGGGGCGGGCTCTTTTGATTCTATGGGCAGTTAACGAACAAACCCCAAATTTCAGTTTTGGTATGTTTCTTCGCAGTTAACATTCTATCTACTCGTCAAAAAAATTTCTACAACACTGAAACTGCCTTCAGTATTAAAAGAATATTATCTACCGTGTCATTTTCTGATCAAACAGTAGTTACTGGCTTTAAGTCTTTTAAACAATATTGATCAAAATAAAGCTTACTTGAAAACGGTTTCCTCCGGTTGACCTCGATCCACCATTCATACTCCACTTAAATTCCGTTGCTCGAACCTTTCCATGTGCCTGGTCGTGCTATCACCATTGTAAGTCATCTGAGTTACTTACAGCAAGTTATAAAGAGATGCGAAAATCACACAGAATTTCACTTGGCAAGCCAAGCTGCATCTTATAATCATGCACACTTCCTTCTTGAATTTACGGCTTATTTTTCCCTCAGATCATCTGAGATGCCACCAGTCGCTCCAAAAGAAGTCAAAACTTGAGCGTTTTAGCCATAAAGCCAATTATCTAAAGCGCTAAAATCCAAAAACGCGAACCTAAAAGCTTAGATTTAATCGAGCATTCGTCGTCATTATTTTTCTTGACATACCGGCCCGTGAACATGCAACCTGATCCGGTCAGCGTTGTAACAGGTTGCGACATAAACAAAACAGTTTGCAGGTCAACAGGTTCAAATGCTTACTTCCTCATGGAGATTTGCCGGTTTGCTTCGCCCCATGAGCCTTGCTTAGACGGTAAAAATGAATTATTCTTCCTCAGTGACTGCCATCGTGATGTTTCAACACATCTGAAAACGCACGGGCTCAGCAAATCGCGGAAAGATATAAACGATGAAGTTGACTTGCTGCTCTGCCGTGCAGGTAAGCTGATTTCATTTTTTTGACCCCTCTGAAAAGTTCAAGAACAAAAGACTCTGAAGTAGTTCCTATGGCCTCGTGCCATACGATTTCAAACAATTTTATACCAGCACGAATGTGTGACTTGAACTTATTTATTTGTAGTTACTTCGTTTACATCGAAATGGAGGAATCTGGAACACCGGAATGCAGGGAACATGAACTTGGATTATTTATGAATTTAGTTCTCAAATAGATAGATAGATGCGTAAATATTATTCTATTGAGGAAAAATTACGTTAAGCTAAAAGCTTAAAAACATGATTTCCGTCAATCCTGCATGGCCAGAGGATATCCTGGTTAAATGAAGGGCATATCGTTTTGTGAACGCCTACCGTACGTTCTTTCAGGACTTTTCGATGTTACACGCGTCGAAGCAAGTAGCTATAGAATATGTTGTTACCACCGTGACCGGCTTGGTATATACTGGAGAGGTAGACGAAAGAGGTGCCAAGTTCCGCCTGAAGTTGCGAACCATAAAGATTCCAAAATGAAAGGGGATCGCTCTGTGTTAAAATGCCACTCTATCCAAATCAAGCAAATAACTGGAAAAATTGTCCCTGTGGGTTCTGGTAAGGAAAAAAAAATACCTAAAAACTTCATGCAAAAAGGGTGTCTTGGTCAGAAAAACTTAGCTTGTTTTGAAGCACTTTTCTACTCCAGTTAGAAGAACCCTCGAATATAAGCCCCTCGGTTTATAATCCCTCCTAAGACCAGACAGTCTTAGATTCTAGATTCCACACCGTGGATTCCGGATTCCGGGTACTGGATTCCAGTCTTCGTCAGTGGAACTTCAATTCTGGATTCCAATCGTTATTGGGATTTCGGATTCCAAAGCCCATGATTCCGGATTCCACAAGCAAAGTCTTCCTGGGCTCTGGATTCCACAAGCACAAATATATCCCCGATCCGGAATCCAGCTTCCCTTACCCGGGGCGAAACATGATCACACTGCCTTTTAAGAGGAAGTTTCTATTGTACCTGTACAAGACACTGCAAGTCTCTAGCTTTAGCTATTCATAGGTAAATGATTTTATCACAACAAGTCTCAAATGAGATTTTCCATCTAGAAGCACATTTCACTGAAAACATTTTGCCGTTTTCACTCTCTTACTCGTTTTACTTTCTAGCTATATGTCGAAACTGCAGGGAAAGTCTTGGGGTCGGCATTCAAATGAAGGAAAGCGAGGACAAGGTGAGAATGTACCTGTAATGGGAGCAGACTAAAGTATATCATCAGATAATTAAGGCCTACTCTGGGACCTTAACTCGCCGCGAGATTGTGCGAGCTAATGCGAGTTTAGGGAAAATGATCAACCTAATGTTGAGGTGATAAGGGTTAAAACATATATGTTTTAGTAACATACATATAAAGATGCCTTGCAGTCATTGTATGTCTTATGTATATATATATACCTAATAGTCTCCATGTTGCCCAATTACAAAAAAAAAAATTAAACGAAAAATTTCAGATGAACTCCAAAGTTGACTAAAGCAAAATCTTATTTAAATTTAGTAATACTGAATTTTTTTCTAATTGGACAAGTTGAGTATAGAGATCTGGCCCCGGTGTTCAAACATTGGATAGTGCTCCATAAATTTACATCATCATCTCTGATGATATTCAATGGATAAATCACTATACAGCAGATAAGTATTGGGAAAACTAATTGCACTATCAACTCGATAGAGATTGATCCAGTGGATGGCACTATCCAGCCTTTGAATAACGTAGGCCTGTTCTTTATTAATAATTTTATTATATAGCATTCAGACACCAAACTACACGATTTGGTGGCTGTATGATACTACTAATAATAAAAATAGTCATCATCATATATTTAACAATTATTCCACGAGGGCGAGTTGGATATGAGATAATAGATAGCCAACGAGGCGCGTAGCGCCGAGTTGGCTATAATCATCTCATATCCAACAAGCGCGAGTGGAATAATTGTTTTATTAAAAACTCCCCAACTTAATTTTGTTAAAGCAAACCGGAAAAGACAAAGGACTTCCGCCATTCACATGTCACACGTCTATCAAAACTGTCAACGCGCGAACGGACTCGCCTGGACTGGATGAATGAAAAATCAAAACATTGTAGCGGTGAACACTTTTAAAAACTCATCGGGATTCTAGCATTTTCTACAGCAGGACAGCCAAAAAACGTGGGAGATAATGAGAAGAAAAAGAATTTCTAAGTGACAGCCGTCGAAATTACTGTGAATTTGGATTTTCGGTGCAGTTACAAAAGTAAGAACAACGGAGAAAAACTATTACCTCGGTCGCTTATTATGAAGCTGTTTGAAGCCACCAGCTGGTTTTGATGAACGAGAAAAGAAGCTATACTGACGCCTCCATAATTGCTGTAGTGAATGGCTGCATAGCCTGTATTTGTAGCTGGTTGCTTGTGATTTATATTCTTCATGTCTGATAAACAAGCCGCAGTTACCTATCGGCGAGTGATTCGGCGACTGGCTTCGCAATCATGAAGAAACAACACTTGTCTTCTTTCGTAGCTGGTCAAGGTACTTTAGTTCCATGTATTTTCATGTGTTTTTAGATAAACTTTAAAACAAGCTCTTGTGGCTTTTTTGTTTGTTTGTTTGTTTATTTTTTTTTCCCGAAGAAATTGCATTTTCTTAGTATTCTAAGAAATGAATTAAAACGATTTGCTTCGGGCGCCATTCTATCCTTCGCGAAAAAAACATCTCAGCTTGCTTCCAGTTTTAAACTGACGCGTACATCGACCATATATGGAGAGCATGGTATAATTAACAATTATTCCTCGAGCCCGAATGGGCTCTGAGTCAATAGCCCATGAGGCCGAAGGCCGAATGGGCTATTGACTCAGAGGCCATGAGGGCGAGAGGAATAATTGTTTTAGTAAAATCCAACTAGTTGGTCAAAAATATCGAGAATAAAACAAGTTTAGCTAGTTAAAGCTTGTCTTTAATCCTTTTTTGCCGCCAAAAAGCCCGCGCTTTTCGCTACTAGTAGGCTATAACATATAGCCTAGTAGTAGCTCAACCAATCAGAATGCAGCATTGATGATAGACCACTAGTTGGATTTTACTAATAGCTCATATACCATAATGGCTAAGCCAATCAAAACGCGAGAATTGCATTATCCAATGATTCAGTTTTTAATAATATTTATTATAGCTGCATAAATATTTGGCAGAATAATAAATTAGTGAAAAAAGAAACTAATGTAAAAAAAAAAACAATCATGAATAGATAAGAAAATGAAATTGTAGTATAAACACAGCTAGGATATTTAATTTTACTTATGTTTTCAATTCACTAACAATATGGTTTAAACATTAGACAGGTGAGCATAATAGGTATCACATTACATGGCATGACTTGTTATCACTAACTCCAGAATTAAAAATAATGTTTTTACAGTCTGTGTCAATGTTCTTCAAAGAACTAGTATAAAAAAACGGGGAAGCTGACGAACTACATCTCAGATGAGGACATTATTATGACACAATCAATTTTACTAAACTGAAATGAAATTTCTTTCTCCTTGAAAGTTATAAGACGTATCTCTAAGTCTTCCATTCGACCCATTCTCTCCACTTCACTGATGGTTTCCCTTGGAATCCAGCCCAATTGATTGGTTTCACTGCCAGAAACGAAAACACCAATTGCCTTTTCACTCTTTTCGTTTCCTCGGGATAAATCCATTTTAATTTCTTGCAAATGGAGATTGATGCCTTTTCGCAAAGAGAGCAGTTCCTGTATTTTAGAAACTCCGTCCTTAAACTTGGACAATCCTGTGAAACACACCTTGATTTCTACAAAAGAAAGGAGAATCAAGTTAACTTGATAGTAAACTCTTTTACTATCATTCTCGGCAAAAAAATAAATGACCTTATTTTCTGTTCAGGCTTGCTTGCATTTTACAAAGTGTTCACAGTTGTGCAGAGAGCTGTACCTCATTAAGTTGATGAACAAGAATACTCTCCATTATCGGCTTTGTCTAGCAAAAGTAGCAAACTCTTAAGAGTTGTCAGTGATGAATCTGTCCTGCTTCCCATTCTTACAAAAATGGCCACCGGCTCAGCTGTGTTGTAACGTGTTTTGATGTCATGTACGCCACGTTGAAGCTTCCCACCTAAAACTTGCTAGTGGACTGGGATCAATATTGGCAATGGAGGCTGTTTAAGTCCAATTTACGTTGAAAGCTAGTTCTTTGAATTAAGCCACCTGTTCTAGATACATCAGTCTCGGCAGTTGTTAAATATAGAATATCCTTTACTAATGACTTACCATTTAGGTTTTTTCTTCGCCTTTTTACGCTGTGTGTCCATCTTGAAAATTACCCAGAATACATATCGAGGACAATGGCCTGAGCGAGAAACGTTTATTCAGTTAAGGGCTAAATTTAACAAGTCTTTATGAATCATGGCTTCTGGTTGCCAGCTTCACTACAATGTAAGCCAAACAGGATGTCACGTTGAACCAATGTACAGATCGTCTAGTACCAGGTATTTTTACTGCAATCAGTATGTGGAGTATTTAAAGGATTCTGGCTACATCCCAGACTTATATTTTGAGCTATAATCCTGATTAAGCTTCATCAGATTATAAGATGATAATTATGCTGCTGCTTTTCATTATCAAAAAGAGCTTGCATGCATTGCATTGCATTTTGAAATTTTCCACAACAATCAAACTTTATTGTAAATCGTTAGCTAGCTCTAAAGAAAAAAATTAACATTCTGTTATTATGTTTTTGTACTTCTTAGAAGTATAAGTAAATTTATTATTGCATGAAAACTTTTCCGTGCATTCACTGTTTCTACTTTCACTTAATGTCACTTACTTTGTGGCCCAAGCTGGCCCAAGATACTAGCAATCAATCTGGGTTTCTCTAGACCCTGTGACCCCATGCCTCTGGAATTTCTGCAATGCTTAGCATTGTAGCCTTTTTGTTAGGTAACTGGTTGTTGCATGTTCAGGTTGTTCCTGGTAGTTCCATTGACTGTCCATTAAGTACTAAGAAAAACTTCATCAAATGTTAGTGGTGAAATACCCTCACCACAAAGGCTATTGGAAATTCCACAAGGATGGGACTTACAAATCACTATTGTTTAAAATTTTTGAAATCCCTATTTTTTGGTATCGTCCCTTTGTGGATTAATTGTGAAATTACCCTGAGAGTAGCTCGGATGAGGCATTAAAATTGGTGTCCACTTTGCAGTGGCGAGAGTGGGCGAGTTTGTGCGAGATAATGCGAGTTTAGGCGAGATAAGAAAATTTGAACATAATCTCAAGCTGCGAGTTAGGGCGAGTTAAGGCGAGTTAAGGTCCCAGAGTAGGCCTTAATTACATGGTTCTTATCTTCTTTGTTGCCTAATATTTATAGAGTAAGACAAGCCGTCCAAGTAAAGATTCATGTCGCAAAAGACTTTTGGAAGAGTCTACGACGCAAATAATGACACCAAAAGGAATGGACATCTCTTGGCACGAGATTGAGACCCCTAGTACAGAAGAAAGTGCAGAGGAAACTGATGCTGATAACGATACATATGCTGAGAAATTACATGCTGTCAACAAACTGCTGACTCTTGATGGGCATGAGCCTTTGAGGTGTACATTGCAGGTATCATGGGTAGATGCCACGGAAAAAACAAAGCGATTCTACACGTCAAAGATGAGTGAAGTCATCAGCACGCTCCTTGAACTTGTAGCTCCCAATGATGCTGGATTATTATGGAGATCCTTAAAAGAGTCAACAGAAATCAATAAGCGCTACGATGAAACTATAAGTTCAGATTCCTCTCTTGTGACAGCTCTAGTAGAGAGTTACAAACAAGCTACACATCACAGCACCAGGAAGCAAATACTGAGTGTGATGGCAGACAAGTTATCATTTAAAGATCTTGAGCAACTTATTCCGGGGCTTTCGAGGTATCGCTTCACAGCTGCCCGTCGTCACCGTCTGGAATACGGAAAAGGTGCTCTGCTTCCCCAAAAGTCTTTAGAAGTCCGAGAGAGGGTAGAGTCGGCGAGACTCGAACATTTTATTGATTTCATAACAAGTCAGCAAGTTATGCAAGACCTTCCGTTTGGGAGACGAAAACTCAAACTGTCTAACGGGGAAACTCTTGAAGTTCCAAACGTTATTCGGCTGCTTATTCCGTCCAGACTGGTTGACCAGTACTATCAATTCAGTAAAGAGACAGGATTCAGCAGACCTCTTGGAAGAAGTACCTTGTTGAAGATTCTCTCGGAAAGTTGCGGTGCATCAGTCAGACGCTGTATGCAAGGCCTTGATAATTACTTGGCTGATGGTGCGAAAGCTTTTGACGACTTAATTAGTGTCGTAGACAAGCTTTCGGAAATCGGACTGGAAGGAAACATTGCTGCTCGCCTTAAGGAATCTCTAAAGGATGGAAAACAATACCTAAAGGGAGATTTCAAAGTACTTATTTATTTTCTATCGATTAGCTTTTTTCAAAAAACAATTTTGCAAAGATAAATTTTGTTATTTCATTTATTTTAGTTTAAAGTTTCCTCTTCCTTAATTCTAGGTACATGTTACCCCCGAGTCTACAGTTCCTGATCATTGCACAGCGTTTGCACTGAGTGATACGAAAAATAGCAACCACCAAAAGCCATGCAGTCACGAACACAAGGAAGCCTGTGACAGATGCTTTAGTTTATGCCAGGCAAGTTGTGGTATTTTCCATAACGATGGCTCTTTTCGATTTGTAATAGAAGAGTTAATTTAAAGTCGATGCATTCCGCCTATAGGTGCTAAAAGAAATTCAAAGCGAGGTGGATAAGAGGGAGTTCTTGTGTGATGACAACAGAGATGAAATTCTCTTTCTGGTTGGAAAAGCTAAACAAGCCATCTCAGAATGGAAAGCGCACCAGCTTCGTAGCGTTCATCAAGACCTTTGTAGACTGGATATTCTTCAGTCTTTGAATTCTTCTTCTGTGTTGATTGTCCAAGACTTCGCTATGAAGTTTATGCCATCTCGTTATAGAGAAGCTCAAAGCGATTTCTTCGGAAAACGGGGTATTTCGTGGCATGTTTCAGTTTGCCACAGAAAAGTCGATCAACGTCTCGAGGCTCAAACATTTATTCATATCCTGGAAACAGGCCTTCAAGATAGCGAAACAGTAGTTTTGATCATGGAGCATCTGCTTCGTTCCTTGAAGGAGCAGCATCCAGAAATAACTTCGGCATATTTCCGACAAGACAATGCCGGATGTTATCATTCGTCATGTTCCATTCTCTCAGCAAGGGTCCTTTCGGCACGCAGTGGCATTCAAGTAAGACAAATCGATTTCAGCGATCCCCAAGGGGGTAAAGGTGCATGTGACCGAAAGGCTGCCCAAGTGAAAGCTCATGTTAAAAGCTATGTTAACGAAGGAAACTCTGTTACCACTCCAAGCGACTTGAAAACGGCCATTGAATCACGAGGAGGCATTTCGGGGGTGCGCGTCGCAGTGTTAGGGGTGAACACTGCAAATCCAAGAAAGTATAAGTTGGAGGGTATCAACACCCTTAACAATTTTTCTTTTAACGACCAAGGATTGTACGCCTTCAGAGCCTATGGTATCGGCTCAGGGAAATTTTTCCAGTGGAAAGAATTTGAAGCGGGTAAGTACAATTGTATTTCAGAGGACATTCATTTTATGTGGTACCTGGTGATAAAAGGCGCTACTTGCAGGCTATAAAGATGCTATGCACCTTTTCTTGCAAATACAACGTAACACTGTTAGGCTCATTGCGTGATGTTCACATTTCATAAAAAAAAAAATCATATATAATGTTTCTTGATTTATCGAATCTTTTGACCAAGTACATTTCAGTTGCTTGAAACAGCTCGGGTATCGTTGATAAGCTTTTAAGTTACTGATTAACTGTCTCAGGTACTACTCTTCCCTCCAGCCACTAAGAGTTGAAAACGCACAAATTTCGATGTTATATGCAGAATAGTTAGCAAAATGAATATTATTAGCAAACTCCCTGCAAAACTTTGTTTATCGCTCGTTTTTTTAAACATTACAAATTTTTGCATGTTGGTCCAATTTGCAGTGCCAGAGGAAAACGATTTCAGTTGGTTAGACACCGTGTCCTTTGGCAATGGTGACTTTGAGCCTGTCTTTCAAAGAGGGACACAAGGCAATGCGACGTGTGACGCGGCTGGCGCGACATGCTCATCAGGCGCTGCGGCGACAAGAGATGATGAAGACGAAGGTGCCAGTAATCAAAAAAGCTGCGATTCCTCTCCAAGTGAAGGCCCTGATATTTCCTCACAAAAGCTTTTCACCTGCCCTGAAGAAGGATGTACAAAGTCTTTTGTCAGGTACTCTTCACTGGAAAAACACTGTGAATACGGCGCACATGTCAGAGCTCTGGAAAAAGTCACCCTACAAGACAAGGCGAAATTAAGTTATGCGCAACGTTTGGAAGAAGGCCAAACTAAACCCCTTTGCAGTGTTACTGTAGTTGGTAGCCCTTACTTGTCCTTTTTGGACATGGGCTGGGCATTAAAATCAAAGCCGAAGGCAACGAGGTTTAGTGAAAAGCAAAAGTCTTTCCTTGAAAGAAAGTTTTTGCAAGGAGAGAAATCAGGAAAGAAGGAAACTGGGGAAACAGTAGCTAAAGAAATGAGGAAAGCTAAAGATCCAAACAATCGGCGACTATTTAAATTAGAGGAATTTTTAACACCACAGCAAATCTCCTCTTACTTTTCTCGCTTTGCAGCGAGACGAAAGCAGCTTTCTGAGTCTGATTATGATGCCGCAGAAAACGATCATGCTCTACGAGAAGTTAGAGAAGATATCATGCTTTCCTTAGAGCAAGACTTAAATAGGTGCAAGCACCCAATTATGCATGGAGAGCTTCAATTATGCAACATGCCAGAAGATGAATTGTCCTTGTTGCGAATGGCCACACTTAAAGCCATATGTAAAAAATATGGCATCGACGTTTCAGGAAGGCGGAAAGAACCATACGTTAAGGGTATTGTTTCTTTTCTGGCCAGTTGTACCTGTAAGTCACAAAGTTGAACTTTGTAAAGAAATCCAGGTTACCTTATTAAGGAAATTGACGCTTTACGAAATTAACGCGAATTTCCAAAAATCGCGTTAATTTTAGTGGCGTTAATTTCTGTTAACGTAAATTTCCGCGCCGTGAATTAAGTGTAGCGTTAATTTCCGGGACCATTATTTATTTCCATTATTTTGACCCCAATTTTTGAATACGTACCTTCTGAAATTCTTGACACCTAAGAAAGAGGAGTATTTTATCAGGGTGGATTTAGGCCAGTAACAGTGAAACCGTGAAGAACTTAAAGTGGCCATGGCCAGACTGTTACACCGCTCCCTCCGTAGACTTCGTACGTTTAAAGAAAGAAACAATAACCAAGAACCAAGTTTATATCCATTTCGGATTTTAAGGTTAACTTTTTTCCTGTTTTCTCAACAAATTTTGTTTCTTTGTCAATGTCGAGTCATTTTGAAATGTTACCCTCTTTTTCGCGTTTATTTTCTTTTATTCGAAAGTCGATTTCCACTATCTTCGCGTTAATTCAAGGCGTGTTAATTTCCAATACCTTAATTTCATGGAGCGCTAATTTCCTTTAATAAGGTAAGCATGAAGGGCTTCAACTGTGCAACATGCCAACAGTAGATAAATTGTTGTTGTAACGAATGGAAAACTTTTAAGTTACAAAAAGCATGTTAAAGCCATCTGTAAAGAATATGACGTAGTTTTGAGAAGGCTGAAGGAGCTATACGTTAAAGGGCATTGTTTCCCTTGTTGGCAGTTGTACCTCTTGGGCGTTCAGTTGAACTATGTGAAGAAACCCGCTTTTGTGTTGCCATTTCTGATGGACATAAGAATTGGAACAAGAACTGTATTAACCGACGAAAGGATAAGGACACATTGTGTAGCCCAATTATAAGTGCATAGGCCTTTGAGTCAAATCCGCTGACCAATAATGTGTTTGATTTTTACCCGATCGAAGGCTGAATTAGAAGTGAGTTTAGCATGGCGAAAAACGTCTCTGAAATTATGGTTTTTCGCTGCACTGTTCAAAGGACAACCATTTTCCATCTTATAAGGCGAATGGTAATATCTTCAGGTGAAATAAGTAGCAAATTCAAGGTAAACATGTTCGCATATCGCTTTGTTCATCTCGGCTTGCTGTAAAACTGAAGCTCTGTAGCTGAACGTCGATTGAACCTCCCGGTTCCTCCTGTGAATGTGCTGAAATGAGACAGATAAATGAAGATTGACTGCAAGACCAGGCACAAGAAAAAGTGCGGGCATCTGGATTTGTGTTGAATGTAAATGCTTGCAGAACGGGCGGACTCAATCATGTCAAGTGGCGAACTGAAGAAAAGCGTAAAGTAAGCATTATTAGGATCGATTTTTTTCCAAAAAAATAACAGCAATAAGCGATTTTTTTAAATAAGAAAATGTCTCACTACATAGTAGTCTTTGAAAACGAAAGCAGTTTTAATTTTCTGGCCATTTTTTTGGCAACTAAATGGACTTTAATCTCGCCGAAATGTGCCAAAATTGATATTTGAGGTTTGTTCGTTGACTGCCCACAGAAACAAAAGAGCCCGCCCCGCAGAGATTTTTACAGACTTAGTAACTAGAACATCTGTGTAAACTGCCAGCTTAGTCTTAGCTCTAGAACCGTCGTACTTTTGGAGAAATTCAAGAAAAAGATAATCTTCTTTTACCCATCAACTCAAAAGGCCAAAAATCTATGTAGTTGATTGACCGTTTATTCCGATCAAATTTGTGATAATTAAAAGCAAGATACATGAATGTAAACTAGAATGATGGTATTACCGTAAATCCTCTATTAAGCCCCCCGGGGGGGCTTATTTTTTTCAAGCACTTTCGAGGGGGGGCTTAATAGAGAGGGGGGCTTATTAACTTTCCTCCTCTGAAAAGGGGGGGGGGGGGGGGGCTTAGTAGAGGATTTACGGTATATGTGCTCCAAGTCTTGGGTTGTAGCGTTTCCATGTCTGGAGAAACAGAGCTATACATTTTGCACTTTTTACAACAGTTTCAGAGCTAAATTTTCGGTTTGGTGCCACCAAGAAACATTCGGCGTTACCATGCCAACAATAAAGTAGCAACCTTAACAAAGTGCAATTTTGAACACCCCCCCCACAACATCTAACTGCATGCAAAATTTGAGTGGGGGTCAAAATTTTTCATTTCCCACTTTGCTTGATTCTTACAGAGAATCGCTCTTAAGTACACCAAATTCGCAGTGCTCCGCAAGACAGTGTAGATCAGTAATGAAGGTTTCAACTGGCTCACCTTGTTGTTGACTTCTGAATTTAAACTCAGCTCTTTCAAATATAATGTTCCTCTTCACAATGAAATGATTTTCAAACCTGTTCTTTACTAGCTCGTACTACTTCGCATCGTCTGCAGTGAGTCCAAACGAGATCATTATGTCATCTGCTTCTTCGCCCATGGAGTAAACTAAAGTGTTCACTTGGTTATCGCCGCTTTTTTGATGGAGGCCTGTCGCTTTTTGAAATCTTTCGAAGCGCCGAATCCAACGTATCCAATCTTCCAGTTCGAAGCTAAATTTCTCTGGCGGTGAAACTTGGTAGTTCGCAACTGAAACCGCTTGAACTGCCATCGCTGGTTGTGCAACGATAGCTGGTGCGTGATTTTCCTCGTCGGCTCCAGGTAATGGATCTGCCTGAACCGGGGGAATTCCGCCGACATTCGGTGCTGGGTCTCCCATATTGCTGTTTTTTCTGATTACTTTTCTGTTTAAACGTCTTACTGTACAATTAGGAACTCCCGACTGCCACCACGTCGAGTTACTCGTGGGGCAAGGACAACACGTGTTTGCTCTTCCTCCATTACTTTATTACTTCATGTAAGCTACACATTTCTTGTGAGCTAACACTACATATAAGCTAACACAACACAAACAACATGTACCGCAAGAAGACAAGCCGTCCAAGTAAAGTGTCATTTTGCAAAAGGCTTTGTGAACAATTTACAACCCAAATAGTGACTAAAAAGGAATAGCCATTTACTGGCAGTTGAAACCTCTAACAGAGAGTGGAGACAAAATCAGTGTTGCTAGCAATACACAAGCTGAGAAATTACAGTCTCTCAAATAACTTCTAGTCTATGTTCCCTAAATTTCCTTGTTCAAATTTTTGTTTCCCCCCCCCTAGTACTTTACAGAAGAGTGAAGAAAATAAAACGAACTTTATTACCGGCACGTCAGAGTAGGAAGTCAACTTCATCGGTAATACCTTTCCAACATTTGCTGAGCCCGTAAGTTTGCAGATAGGTACAAACATCACGATTACTTTCACTAAGAAAGCATAATTTGGTTTCACTCTCTGAACAAGGTAGGGATGTAACCTTCGATCAGGCGATCCTTTTTCCCATTATCTCCAGGAGGCGAAGGGAAAAGGACTTTATTTCTACCTGAAATTGTTTATGTTGCATTGATTAACACCGCTGACCAGGAGAGGTTGCATGTTCACAGAGATGTCAACGAGTGTCTGTTTCAGCTTTGTAAGCTCAGTTTTCGACTTGAAGTTTCGGATTTTATCAAATACGTTTGCAGTTCCTATTTTGGGCTTACCGACTAAAACCTAATGAGGTTTAACTCTCTCTGGAGCGACTGATGGCATCTAATGAAGAAATACGGCGTAAATGCAAAGTGGAAGCGTGCGTGTTTACAAGATGTGGCTTGGCTTGCCAAGGACTTGTGTATGACTTCTTTATCGGCTTCTGTATCACTTTATAACTTGCTGTAAGTGACTGAGGAGACTTACAATGGTTTACAATGGGAAACAGCACAACCGGACACATGAGAATGGTTCGAGAAACCGAGTGTTCGTTGAATATAAATGCTACGCTTCAAGCGGTGAAGTAGAGAAAACCGAAAGTAAGCCTTATTTTGATCGATATTGTTTAGAAAACTGAAAGCCAGTAGTAATTTTTTGATCATAAAATGACTCAGTACATAATATTCTTTGATACTGAAGGTAGTTTCAGTGTTTTAGAAATTTTGTTGGCTAGTAGATAGATTGTCAACTGCGATGAAATATACAAAAACTGAAATTTGGCGTTTGTTCGTTAATTGCCTTTGCAAACAGAAGAGCCCGCCCCGCAGAGATTTTTACAGACTTAGTAACTAGGATATGTGTGTAAACTGCCTGCTGGGTTTTAGCTCTGGAACTGCCGTACTTTTGGAGAAATTCAGGGAAAGGATAACCATATTTTAGCCATCAACTCAAATGGCCGAAACTCTATGTAGTTGATTAACCGTTTATGACACGCAAATTTGATATAATAAAGAGCAATATACACAAATGTAAACTAGAATGATGGTATTATATCTGCTTAAAGTCTTGGGTTGTAGCGTTTTAATGGACTTGAGAAACAGAGCTACACATTTTGCACTTTTTACAGCAGTTTCTGAGTTAAATATTAGATATTTTGCCACCAACAAACAATTGGTGTTACCATGACAACAATAAAGTAGCAACCCAAACAAAGTGCATTTTTAGACATCCCCCCACAATATCTAATTGCATGCAAAATTTGAGGGGAGGTCAAAATTTTTCATTTCCCACTTTGCTTGATTCTTACAGAGAATTGCTCTTAATAGTGTTGAACGCACGAACAGTGAAGAGGCAGAAAGAGCAGGAGGAAGAATTTCAGAAAAGAGAGAAAAGGGGGCAATGATTGCTTTAATCTCGTCTTTACTTACGTTATTTTTAATATGCGAGACGTGGCAATTTCACCAAAGTATAACTTTGAAAAACTACTGAGAAAATTAATTTCGGATTTTTGTTGATTGAAAACTTACAGGATATGATGTATAGTGTTATTAATGACAAATCCCCCAAAATGCCTTGACGAATGAACTATCCGTACCATAAAAGCATGTGCCCACTCCAAGAAAGATGTATGACGGTGAAATTCATTCAGGTGAATAAAGCAAAGTTAAGTTATCTGACATGAATAGTATTTCTTTACACACTACTTCATAAGCTCACATTTTTTTTATCGTACCCGGTAAAAATAAAGTCTGACTGTGATGAATTTGACAACGGTCACGCAATTGCAGAATACAGTACTCCAACACCCAACAACGATTGCTGAACAACCTTAATTTTATAATGTACAATTAAGAAGAGCTAACATACAAATTACAAAACATCTAACATTAGCTATTCTCTTGGTTATGCTATTTCAAACCTCAAATATTGCGTGATGCTAACAGTATTAAATTGCGTCCTTGTGTACGATAGGAATGTGCAGATGCGTTTGTATGCAAATTTGCTACATTGTGTCACCAACCTTCACAACAATTTGTTATCAGGAATATCAGTTTTTCAGATCCTTTACTTAATTTTAGCTTCATTTAAATTCGCTTTCATCCTTTCTCCTACGTTTCGAATATACCACGTACCGAAACTACAAAGAAAAATCAGGCGGCATCATTTCTCTACAAATTTGACTTATGCAAATTTGTGACATTTTGCCACTGGTGGTCACGAAACTTTTTATTTTGCAAAGGCAAATCCGGAGTACCCAGATTTTTTATTTCATATTCTGTCAATATAAGAGCTGTGCTTTGTCCTAGTATACATTTTGGCTAGGTATCACACATACCAAGGTGAGTTTTTTGCCTCTGAAGTCGCTCATTTTTTAGCCATTTTAAAAAGTGCGCTTCGTGGTAGTGTTTAAAAAACCGTAAAAAATTCAAAATCACGTTTATGATTTAAAACATACCATGGATAGAAAGAAAAGATAGAATTCTTTTAAACGAAAATATTTCTGTTTTATAGCTTTGAATCTTGCCTCGGTACAGACGGGATAAAGTAGGTCATTTTTACTCTAATTTTTGCATAATTAATTAGGTAAAAACCGCTATTTTCGTTTTTCCTCATTTTCTCGAAAACTATAGATTCTTGAAAGTTGAAAATATTTTTTTCGAAGATAGTTCCCCAAAGGGGTTTTTCTGACAAATTATCAGAATTTTCGATTTTTTTAGCCTGGCCAGCGATTCTCGATATTTACAGTCATGGGTTCTTAAGACGTTGACCAAAGGAAACACGAGAAATTCACGACGTCGCAAAAATCCGAAAAACACTCGTCATTCCTGGCTGTACATTCAGGTAATACTCGCGCGAGCCATATGCCCGCATGCGCAAAATGCATATAGGTATTGCCAAGAACATGTGCTTTCTACGAAAAATGAAAAACCATTCTGAAGGGTGTTTACTAGTTTACAGCGGTTACCACTTACACGCGCCTTTGAAGGTTTTTTTTCTGTCTGTTTAAACCTGAGTTTTCGTGGACGTCAATCAACTGTTTCCATGGTTTTCCACGCCCTCTGACAGAAATGGTTCCCTCATCGCTGAATGAAGGGCGAATAAATTCGAACGACGACGGCTTTTTAAATTGTTTTATTAAGATGGAGGATCACATTGTTAAAACAACGAGGTCTCTGCGAGCTGAGTGAAATAGCCGAAACATTCTCTATAGTTTACGTAACAGTTTTCAGGTTGTTTATTTATTTGATGTTTGAAAACACGGGAGCCGTGGACGACTGAATTGCCAAGAAGCTAAGCTAGTATAAATTTAAAGAAACAAAACATATCACACCGAAAAGGGAAAAAGTTTCCTCTGAGTTATGGAGGCTGTTTTCGAACTTATCATTCTTCATGTTATCGAATAGAAACCAGAACTAGCAAGAACTCGGACGAGTTGCGAGCGATTGAGAAAGCTTATGTGGTTGTACTTACAGTGTGTAAATATGTCGATAATTTGAGTTTCCTCCGAGAAACACTCAACAAATTCTTTCTCCTCGTAATCTTGACATGAAGCGGTGTCAGATGCTGCAGCAAAATGTTGCAAAAACGGCTGAAACACTAATTGTTTTCTTCATTGAAAGTACTTGACCATTGTAGCCAAAATTCGAGCCGTGGCAGTCACTCGTGGTGATTGCGGCGGAGACGAAGAATGTGCTTGTGAAAGTAACGCAATAAGCCCTTCTTTTCCAAACCTGCTGTACTTTCCTTGCAGATCCTCAAGTGCCAGCCCACTTCTGGACATTTTTTCAATCATATTCTTCTTGAGGTAATGCGGATGATGGAGATTTTCTTTGAAAAGTTTGCATTACAATATGGCGGCAACCTTATCTAACTATATCACGTTCTCAGCTGCGTGGCTTGCAGTTCCAGCAAGGTTTCTTTGTTGTCTTTGTAAAACTTCCCTTCACCATTTACCTTGACTATGTTTAGTCTGTTTACTTTTGAACAGAAATGATCAATATCAAGGACAGGTAAAGTGTAAGTTGAATACAGATAGCGCGGCCAGTCTAGACAGTAACTGATAATTGACAGAGCTCAGCAGATTGAGCAGATTATAGTGTTTGTTACAGTGTAAAAAATTAAGAAGTTGTAAAATTTGCTGTCATCACATTTCACTTTTGTTGCCAGTGGTCGTGGAGTGTATATGGTGAAACAGTGGTCTCAATCTCTTTCAGTGTACTTGCAGGCATGATGCTTAGGTCTAGGTTCAGTCCAATTCCCGTTTTTCGCTCTTTTGCTTCGTTTTCTTTCTTTGTTTTTTTTTTTCTGTTTTTTTTTTTTTTGCAGTTTATGTTGTACACTGTTTTGCCTGCAGGCATTGGCTCTTCCCCATATAATAATAATAATAATAATAACATTTCTAAAGCGCCTTTTCCCAACGGTCCAAAGGCGCTATTTACAAGGTTAAAAATCCAAATTTACAATAAAACATTAAAAAAGCTAAAAGAAGTAAAAAGCAAAAAGATAATTAAAATAAATAACTACATTAAAGTTATTAATTTAAAAAGCACGCTTAAAAAGAACTGTTTTCAGCTGTCTTTTAAAAATGTCTAGCGATTCTGCATCCCTAACATGTTGTGGAAGATTGTTCCAAAGCAACGGCGCAGCAACAGAGAAAGCACGGCGGCCATAACTATTTAGCTTGAAACCGGGCACGGCGAGTAAATTTTTCTTTGCAGATCTTAGATAACGTCCCGGAATGTAGCTGACAAGGAGATCCTTAATTTAAGCCAAAGACAAAGACGATTTTCTATAAGCCAAAGACGATTTTCTGAGTTTGTCGTTTTGAATATTATTGGTCATTTTTTCTCCATACATGTCACAGAAATTGCCAGGCTCGATGTTGAGTGCCTCAAGTGTACTGTTGATATACATATTGGGAATATCTTGAATTTGCCGGAGCAACTACACCGGCCACACAAAAATCATTCATCTAAATCTATATCTTTAATCTATAAAGGTTTCCCATTACATATGTCGTCAGGTATAGCTCATAGCATTGGCATATAGGTTACTTATAAATAACTTATAACGATATCAAATAGACACAACTGAAAATAGACACCATCAAATATACTCTTGTTGTAACAAGTTAGAATTAACCAAATTACTTACTTGTATGGCTCGTTTGAAGCGAACATATGTTTCAGAATCACAAAGAATCACTTAAAATATTCCAATCCCTAATTGTTTAGCAAAAAAAGTAAAGTTGTAAGTATTTCCTGATGAGTAGTGTTTAATGAACTTCTTAGGATTATACTGGCGGGTGATTCTTCCCTTAGGCGTAACTTAGTCTAGTTTTACTTTTACAATATTTTCTTAAGGCAAACTGTATTGTTTACAGCCAAGCGATGTCCAAGCAAGCTCGTTTAAAGGGTTTGTAACTACCCCAGGTTCTCTGTTGTAACAGGATTTAACCCAGCGAGCCGCCCTGGTTTGAATTTTCTCAATTTTCAGAATATGTTGAGAAAGGTGAAACTCCCAAGCACTACAAGCATATTCTACAGTACTGTGCAAAAGAAATGCAAACGAAATTTCCCGAAATCAGCGAAACTACGCGAATTTCGGCAATCAAATTTCGAACTTTCGTTTCAGACGAAAATGCGGCGAAATTTTGATTCTTCTATTGTTCTAATGTCGGCGAAATTTCGCAAGCAATGTGATGAGTCGAAACGAAATTTCGCGGCATGAGACGAAACTTCGTTGCGAAATTTCGTGCCGGTCGGACGAAATTTCGTGTCATTAGAACGAAGTTTCGCTTCCACGAAAAGAAATTTCGTTTCCACGAAAAGAATATTTCGTCCGCAGGAACGCAATTTCGTCGTTGAAGAATTTTTAGCTGACTACAGAATGCAACTGTAATCATCATCTATGCATAAGAACATGTACATGTAAGCTCCATAATTATTTAAAAAAGAAACCTCGCAACGATTGCTGCAATTGTGGAGAGAATTTGAGACAGAAACGTGGTATTCGACTCGTCTCGTCTCGCTTGCTAATACATGTATTTCTGCAATTAGCTTGAAGTTATCCATTGCATGCTGATTCACATAATGCAAAATAAATAAAGAAAAAGATTTCTGTCTTACATGTATTTTAATTTGCGCTTGCCACCCCCCCCCCCCCCCCCCCCCCCCACCGCCGGTTTTGTACGGTGATAAAGGAAAGCTCGTCAAACTATAGTGAATTTTTTGTTGCGTTGTTTAATTACTATACATGCAAACTATTTCTATCCCTTTATCGAAGACTAGACGGTAAACAAAGACGGTAAACAAGATATATAGTGCAATAAGTTAGCCTTTCTATAAGGATTAGTTTATTGGCTATTTGAACTAATGATGATGGTTTAGAATATTGAGACGATGAAAACAAAATATCTTTAAGACCCAAATGAAATATCCCCCTTAATAAATAAACAACTTTGCTTTTGATGGCTTACATGAAAAGTCTCACCTCTAAAGCCGCGCGTGCGACCGAAGTCTAAAGTAAAATAGATTGGTGCGAAAACTCGGTTAAGTTTATTTGTTATTCGGGCTAACTGTTTAGCGTATTGGGGTCGAACAAGGGTAACGTACGTAGGCCTGTTCCTTTTCCTTAACTGGGCGATTATCTAATTTTCTGCGGAGGAAGGCGATAATCTGATTAGCTTTCTTAGTTATAGCAGCTATGTGGAGATGCCAGTTAAGATAACATGATATCTCCATTCCCAAAAAAGGGTAGTGGGTCACGGCCACAGGTAGTATGACTCCTCCGACTCCATAACAAAAAGTAATGGGAGAAGTAGCCCTGCAGAATGGCATTACATTTCATTTTTTAGATTAAATTTAAAGTGCCATTTAGAAGCCCACAAGAAAAGTTTAGCCAAGTCACTTTACAATATTCTTGCATCATTTTCAGGTGTTATTGATCTGTATGGGACTGTATCATCAGGGAATAAACGCAAATTAGTCTTTGAAGAAAGGTTATCACCAATGTCACTCATTGACAAATATCAAGAAAAAGAGGGGACCCAGAACAGTTCCCTGTGGGACACCAGATAGGAATTTAATAGGTGCAGAGTATTTTCTGCTGACGACTTCTCTTTGATTTCTTTGGTATATCTTTCACTTCCACCATAAAATCTGAGTTTTCGATTCAATTACACTGTTAAGTGCCTCATTTCGCTGGGAATTTGTCAAGGGTGCAAGCTTCTCTGCCACAGCATCAGTGGAGTCACGGTCATTTAAGATGTTAATCAGTACTAACTCCAACTTTTTTCCATGCAAATCTTTCTCATGTGGCAGCTCTTTGTGTTTGTAGGTTGCTGGATTGCTCTTAAACTTACGCCACCTAGTTTCACAGTTGCTGTGACCTCCAAAGGCATGGGAAACAATTGACTTAATAGCAGTACAGAAAGTCTGGATCCCATTTGAATCTCCTTTCTTATGAGCAGTAGCATATAAATGAAAAACATTTCACTAAATAATTTATAACTTTTTGAGATAAGGGGGAACAATTGTTATTATTAAGGTTGTACACGTATAAACGTGTTTTGGGGGATCTTTTCATATGTATAATGTCGCTTTTCTTTTTCAACCTCATAGGTCACTTTTTCCCGTATGTGCGCTTCTGTTGCGCAGCCATCATCACCTGTGTAAACTAAGAACGTAACACTTTGGTCTGGAGCTTTGTTAAACAATTCAACTGCTGCAACAGGCTCCATTGTTTTTGACGAGGGCTCATGATTTGTTTGGCAGTCATGAGCTTTGGGTTGTTTTCCCATGGCTTTGGCACTATCGCAAAATCTACAACTTTTTGTCCTTGTTGTATAGTCAAGCACTTTTCCAGAAGATAAACTCATAACTGCTCCTTGACCAGTGCGTGAGTTATGCCCCTTTCCGCGTTTCTGCCAGCCCATGTTATAGGAACAGGAAATAGGAACCAGCATTAGTATCTTCAACCTGAACACCATTTTGTACGGCTTATTGTTTTTCTAAAGCCAAATAATCCTGGCAGCAACTTTTTGCAATACTTTTCCAGCTTTGCAGCTTTCCCCACCTTACTTTCCCTCAACTTGAAAGTGACAGATTTTATAGTTATAGGGACATTCAAAGAAGAAAGCAAATTGTTTATATGGGCATTGTTTTTTCCACAGATAAATCACAAATGTGCTAGCTAGGCCATGGCGTACTTCATCAGCTCACATTGTAAAAAGAGGGTGCACCTAAAAATGATAAGTAAAATTAAAAAAAGGCTTTGTGTGAATAAAACATTTAGCACATTTGATGTATTCTAGCATAAGGAAATCCTACTCTTTTTGGTTCCTTTTTGTACCAAGAGTAAATGGGAATAATACTGGTCACTTGCAAACAATGAATGTTAAGTGGGGTGGAAATATATATGTGCATAAGAGAATAAATTATCCTTAATAATATTATTTATTTAATATTATTATTATTGTATTTTTTTTTGCACTGGGTCCAAGGCAAGTTTTACAAGGGATTGAAAAAGTCTTTTTTATAAAAAAAAACAAAAAAAAAAACAAAACAAAAAAACATCCGGTTTACAGTATAGTTTACATATAAATAGTGTTTACATATAAATTCCGTAGCAAACACAAAATGGTAGAGAATGTCATAACTTTTCTGAAAAGTAAATGTTAAAGCCCAGTCAAGAAACATTCCTGTCAGGCTTTTTTTCAAAATGTGTACATACAATTACCTGATTGACAGAGTGAGTGCAGCTTTGGAGACGTTTTCGAATAGTGTCAAGGTCAATTGGACGAGTTCCATGGGGAGGGCTTCCTCTTTTCCGGCGGCTTGTGGCCTGATATAAGCATAAGCATAAATATTTGATGTTTCCAATAATTGCTATAAACGCGGGCTTGGCACGCAAAATTTTCTAAAGATAAAGAGTCGCCACCGTGCATACATGAGTAGTCCTTGTGTTGCGTTTCGGGTGGATTGTTTTCATCGGTTGTGTTTTTATAATCCAGTTTCCTTTTGCCATCTAGTTGCGGTATCCTTGTTTCATTAGTACCATTTTATTAGAAGTCCCTTTCGTTGCTTTCGCGAAGGGACCATTTGATCTGCGCTTTAGGTGGTGCTAAGGAGGACACGAAGTAGTAATAGAGAGACTCTGACTGACAGATGATGTGGGCAGAAAGTCTATCCCCAAGACTGCGAACCCAGTAAACGAAAAGTTTCGTCTTTGTTCACGATGCGATTCACGCTTTTGGGGATCGTACAATGCCGATAAATGGTTTGAAACTCGAAAAACATTGCCTCCTCGTAAAAATATCTGTCCAAGACTGGCCAATCTTCTTGCATTAACAATTTCAAGAAATTTAACAAAGTTTTTTTCGTGCAATAGTTCTTAAAAGAGAAGCCATGTATTGTTTTTATTTTTGCGTGGACGTCGTGCGGATTTTAAAGCTGGCGTCTAGTACCCAGGATGCGCACGACCAATTTATTCTAGTGAGCCACCTAAAATTAATTGTATTTAGTAATAGTGAAAACAAAACTACATTTAAATATAATAATGATAATTCTTACTTTCGAGTTACAGAAACCTCCAGTTGATTCAATAATATAATTGATCAAACAAATTTTGAAAACGTCAACAGCAGCAATTTCAGCTGCCTCAATCAGTTTGTCAAAAAAAAAAAAAAAAAAAAAAAAAAACCACAAATGTCTTATGTATTATTTTTTGCAAGTTTTTGTTTTCCTTATTGAATTAAAATGCAAGTAGAAAGATATCCTGAAAGCAAGCTCTCTGTTTGGAAATCGCCAGAGGCAAAAGGTCATTTCCGAGTTCCACTAACTCTCGCTTTAAAAACGAGGCTAAGAGCAAAACCTCTATTGTGAAAAGGAAATTGAAAGAAAAGAGAAAAAAAGACAATAATAATTTTCATCATATATAGATAAATTCCCATTAATAAATTTATAATTTAATCAAATCAAGCACATTAGCGCACTTCACGTAACTTTTGAGGGAAAAGCTATAACTTGAAACAGTCCAAGAGTAAAACAAATCTTACATAAAGTTAATAGCCAAAAAAATAGCAATCATCTTCGAAGAGACAAAGTCACCAATTTTATTTTATAAGGTTAATTGGACATCTCCAAACTATTTTATGCTATAAAAGCCGGTTATAAGATGATGTATTTTAGTAAGCTTACACACCTTGGACAGAATGCAGTTTTTCAAAAATTCTGTTTCATGAAGCATTTCTACCGATGACTTGAATGAAGCCGAGTGTGGGCCTTATGAACTTCATAACGTTTGATACAGCAAATGTATGGGATCACATGTCGTGCGTGACATCACGACGCCTCGAAGAGTTCGGATGGTCCGCCTGTGGTGCGGCGCATAAACACAGCTTATTTCCTATGCATTAAAATGAACTTGAGCCTACGATCTTTTTTTTAAAAAACTAGTAATTTGTCAGCGGATAACTTTAAAAAATATTCGACATCGATTGGTCGATACCTGAGCCCGCGATACGGTCAGGTGATACTGGTCAGTGGTTCTGTTTTGAAAAAAATGTATGTGCAATATCAGGTTGCACCTGGGCTCCCAAACTATCTGTAACTAGAAAGTTTGAAGTTAAATATTTGTTTCCCTCAGTGGTGCGGACGGACGCTCCGGTGGTCTGGCGGTGTACAGCTACGTGAATACAGAACTTTCTAGGATAGATAGATTTTCTTAGTTATGGAGCTCCGCTATTAATTTATAGTTTTGCTTTTTACTCTTGCTTTGAAGCAAAGTATTGGCACAACTCAGAAATGGCCTATTTAAGAAGATAGAGTGCTTTCTAAAAGAAATAGGCTACTAGCTGTGATTATGGGGCTTCGTTATTTAAATCAAACAGTGACGACAAAGAATTGAAACTAAAAAAACAACAACTTACTTGTTCTACATTAAGGAATGGGTCATCTAAAGTACGTGAAAAAAAAAAAAAAAAAAAACATGAAAAGATGAAGGGGGTGATCTGCCCCGTAAATATGCAACGTATCGACACGAAACTTACGTGAGAGTTTAAACGCGTTGACGAATTTAAGTCTGATTGATACTTGTCGAGATAAGGATCACGTGACTCATTAAGGTATCCAATGAAGATTTTTAACTCCAGGGCTACCGGGATGTGCACGAAACTAACTGGAAGGCATGTCCAGGTCAAGTTATCATTGAAATGTAAGGTTTTTCCTGTCACGTGACAGCCAGAAAACGTTCATCAAGGGTAGGCATACCACCGTTTCAGTTACATTTGGAAAGTACTTTAGATAGGTAAAAACAACACCTATAAAAACGCTCAGTAAAAGTTTTTTCAACCTGCCTGCAGAATCCTTAGAGATTTAAATACGCGTTACTTGGTTGCGCAACACGTTACCATGGTGATGCAATGACCTCAAATCACCCTTGCCACACATTTTCATTTGAAGAGAGACCACCCCCTCATTTGCAGAGCAAAAAAAAAAAAAAAAAAAGACAATCTCGGCGTTAACATACCTGACTTTCCGGCAGACTTGTTTTTCTCAGGACCACCTTTCTGTCACAAATTAGGTTGTATATCCAAACGGTAGGAATACATAAAACATTCCAAGGTACTGGAATGGGATGATAGTTTAGATACGTCTGAATTGCAATTGCCCTTTTGAAAACCCATTCGTTTCGCGAATTATCCTACAAGGAAAATGACAGTGTAAACAAACATTGACAGAAGTAGTAGAGATATGAAAAAGGTACTCGACAAAGTGAGTGTCTCCGTATTACTTCAACATTACGGAGCGTAGAGTGGCTCTGTTGTTAAATACAGGCGCATAAAACTTATAAAAACTACGCAAGTATATTAGGCGAGACCTGCTGTTAGAATATTGACATTCGAGGTGTCAATTTTCACACCCAAGGTGTGAATTCCAATTTATATCACATGCTCAAATAATGATGAGTTGCGTATTACTGATCATGACTTTCCCTCCATAATACCAAGTAACTGCACCCCGTTCATTGAACCGAAGGCTATGCCATTCTGATGAGGCCAACAAGGGCGAAAACAGCTGTTTATGGCTGGCGCTGCCCGGGTGATATGGTTGCGCGCATGGTACGTGTGCTTCAGTGCAGTTAATTGGTATTTTTTCCCTTGATAGCTAGGAATAATAATAATAATATAAAAATCATTGGAACGACTTACACAGTGTTTGTCAATATTCAAATTTCGGCGATAGTATGAATTTTTTTTTTCTTGAGATATGGAGAAGAAAATTATAAACGCTCTGCAACTTCAGGCCGCCAAAACTTCCAAAATGCTCACTACTTTACAGAAGTTTAAGTTGCTTTTCCTTAGCATTATATCAATTAACCTGGCAAGTTTCAGTAATGTTACAAATTATCCAAGTTAGATTCTGATTTAACACCACCCCCCTTCCACCCCTTAAGATTTCTTTTTTAGATTTTTCCTAGAGGATAAATATATTTATTATATGGCTGAGTCTATTTTCACCATGCGATTGGCCAATTTGCGGTCCGTAACTTGCTATACGGACCAAACTTTTTAAAGAAAATGCTCATTTTGGAGATCTAAATCTCTTTACCTCGCAAAAAATGTTTAACTAAAGTTTTAGACGCTTGTCAACCTTGAGGACTTTTATGTTGACTTTGGCCTTCAACATTTTAAACTGTGTTTATTTGTGAACGAAGGCGATGAAGAAACTAACTCGTAATCTAATCGGAGAGGATTCTAGTCAGTGTTTGAAAATTTTATCGTAGTACACAGTTACGAAGACGAAAAGCGACTGGCAGAGAGAAAATGAGTAATTCCTTCAACAAATATGATAACAAACATACCTGCACCCAATCATCTCGACAAGCTTCTTTGCCATCTGCAGTGTTTTTTCATAGACCAACGAAAGAAAGATAGAAGCGAGTTCGAGCCAGAACAATAATGTGCAGTTTTCAAAAGACTCCGGTGTCACATTAACGATTGAATACTTACAGCGCTCTTAGTTTCCACCGAATAAACTTTGAAATATGTATGTAAACCCTGAGGACTGGGATGTTGACTTTGCCTTTCCAAATTTTAACCTAGCTTCAGTTTTAATGAGAACGAAGCTGTTCAGGTAGAGAAACGATTAAATAAAGTCAAGACTGATCGTACTTTATCCGGGAAGCAGCATGTACTACCGAAACAGGTAGAACACGAAGTTATAAATACGCGTGCTAGGTGATTTTGGCGCTCGAATCACGTGGCTTTGTTTGTCAAAACCAAAAGGTAAACTCCCGTGGTCACATTCCTCAAACAGGCGATTTATATAAGTATCATCTATTTTTGACTTTATAGCACAACTGCGAAAATACTTCTAAGAAAAATAAAACGGCTTTACGGGACAAGTCAAAATTTTGACACATTTTCTACGAAATAACCAAATACATACACGAGGAAAATATTCGACCAATCGTAGACAGTTATTTGCATCGACAAACTGTCTTTGAAACACTTGTTGGCCCCAATTTGAAGTGTAATTGGGTTGACTCCTCTTTAGTTCGGCTTCTGATCCAACAGATTAACTTTTTTAAATTAAGCCAGTTAAAACTGGCTTAATTTATGTCAACCCAATTAAACTATAACTTGATTCGTACCCTCTCCTGAAAAATTTGACTATTGGAGATCTACTGGAAACAGCTTTTGAAGATTTACAAAACCGTTACAGCATCTGTTGTATCTAGGAATTTGTTAACATTAAAAAGTTATGTACAGTTACCTGCACTCGCTGGTAGGTGTTGGAAAGCAACGCGATCAGCATGTTAATGAGGAGGATAAGAGCAAAAATAAGATAAAAAGCAAACAAAATCTTAGCGAGAGTTTCTGAATATGGGCCAGCAGATTCAAGAGGGCTCAAGCCTTCCGATAAATCAAGTAACGACCATCCAAGGTGTTTAGCTATCTTCCACCAGCTGTAAATAAAAGAAGAACTAGCAATTTATTTATATAAGTATTTTTAGTATTTAAGACATGTGTAGCAGCTATAGGTATTATATAAAAAAAGCTGCTTTGGGAATTGGGAAGTGCCTTGAAACACGGCTGCAAGTAAAGTAAGTAACGGCGTCATTTCGCTGCTATGCCAACTCGTCATTGTAACCAAATAAATCTGTGGTGGTATAAAATCTTGGTTACTTAACAATTAATGAATGAGGGTAATTATCCTATGAAGAATTATGAGATCTCCATAATTCCTCATATGACACGAAAACCGAATTCAATAATTATTTTATTATTCATTTAAAAAGAATTCCTAGTAAAACATAGCTAAAACATGCTTACCTCCATCGATCTTAAGTTCACCTTTGATAGGGCTCCATATAGCAGATGTCGCCCTTCGAGTTTTTAGCTATTAATTCGCCTAGTTCTTACTCTTGAAACAAGTGAAATGTCAGCCATTTTTGTTTTCACAACCAAAACAACTCAATAGTCCCTAGATCTCCTCGGTTAACGGTGCATTAACCTGCAGGGTAGCTGCACTTTTGTTGTTCCCAATTTGTTCATCAGTAGCTGGTTATGGTGAATTATGCGTGTGCTTTTAGTCAATCAGAATCGGGGAAATATTTTGAACGAATAATAATGTAAATTGCTTCTTAGGGTGAAATCTCTAATAGTTCCTGCAGAACTGTGCAAACTACTCGAATTTTACTTTAAAGCGTTCAACGAAACACTTCAAATGACACTAACATTAGTGCGCTAAAACTGTTTGAGTCTAAAGATCAGGGGAATTTCTCACATTTTACTCCCAACGTTAGCTATTTTCTTAGAAAAAGGAAACCTAAAACTATTAATGGATTCAAAAATGTGATAGAGAGAGGGATAACAAAAATTCTCAGTTTCGTGAAACGTTCAATTGCATCTAAGAATTTCAGGAAAATAATACTGGCGCCCTTTTATTTTTGAAAAGCCTCAATTTCCCTTAGGATGACCGAATAGGCGCCCTTGGAAAGCATTTCGATTCTAGAGATCTAAAAGTACGCTGGATAGCCTAAAAAGTGTTTTCAAAGTATTTTGGAGGAAACCGTCGTTTGGTGACCGTGAAAGATGACTGTCGCAAAGGTTGTCGAACTCCGTCAGTCACTGTACAACAGTCCTATTCAAGACTGACTGATCAACTTTATTAATGAGACACATCTTCTAGCTGGCGACAAGTAGCCTAAGAGTCGGGGACATTTAGTTTTTAAAATCTAATATGGTATAAGATTACATTCGGACTATTACACCCACCCCGACTGTCATACACGTAGTTTCAATTCTTACCATTGTATTCCTGATTTGTTGCACACACTACAATGGAAAATAAAAAAATGTGTAAATTGTTTTTATTCTATAACGTCCGATTATTACAACCGAATTTTACAAAATTTTGTATTTTTTTTAATATTACAAAATGATCGGATATTGAGAGGGTAAAGGACGCCTGTCACCACCCCACTTTTTTTTTTTTACTTTTTTTTTTTTCAATTTTGCAGACACTGACGTCCACAAATTCCTGATTGGCTGACCCGTAATGAGTAACTAATTGGCGTGTATCCTGGCGTGTGTTAGTGAGAGACAAATGTGATTCAGGCATCAAGGAAATGTGTTCTACAGGCTTTAACCTGGAAAAACAGCCGTTTGAAAATTCCATACTGATTACATAAATCAATGTTAACATAATAAATCCGGTAGTCATGGGGTTCCAAATGCAAAGTTGTTCAATTTAACGTTTCTCCTGGTCCATTTTGGTAAAATGTTGTGTTCATTTGCGAACGAGCTGCAGCAAACTCAAATGCTTCTTCTAGAGAAAAACACGTTCCACAAATATTGACTGCTTGTTATAGATTTTTCGCTTTTATACATTGTATTTGACCTTTGTAGCCTTCTGTGTTTTGTCTTTCATTCGAAAACAATGGCTGGAACAATATAACTGCTCCGACATCCAATAAGCACTTATCGCCTGACTCAGGACCGATTTTACGTCATCAGTTTGGAATTTCTGTTGCTGAGTCAAAGACTTTCCTCCTCACGAAACGTCCCCAAGCGGCAACGAGCAAGGAGAAACGTTTGTTTTCGTAGAGACATAAGCTTTGGAAGATCATGTAGCAACTTTGCGTTAAAACCCGAAGTAGAACCGACTGTAATAGCTTGTTTAGCAGGAAGAGATACACGGGAGGTTTTGTATAATTGAGTTTTCCAGACACCGAGCATCCCACAAGTGAGACGCACACTGAGTATATTAACATTTCTTGGGGTTAAATTCCATCTGCTACATACACTGACATTTCTCAAGACTGTTATCCGGTTGGAAAATTTGAAAAAGGACGCGATATGGTTCAAATTATTCTGTTACAAGGTTTCTGTCCACTGAAAATTGAATTTACTCAATTTCCTGATGAATTCACTAACATTAACATCATCCGCTTAATCTGGAGTCGTTTGCCGGTGTCTGAATTTTTAATTTTGAACTCTTTTTTTTATCAGGGATGCCGGTATTATTTGGCTGTTTTGTGTTTGGAGACACAAAACATTTACTTTGTCCCATCTCATGATCAGAGCTTTGCATGAGCGGCTCTCCGGGAAACGTTTCTCAAGGTGACAAATAACGGAATGTAAACTGCTAAACCGCACCGAAACTAGCTTTAGGCGCGCACTGATTTCAAATAAAGCTGTCACTTGACAAAGAATTGAGGGTAAGAGCGAGAGAAAAAAAACAAACAAACAAACAAAACAACAACAAAGATTAAGTCGGGTAAATCAATATAATAATTTTCTTCTTAAAGTATTCAGAGTAAAGTGTCGTGGACATCGATTTCAAAGTCATTTTTGGACATTTGACGCATTTCACACGGTAAACTATTCCAGGTTTTTACACCATATCTTGGAAAAGACTTAGTTTGTTTGTCTAACCTTGAGTGTTTAACATAATAGTCACCTCTTGAAGACGATCTTGTATTATATGAATGAATATTTGATTGGCAAGCAAAATAATAAGGAGGTATTGGGGGGTACCCAATACCGCAATACCGTACGAAAAAAATGGCAAATACCGAAATACCGCGTCGAAAATGGACTAAATACCGATACCGCATATTTTAATTACATTTATAACCGGTTCCGCATACTTATGGTTGCTTCCATCTAGCCGCGGAGTTTAATATCTCAGGCATTTATGCACAAAGATGTTTATGTCTTTTTTTGGTAGTTCGCAAATTTTTCGCAAATTTTCACTGAAAAGTAAACTTCATTCGTTCTTGGACCTTTTGGTAGGTGTATACAAAACGAAAAGCATGCAGTGAGGTATGAGCCCTAATAGAGTCCTAATAGTGAATAAGAATTCTCTTATCCTTAACTGGTTTCTAAAAGGCCATTTGTATGATGGCGTCATTATTACTACAACCAGCAGTTCCCTTTCTTTGCGTGAGACCGTCGAGATGGAAGACTTTGCGTTACCCCCTAAAATCCCCGACGCCTGCTCCCTCGGTACATATGAAACCAAGATGGCCGCCAGTAGCGCATAGCCTGCGTAGCAAGCGTTTCCAGTCGAGTTATGCCGTAATTCGTCTATTAAGTCCTCCCTCTCTAATAAGCCTCCTCCCTCTAATAGCCCCCCCCCCCCTTTTCAGGGGAAGAAAGTTAATAAGCCCCCCTCTCTATTAAACCCCCCCTTCTCTCCCCTATTTACTCTTCACAAATAAATGATAGACTGTATTAATTAATCACGTGTGTAAAATGGAAGATCGGATTTGATCCTAGTCCTAGGCTGCATGACCTAAAAAGTCTTGTACTTAAGCTTTTCCACTTTGTATTCTAGTTCTTTATCGCGTACTGATACCATCGTCGTTTTCAAATTAAATAAGCCCCCCGTCTCTATTAAGCTCCCCCCCACCCCCCCCCTCCCCCACCCCCAAATAGAGGATTTACGGTAAGCTAGTTATAGCGCGAAAGTTAGGGCGGGAGCAAAAACAAACAAACAAAAAAAAAATGGAACGGGGAGGGGGAGGGGAGAAGAGGAAAGAAGAAGTTTCCTTCTCTCCCCTCCCCTCCCCCGAAATCTATTTATTTTTTTTTTTGCTCTCGTCCCAACTTTCTTGACGAACTCGCGCGGAAACGCTTGCAACTCAGGCTAGTAACGCAAAGCGCTCGATCTCGAAGGTCTTACGGAAAAATAGGGGACTGTGAACCGTCTACAACTACTACTGCTACTTGAATACATTTAGTTTTCCCTTTCGTATTAAATTTGTTAATTCCAAAGCGTTATATAACAAATTTAACGCTCTAACTTACGCAAAACAGGAAAATCGTAAAGGATTCTGGTAGTCGTGGTAGTGGTAGTCAAAACACGTCATCACGCATATCGCCTATTTTCCGGTCATGTGTCAGAAGTGTGGGCCAGTCTTACCAGTTTACCAAATCCTCTCTTTTGACTTTACCAGTCGTTTTTCTGTACTCGAACCCGGCATCTAAACTTATTTTTTCTTGCGATAATGTTCGCCTCCTTTGCCCTCTTCATAAAAAATTACCATACAGTCAAAGATGACTTCGCCGTCTTCAACCTCAGGGACATCAGCCATTGTGAGAAAACGGGTAAGACCTCGAATTACCGGCACACGTACACAGATTGAAAAGCCTGGTAAGGTAACTTGAGACAAGTCATTGTCATTGGGTGCAACAACAATCTTATTGTATATTGACCAATATCATCGACCATTAACTGTCACAAAATGACCCACAAATGGTGTAATCATTTACTGCTATGCATAAAGACTTCTACATATTAACTTTTATTGACCTTTATGTCTTACTGTGTTTTGTTTTGCGTATTGTATCGAAAGGAAAACGCAAACAACCTTGCCGCAATTCTTGGTTTTCACATGACGTCACAAAAATTCAAACTAAAAAACTATCCATCCTACCGAGATTTTACTTTCACGATGCATTAGAGTAGCTGAAAACTAATTGTCAAACAAATTTTCGCTTCAAAAGGGTTTTTAGTTTTGTGATAGAGTACGCTTGAATTTCTAAGCTTTTGCGTGACACGGCATTTACATGACGGCCAAGAGAGCTGCTATGTAGGTTAAAAAAATGACTTATTTCAGGAAATGTTGCCATTTAAACAGTTCATATACTAGAAAATGTGTTATTTTAATGTCTGTGAGTTTCTCGAAGAATAAATTCACGCTTTTGTAGGCAAACTAGGTAACAGATGTTTCTGTTGGTTTCCGTCCGCCATGTTGGAGCTCATCCAGGTGAGCACCAGCATGGCGTCTCCATACAAATCTCTATAAATATGGGTAAAACATTTCTTCGGATATCTCGTATACGAAATATTCCTCTGACCTGAATCTTGGCGAGGGTCTTTGGATATGTACCTCCTTTCATTTCCCAGATTCTGGACTTTATCTATTGAACGGTTTTTATTTTTATTTTCATCTATTTTGAATGGCGTGACACTGAAAACCAGCAATACCGTGAACAATCATATTTCCCCGAATACCGTCTACCAAAATGACGAAATACCGCATACCGCAAGGCCTGATGATACCGCAATACCGCACGTTAAAATCAAAATTACCGAAATACCGCATGATTAAAACCCAATACCGCAATACCGTAAACCCCCATGTCCCCCTCAATAAGTTAGATATGTTAGCAGGTGTTAAGCTGTTAGGTTATCATGCTTAATAGCAACGGATTTAAAATAGAGTAGATCTAAGGGAAGAAAGCTAGAGGAGACAAAATAAGGTATTGCATGAGAATTGTAGTCACCAAAGAACATGAGGCGGAGGGCGCGGTTTTTGAACAATAAGAATTTTGTTTTTGTAAGTTTTAGCAGCTCGACCGCAAGCGACTACGCCATACAATAAGTAGGGCTAGATAAGAGATATGTATATGAGGTGTAAAGTACTCAGGGGTACAAAGTGTCTAAGGCTGGCAATAATGGCAATTGTTTTACTTGTTTTTGAAGCGATGTTGGCGATATGGTATTTCCAAGAAAGATTTTCATCAATAAGCACACCTAGATGTTTGACATAATTTTTGCATTCTAAAGAAATGTACGAGTTGTTATGATGGTCAAATACTTTCAAGTTGACTTGGTGATTTACCTTTTTTTGTCTGACAAAGTTAGATTTCTTTATATTCAGTGATAATTTATTTGCGATTAGCCAGTTATAACCCCTAAAAATTTCTGTATCAACTGTAGATTCAAGCAATTTGAGATTTTTGTCAGCATATAACAAATTAGCATCATCAGCAAATAAGTAGAACTTCAATTTATCAGAACTGTTAGATGAGATTAGCAATCCAGGCTTGAATTGCACTATCGTATCCTTACATTACTTATTTATTGCATAGTGTTGTATTTCAGTTGTATCTCGGTACGTGTGCGCGTACAATTTTATTTTGAGCGCGCGCATTATTTATTTATTTATTTAATTGACGTGTACATTTAGTTCGTTTATTAACGTCTTAATTTTAGTTTGCGTTATTTTCCTCACTATTGTCCGTGACTGTGCTCACATGGTTGGTGGCTCCTCCTAAAATGTTCTGTAATAGGTATAGGATTTAATGGAGCCGAAACCAATTGTGGAATTGCACGCATTTTAGGCATCCTAATGATGAACAGTTGCGACACGTAGATATATATTTTTTAGCAACTAGGAAAATTTGCAGTCTGTCTACTTTGGATTGATATAAATATAAATTAGTATAAATAAGGAACAGTAAAGGGTCCTAGGACCGATCCCTACGGGACACCTGATAACACTACTTCTTTTTTGGGCATGTTTTAGGACCAGTTGGTGTTGTTTGTTGACGACCCACTAGGTATGATGCAAACCAATCGTTAATTATTCCACGTACTCAATAATGATTCAATTTTCTTAATAATATTGAATGATTTACTGTGTCAAAGGCTTTTTGCAAGTCAGTCAACACACCACATGAGTACAACTTTTTATCCATGTTAGTTTCAGTTTCATTTTTTGAGGTGCAATATGAGGGCAATTATCAGTTTTCTCCTGGGCTCCCAAACTAGCTAGAAAGTGTAAGAGTAAACATTGGTTTCCCTGTGGTGCGGACGGACGGACGGGTGCTCGCTGTGAGGTCACGTGATTTCCAAATTTTCTAGGATGGATAGATTTACTTACCCATGGTACTCCGCTGGCTCTCCGCTGTGACTGTAGCATTACAACTCTCATTCAGTCTTACAAAGTTCTGATCAAAGGTACATGATGGAAATCATCGCTTTGCCATTTCCTAAATGCTGGAATTGCTTTAATTTTATAAATCACAGATATGGAATAACGAAAGTTATAAGATATTGTTTTATTTTTGCTTTTGTTTGTTTGTTTGTTTTTTTCTAATAGTACGGTTGTTTCCATGCGCGAGTCGTGCAAACTAGACCCTGTTTCAACCCTGTTTTTGACATGTGAAATTGGCACCTGGGTTTAAGACGGGACAAGATCTTTCGACGAAAAAAGTACACAGCGTTCTTATCCTTACTAAAATTAAGTTTACCTCTATACAAAAGGGGAGCAAGTTTGAATTTTTGAGTAGCTGCTGTGATTTGGTGATTTTGGTTGATTTTGCACGAATTCGCCCTTTATCAGTGTGTTAACTAATACTGCAATAAGAACGAGTCGGAGAAAAAACTCACGGTTGCTTTTCAGTGGTGTTTTTGCTGACCATTGTCTTCTCAGCCACAAATACTTTAGTTATGGTGCTGGCGAAGGCCATCGTTATTGCTAGAAAATGTACCACTACCACAACTGCATCCCCGATGATGTGAAAAAATGCGATCTGTACAGTTCCAATGCCTTTATTTGTTTCTAAAATCGATCCAAAAGCTCTTAACGTAAGAAACATCGTGTTAACGCCGTACAGATGACCAGCTATGGCTAAAATCCTGTTGTTGTTTACTGATTCCGATTCCACCCATATGGCAATTCTCAATGGCAGTAAGGCAAAAATATAAACAAAAAAGATAAGGAAGTCGAAAACATTCCAACGATCCCTACAATAAAAACCAACACACACAAATTAAGTGAATATAAGAAAACAAACAAAACATAATCTATATCCACACCTCATCCCCCTGAATCTTGTACCTTAAAATATTTTGTCTTTATCCTCTTAATGATTTCTAAAAGGCCTTAGTGTGTTAATAAATCTTACGTTATTGTTACAGGTCACGCCAGAAGGGTGAGGCTTCAAAGCGGCCGAAATGAACCTCCTGAAACAGGAATTACCCAGGTCACCCTAAGGCTTATGCCTACAATGCACAAAGCATGAGCTTGGCGTCCTTATACGCACCTTCACCCGAGCGTACAGATAAAGCTAGAAAAGTAATATATTTTTTTGTCTTTCCTGAAGGCATATCAGTAAATCTGAATGACTGATAAATGCTTCGCATTATATCGGTGTGTTTCCCTTAGCATTTAATTTAGGTTGAGACATGCGTCGAGCGAAACTAAAGCAGTTCAAGCTGGAGACAGAAAACTACTACACGAAGTGGGAGGAGACGAGAGATTGATCTTTCTTGCAATTTTGCACATAGGACGTTGACATTGATAGCGTTGTAACAAAAAGTTAATAGGGTGACTTAGCAACAGGACGGGAACGTCACTTGTCGACGGGAAAGAGCGCGGAAAGGACTAAACACAACTCCCGGTGCTCAATTTGCCGCTCGGCATTGGTCAAGTCAGTTGTTTGATTTGCGCGTGCCGTCGTCAACTGACGTTTCCGTTCTGTTGCTAAATCAGCCTAATGGCATTTGAAGGGTAGACGTCTCGCCTCTTACTTCTAACCTTCTACCCTTCCGTAAACACTGTACCTTACCAAAGACACTAGTATAGAGATAGGTAAAATAGACACCTTACTACAGTGCGTTTTCTTTCGTATTAGTTTTTAGAAAACACGTTTTGCGCTAAACTCTTTTTTGCTGACGGACATTAAAAAGAAGGAAAGGATCCAGGTCTTGTTTAGAGTCCTGGTAACCTCTTGCTAGAGAGATATCCCCGTCAAAGAAGCCTCTTACAAAATACAGGAAATAGCATTTCCGAGACCCTAAATTTGAACATTTTCTGTCCCCAGATCCCACTGGTTTGTAACGTCTTCAGCGCACTAGCATTTCTTCCCGTGCGTCCACCTTCGAATCTCAAGTTACGCCTCTGATACAGCGCATTATCATGTGCAATAGCACGAACGAGTAGAGGGAACGTTGGTTTTCCCAGCTAGTTTTTACCTGTTTATCTCAAAACCTAATTGTAAGGAAATATAAATGAAAATTAGTACATGATTGAAGATTTATTAAATATGTGTTACCGTGATAATTATAAAATTATAAAACAACAAGGAATTTATTTATACCTTGAATAGGTGAATATAAAATCTTTTAGCTTTGCTTTAAAAAGTGATAATCCAGTGATCCTGTGTTCCGGTGGTTTTTTCGCAAAATCGATAATTTGCTTCATTTCAATTAAAAAGCGACCGGCGAAGAAAACCAAAATTGCCCATTCAAGTGCACTAAACGACAGTTGGGACGACTCGACACTTAAAGCCAAATGCAGTGCCATCAGTACCAAGTAGCTTATAGTATCCCGTACGAAGATGAAGCAGGGAATCTCAAAATAGGCTCTGTATGTTTTGTGTATCCCTGTGGAGAAGTTGACATCTGGGTTAGTCAGAAGCTAAAATAACTTTAAAATGAGATTTATAGCCGGTGGCCATTATCAAAACGTAAATAAAGAAGAGGATGGAATCGTGAGTACAAAATTTAAAAGTAGCTTTATTCGGGTAAGAGCCCAAAAAAGGAGCAAATAATGATAACGATAATGATGATGATGATAATCGTTATCATAAAGATAATTACAACTAGAATGACGACGACGACGACGAACATGATGGAGTGATCATAATCGATCGTCATCGTATCATGTTATGTGACAGTTGACAATAATCCTAGGAGGGCTAGGGCGACAAAATATCATGTAAGCAAAGACTGTCGATGCCTCAATCATTTGCTTTACATTTGTGAACAACTTGAATTGCATTAGAAACCATGAACGTGAGACTAAAAACTGACTCCCTAGTACGCACAGGTTTGTGTGTGAATATTGAGTGTGGAGTTTGGTTTAAAGACTTAAAGATGAGAGGCTGCTTTCCTTTGTGACGAAAGGAATGATTTTCAAGTTTGTGAGAATAGTCGAATAGAGGTGGAGAGAAAACTATAAACAGCCGATGTTGGTGGATGTAAGGAATTAACGGTCCTTCGGGATAATGGCATGATGGTGCATCAGATCAGGAAACGAAACATAAACCGGGATCAACCGAGAATATGTAAGAAAGCAAAAGGAGGTTGAGTGGAATAAATACAGTGTTGGATACCCTACGATATCGTCTTTGCCGATCTGCGTTTAAAAGCATCTCGACCTAAGGTCACTTATGTCAAAACAAGAAGTTTTAGAAACTATAATCCTGACGCATTTCAGTATATCTTTTGCCCGTCTGTCTTGGAAATATCCGACGACGTTGACGACAAATTACATGCATTTGATCTACTTTTCAACGAGAGTCTTGACCACCATGCTCCGATCAGATCAATTAAAGTTCGCAGAAAGCCAAATCCTTGCATAACTGAGGAAACACGCGAGCTTATGAAATATAGGAACTATTGGCGCAACAGAGCACGCAGAACTAATAATCCCGCTGACTGATCTACTTACAAAATCCTTAAACACCAAGTGAGAAAGTTAATAAGAGCAGCGGAGATCGAATTTGTCAAGGATCAGATTAAAAACAATCCACGAATACAAATTGTATTTGAAAGGCAATTTGCCTTTGTCTCCCTAAAAGATCTGTCACCCCAAAAGTATATACCAAAGATATGACAAGACCGTGGCGGATGATTTTAACGACTTTTTGCCTCAGTCGGAAAATCTACAAATGCAACTAATATTGAATCTTTGGTCACCTATTTGACATCCAAGGGAAGGCTTACCGCAAAACCAAGCGGCAACAAAAATGGTTCTTTACTGAGATATCTTTAATTCCCTCAAATGATGCATTTCTCAATTGGATTGGTGATAAGAAATTGACTGCCTGCATGCTTTTAGATATGAGTAAAGCCTTCGACAGCGTTGACCACCAAATATTGTCACGTAAAATACAAAGCGTCGGTGCCTCAACCAGCGCGTTAAAATAGTATTGCAGCTACCTTACAAATAGATATCAAGTTGCACGAATTCACAGTTTCGTTTCTAATCCTCTTCCACTTGTGGCGTTCCTCAAGGCAGTATTTTAGGCCTCCTATTATTTAGCAGATACGCAATGGATCTGCGAGAAGTTCCAAGGCATTGCTCTACAGAATGTTATGTAGACGATACAAAACTGTTTGTTTCTTTTAATTTACACAACTGCCAAAAGATTGTCCAAGAAATGAATGAAGATCTCCTGCAGGTGCGCAAGTGGTGCTTCGGAAATCGGCTACTACTGAATCCAGGCAAGACAAAATTAATTGTTTTCGGAAGCCGACAGATGATCTCTAGGATCCATGAATTTCACTTGTCTTCGTTGGGAAAGGACATTTCCCCAGTGCAATCAGCGAGAGATCTCGGCATAATTTTGGATCCGAACTTAACATTTGATAACCATATAACGACTTCAGTGTCGGAATGTATCGCACGTCTAGCGCAAATTAAGGTGATTCCCTGGTTTTGTACTGCGCATCTCTTACTGCGCATAACAAGTTGGCCTCGGCAAAAAAGAGCATGTGAAGTAACATTATTAAAATGAAGTTGACCGAATAGAAACGCTATTGCAATTTTTACTTGTGGTTGTTTCTTGCCGAGGTGAGACTCAATGTGGTGGAAATGTGCATAACGTATAAAGCAGTACGCGTTTTGCTGAGTTCGACTTCCTTACGGAGAACCTCGATAGTGGATGTTTAATTTTTTGCTTATTCACTTTGATTTTCATTTTGACGCTTTCTCTATCACATTGTGTCCTAAATGTGATATCTCGATGTAAATTCTGTAAAAACGGATTTTTAATACTTTCTTCCCACTTTCGCATACATTCTACTTTGAAACTCGCCTCAGTACACTCTCAAAAATAAAGGAAAATGCATTTGGTGCGCACTTTCTGCAGCTCTACCGCAAAAAAGAGTATGGTGACCCCCATTTTTTATTTCATGATTTTAATAAGGACAGTGCTTCCTTTCGGTGCGAAAAAAATTGGCACAAATCTATGTTCAGTTTTTTGGCAATTTTACTAAATTGTACGGATTGAGCTATAACGTGTCGAATAGCGCGTGTCCAATTGAATTCTACTTTGGAGCGTAAAGTGAAAACGAGGGCATTAAAAGGCATTTTTCTAGTACGTAAGTGGATAAACAATACATTAAAGTCAAATTCTGTGCGATACCACATGCATCATTGAACAAATCTTTCCTTTTGTCTAGTTTTGGGCTGCTCGCGGTTTTTGTCAAAGGGTCCAAAATAGCCGTATTTGTCGGCATTGTGACGTCAAAACGAGCAGGGTGACCCCCACTTTTTATTACCTTTTTATCATCTTCTTGACTAATGTTACATCAGTGTACCAAGTTTCATCTACAATCTATGTTAGGTTCTTTTACTAGGGAATCACTTTAAACGGGTCAAACATTGCAAAGACAAAAATACGTTGTTAACCGTAATACATGCCTTAGTCTTCAGAAAAATGTAGCACTGTTCGAACGTTTGGGCAAGTACCACAAATAAGAATGTTAGAAAATTGCAGACCGTTCAAACCTTTGCCTGCCGAATCGTCAGCGGTGCGAAAAAATATGAACATGCAACACCCCCCCTTAAAATCCTGTCTTGGTTGCCTGTTAAGGACCAACTGCATGACTGGTCACGCCCCTGAATATCTTACATCCTAATTCATTAGCCGTGAGCAAGTTCGCGAACGAACAACTCGGAGAAGCCAAAAGCTAAACATCTCTCTTTTCGGAACTGCCTCCGGACAGAGAACCTTTTATTACGGACTGTCAAGCTTTGAAACAATTTGGAATCTTTCCTTAAGTTAAGCTCATCTGTCATGGCCAGAAATTCCGGACATTTGAGCCCGTATTCTATCTGCGGTCTTACCACTAAAATAAAGATGGCGGAAAATACGAGTCGCCGTCGATCAAGGAATGTTCTTGATTATTCAGAGCTAAATGCCCTTTCTTCTATCGTTCTTTACAACACATCCAAACGAAAGAAGACATAGCTGCAACAGGGCTCTTATAATAGGCGTTCTTGCTTTGCTCCATGCAAACATCGGAAACAATCGCATCCGATGTGCACAGTGAAAATTATGTCTTCTCATGATACACTTTGTTTACGAACATGTTGCAAGCAGTAATCATCGCTAACACTTACAGGGTTCTTAAACTTCTCAATTTGAATTAAATCTTAGTTATCCGACATTTTTAACAAACAAAAACCGATCCGGTCTAGTGGTTGCGTGAAAAATTTTAATATTCCCGCGAAAATGTGACGCGTCCATGGGGATGTTTACTGGCCAAAAGTACTCTCTATTTTCCTTGTATCCCACAATTCTCTACAGCATTAGAAAGCTTGTTTTTCACTGAAAATTTTGATACCAACCATGGCGGAGTTTGCTGGAAATTGCGAGTTTTTTGCCCAAAAATATGGCATGTGGTTCTCGGATCAACAGAAACAAGACGCTCGCGTGGCATTTGATATCTTCTCTTTTGGTAGAACTGATTTGTGCTACTCTGAACTGTTTTTGAAGGCAATTAGCAGGGCGATGAAATCAGTATGGAAGCTGAAAATTGGTCAAATAGTACACCATACGGTGCTTTTCCTCAAGCGATCGCGGCACTTGGGATATCCCGATTATGTTGTCTGCTATAGCGGATCAAAATCAGTTTGGGATGCAAATATTGGATTTCAAGCCTCTGTAATATAGAGCGTGTATGAGCCAAGGGGTTTACCTCGGTGTAAGAACCTGTGAACTTTTTCTTTGTTTCGCACCTTTTGCTTTTCTAGGTTCTATTGTACTGACTTCTTTGTTTTCTTTGTTCTCTTTCGATATGCTCCGCATTATGGGATAATTATGCATACTTCCTACCTACCTACTGGTCAGCGGTCACGTTTAAAAGAAGTTATTCAGATGCAAATTAGCAGTGATATAAACCCTAGGAGGCGGCGTAATAACCAGTTCTTCCTTTCGTGCTTTACAAGGTCAGCGAGTTCGTTTTTATTTATCCGTTTTACGTTCCTTGTTTTGGGTCGCTTTCTCAAGGGGTATTCCTTGTTCGTTTACTCACATTTGTTCTTTTCGTCGCTTTACTCTTTTCTTTTAGCTTTCGTCGCTTATTTGGCGCTCGAGAGTCGACAGCAAGAGTTTCGCTTGCCCACGTGGTGATGTCTTCGCCAGCCAGCGCTAACACTGCACCTTTGGAACCCAATATGGCGATTGCGAATGAAGTTCACGACGCGGTTGAGGTCGACGACACCGACCACGTGGAATTTGATTTGGATGAGTTGAAGAAACAGCTCGGAATCGACAGTATTCTTGAAAAGCTCAACGTCCTTGCTGCGAAGTTCTGTAGCGGGAAAGCTAGGACTGCCACGACTGAGTACTCTGGTTAAGAGGCTCAAAATTCGAAGTCCTCTTCAGAAACCGCCGAAGGGGTTTTTGACCCCTCGGCCGCAGTAGTTTCCCACGAGGTCGCATCGACTGATGAGCCTCACGAGGAGGAGTTTAAGCTCCCTTCGGTGTTCGAGGAAACCGAAAGTTTTGGGCCTGAGGTAGCTGAGGTCATTGCCCAACGTGTCAATGATGCATGCTTTAAGAAAGCCATGGATTCCAAGTTGAAGGATCTGTATGAGAAGTATAAGACCCCTGGTAATTGTAAATACTTGTGTGTGCCTAAAGTCAATTTAGAGCTGTGACACGATTTGTCTAAGGAG
>JBBMOI010000021.1:1650000-1677500 GCA_038088405.1 Porites divaricata
CAAGCTTATTTACCATTTGCATGCAGCGTTTTTGCAAAGACCAACAAAGGAAAGTTGGAGGAGTTTCTGAGACAGACAAATTGCCCATGCAGCTTCCAAAATATTCAAACGTTAAGCTTGCATTAGCAAGCTAAAACGTACAGCGCTCTTAGTTTAATAGTGCTAATACAGTGTACATGTAGTTCAACGCGACGCATTTGTTTTCAATTTCACTTAGCCTTTGTCTTTTTTAACTGCCGTCAGATGTCTTTCAAATCGCGTGTCCTGCACTTGTTTCCGCGGGTCTCCCAAAAGGATGCCATATAATAAAGATCACTCAGGTAAATTAAGGGATGGGCCCCATTTTCTCGGTTAATAAAAGGTCTATATATCAAGTTGTCATATTTCATATTACTCTGTTTTACAGTAATACCTTTTTCTGTTCAAATTTTATTGCAGTCTCCACGAGAACTTTTGTTTCAGAATTGTTGAAAAAACTTTTTCTATGGAATTCATGATATTTTAGAAAATCCAGGCAACGCAAAGTGAACTCTTCCACCCGACTGGCCAGATTGATAAAGTCGTACTTGTCAGGTTCTTTCTTATTTGCCCGTTGATGGAGCTTTTCAGCGACCTGAAAAATATATACTAGAATTAAATGCGTTATCGCAAAATCCTCGCGAAGTTTTACAGAATCAGCAGTGACAATAAAGGGGATAGGTGAAGCCAAATGGGAAAAAATGATCAGAAAACTACAAATAAAAGAAAATGTACAAAGTACGTAGTATAGGTTTTAGTTAGGGTTACGTAGTGAGCATGGTAACAATATATGCTTTAAGCAAATACTTTGAAAAATATTATTCTAATTCAATTTCCAAAATCACCTTTCCGGTCAGCTACTTCTGAATTTTGCCAAGCGCCAAACGTGCAATGCGAGCTGTTGTGTTTAAATAAACAGTACTGAAACATAGAGCTATGCTTCAAAATGAAAGTATGTATTTAAAAAGTCGAACACACCTAGTAGTAAGAGGTCTCAGCTCGGAACTATTTTCGTTCGCATTTTACTTTTACTTTTAATTACACACAACCTATTTCATAGACGCAGCATTTTGAGTACTCCTGCATGCGATTTATGTACGACTAAAAACAACCGGCAAAGCGATAAGAAAGAGGTTTTGACAAACAACCAAGACAAGAATTATCATTAAACTAGAAATAAGTGTATCGCAGAACCTCGCGAAGCTCGGGGGAGGCCCATAAAATGTCAGGGATGGAAGGGGGAGAGAATTGGAGTAAATTGGGTAGCTTGGGAGGGCGAGTTTCAACAATGGCTCTAATATTGGAAGGTGAGATGTAGTTAATCGCCGTTTGGTTGGAGTAAATTCCAACCCGGTGCCCTTTTATTAAAAAGGAATTTCTAGGATTGAAATGGGGTTGGTGTTGTTAAGGAAGGGTAGCCAATTTTTCATAGGTCCCGTGTTCACCCCATTTGACCCTCCTATACGTGTAATTATAGTAAAAGAAAATGCGTGTGATAGTGAATAACTGCAGGCGAATATGCAGCAAACACATGCTATCTTTAATGTGTATTATTATTCATTCAAAGTATTTCCCCAATTCTGATTGGCTAAAAGCACGCGCATAATTCACCATAACCACTAACTGATGACCAAGTTTGGAAGAATTTTGTGTTTAACGAAAAAATGACGTAAAAAATGCAGCCCGCTACGGGTCAATGAATTCGAGGCAAGAAAATCGCTCAAAGCTTTCTTTTACAGCCAGAATCATAACTAAATATTCTTTGGAACGTTTCTTTCTATTTGCGGTGAGAAAATATCTGAAGGCTTTTTAAAGTTCTATGAGCTTATAATCAAACTTGATACTCGGTCAGATCATTGTCTCAAATCTTACAAACGTGCATAAACTAAATAGCCCCATAAACTACGCTCGACTTCATTAAATTAGATATAGAAAACAAATATCAAATAAAATAATTGCTCAGGCTTACCATTCGAGATGCACTGAAAACTATCATCAAGTAAGGCCAGAATGGCTTCAGACTTTTCAACCCTTTTACATCTCTTACGCATCAGCGAGGTAAAAACGAAAACGATGCCATCCGAAATCGGATTTCCGACATTGACAAGCGACGTATTTCTCAACCAAAAACCCAATGAACAAACTAGCCATGAATAACAGAAGACTCTTGATAGCAGCTGAATTTCATTTTGTACATTCAGTGGAAAAGACAGTTAAAAACATCAAAAGTGGACAAAAACTCTGTCAGCCTCTGAGTTATCAAAGTAAACAAGTTTCAAGATGCTGCATAAATTTTCTGCATGAACTCACCTGTCAAGTTTTGACCAATCAGAGCATAAAAATTGGACATAGAGCGTGACCAAAGCGTAACCTTGGTGAGACAAGTCAAAAGCAACTGGCATGTCCTCCCTGCCTGTAAAAACTGGCTGAATTTTAGCTTCAGAAGTCAGTTTGAAATCAAAATTTTAATTGTGCAGCATATAAAACACAACATACTTCATATGAATTTAAAAAAAATTAAACTTGAGCCTGCGATCATTTGAAAACCAGTAACTTGTCAGCGGATAACTTCCAAAAAGTACTCGGCCTCGATAGGTGGAAACCTGAGCCCGCGATATGGTCAAGTGATACTGGTCAGCGGATACCTTGTTTTGACAGCTGTCAAAGTGATCGCAACATTGATGTGCAATTTACAAAGGAGACTTTTGTCTGATTGGTTAATCTCATCTGTGTTTTCATTGGTCAATCTCCTAAAAGTGATTCTAAGAGCGGGAAAGAACGCGAAGGTGGGAGGCAGCTTTGGGGGCGTCGGCTAACATTTTCTCTCATTCAGATTGATAGTCTGTTTGTGCAAAAAGGAACTCGTTTGAATGGAAACTGTTTCGTTTCCCGAAAACATAGATTGGTACTTACTTTTTGTGGCAGATGCTTCGCACTAACAAGGGAAATCGTGGCGAGTTATCGACGGATCAATCCAACCGCAGTGAGTCAAAACCTACCGTTTTCGGCGCAACGAAACCCGCAAGACGTTGAGGAAAATTCGCCTTTCAAGAAATGTCCGTCATTTTTACCAGAGTTTTCAGCACAGGAATGAATTACTGTTAAATAAAGTAAGTTGTTGTACAATGAAAACGTGTGATTTTTAACGTAGTGATGATATTTTGACCAAAACAGCGATAAGAGCCTATTCACTGACGCTGTGGAAAATTTGAAAGTACATGACAGTTAGCATGCAACTCACTAATAGTAGCTTAGTTCAGCGAAACGATGTTTGATGGTCACCAAACCAAGGCAAAAGTGCAAGAATATAATTAGAAAGTAATTTTTTAAAAAAAAAAATAAGGTGGTTTCATTGATAAAATTGCAACAATTTTCCAAACACTTGCGTTTACGAGAGTCGACACCAAGCAGAAGAGGAAAAATTCACAGTTTTCAGAAAAACTTGTTCAAGTATCCGAGACTTTTGTCGTGGGCTTCGGGACAAGAAATCCCTTTTGTTAGAGATAGTTTATTAATCGAGGAAGAGGCTTGTGTAAATTATCTGCAATATAAAGTGGCTTAAGAAAAGCGAAAACGTTTTATCTTCTCAACGTGAAAACTACCAAAATGGCGTCCCAGGACTGTTTTTAGAGTTTCTAATTATGTTAACAGTGTCTCTAATTTTAGTGTCTTTTAAGTCTTGGCCCTGAAAGAGTACAAAATTTCAAATGATATTTGCTATCGCTTCGACGCTTTGCTTTGAATTGCGACGAATAATGAATGTTTGAATGTTGGGTGCATGGAATTTTAACGAAAGAGAGAAGAAATTTTCTTGTCATTAGGACAATTTTCAGCCAAAAAGTCCATTTAGAGTTTGTGGGACGAGGATCGCGTTTAACCGATAACAGACGAGTAATGGAAGAATTGATAGAGCGAAAAATAATGAGTGTTCAACTGGCAAGGTGTGCGCAAACCGGTATTGAAAATGAAAGCGGTCGCTGATAGAAAACGCACTTGTACTGTCGTCTTGCTTATTCTTACAAGATTGTGGTCTCTAGGGCAGCGCTTATATTGAGAACAATCGCGTTGGCGAATTGAGTGTGGGAATTTAATTTATATTTAACAAGGAAGATAAAGACACACTCTGAATACGACGAAAGTTATCAACATCAGGTAAGCTAGCTTAAATTTTATGTACATGAAAACGTAAACCGTGGCTCTACTACAGTCTACAAATAAAAATAACACTAGAATCCCGTTCAAGCGTAGATTTTTCGTGAGCTTTCAGGGTTTTTTCACAATTGCTAATAAGTTTCTGGATTACAAAACCGCATATTTGATCGTTCACGTGTTAAATCTTTCTTCCATGGGTTCAAAATATACATGACATACATTTCACATATATTTCACTTTCTTTGTCCTGTCCTGGATAATTTTTAAAAAGCTTTACAAGTTGTTTTCTTACAAGCTCAACTTTTCTGCAATGCTACCAATTTCATATATTTATTATAAACCTCTCTTTATTGACACTAAATAACACAACATTATTACTGCGTCAAAATTCCCAACATTTGTTTATACTAGTAATGCCTAATAATACATTATTCAAAATGTTTTTCAAAAATTTGTTTACATGCTTTTTCATAAATTGAATTTTAGCCACCTGCTCCATTGTAAGCAGATAAAGAGGCTGAAGTTTATGCAAGTTCTTTCACTCTTATTATGAATCTTTGTTTAAGTCCATGCATGATAAACAAGCAAAATGCTGTGGTTGTGTGTCCTGCAGCCATTCTCAGCAAATTGGGCAACCACACTGTTCGGCCTTAACTGACCTATGACCTAGCAAACAATGTTTGAAATACTTCACTTCAGGTAACAAAAATGGGAGTGTTCTTTTCCTTCCAAGGAAATCTATTTGAAGCCAACCAAGTCTAAAATTTGTCAGTGTTTTTATCATGCACAACAAGGTTACTTCAATTGCACCTTCTTACCTGTCTTTAAATAGACAGGGCTTTTATTACAAACTGAAACAAGGAAAAATAACTATTAGCAGGGTTAGGGTCATAAGATGCCCATGATGTTCTGTTTTCTTTGCCTCAAGCCCTTAACCTACACCATTTAAAAATGATAGATGATGTGATTGCTTTCCATTAAAAGCCATGAAAACTTAATGCACAGTACTATATTTAATGAAAGGTCTCAATAACAATATTATAATGACCATTACTCAATTTGAGCAAACAACATAATATAAAACAATACTGTGATTATTTTTACTGAAACTAACGTATCAAAAGAATACATGTACATCACGGTAAGGTTCAATTATACATGCCTCAAGGTTAATGTCTCTTCCTAATTGTAAGGGAAATAATTGTGAACATATGGTTTTACATCAATCAAATGCAATTCGAGCGACTTGGAACCTTGCTGGAAACTAGCAAATTCTGTGCATCCCAGGGATCAAATATTTGACAACCCTGGGACAATCCCCCTTCCCCCTGGCTTTAAACACGCACTTCTGAAATCCAAACATAGCTGAAAATTTACAAGAAAAATTCAAGCAGGTTGGCTTCTTTGTCAAGGTCAAGAAAAAACTTGCAGACGTAGTTATTGGTCTTTCTCTTGATTTTAAATATGCATGTTTCATTGCTTTTGAAGCCAGAACTTTTACTGGCAGGAGTGAGCAGCATGAGTTAACACGTTTTATTTATTGAACGACTGACAACCTAATGACAATTATTTTTTTTTTATTGCTGAAAGACGGCAGTTCATTTTGGGTTCCTCCTTTAGCATAAATATTTGCAACTGGTTGCATCTCTTTGAGTAAGCACTCAGTTATACATCTACTGACAACAAGTCTCTGTTTTTGTTGTGAACAAAACAATTGTAGATAATTATTACAACACTACAGCTGAACACTAGAGGTGCGTGGGTGAGGGGTGTTAAGCCAAGGAACTCGTGCTTTGCAGCCTCTACGTTGCTACATGCATCTTCGAATGTGCAGCCGGTAATTCACCACCTGGCAACAAGCAAACCACTTCAAACTCAAATAAAATTCAAACAGCTTTTTAGAAAAGAACAACACTGTGCAAGGGACGAATGCTAAAAAGGGAAGGTACAAAACTCGGACCGGGTCGACTCTTTCACACATGGAGAAAACAATCAGTTTTATTATGTGGTAAGCAATAAATTCGGATTCATTGTTGTAGCTTTTTGTGTCTTTACCTGATTCTCTTTCGGCTCCAGGACACGACGTTTGATCGAGTTGGTCGGACTTAGAGCGCACCTCTCTGGAGTGTTTCCTCTTGCGTAAAAGATATGCCGTTCTCCTTCGGAACATTACTGTGGCATTTCGTACATAAGAATTCCTTCCCAGCTGATGTACCTTGTTTTAAAACGGTTTTTTTTTTTTTTTTTTTTGCGCCCTTTTGGCCAACATTCAACAAGCTTTACAAGGCATCGTCACGTTGCAAAAAATTGTCCTCTATCGATTTGCAACGAAGTCCTCTTTCTTAGGCCAAGCAAAAAACACCCTGTCGATTAAAACATGCAGTCCTTGAAAACCTTTCCCGCTATTTGTCATATGAAAATCAACAACTCTTGCTAGAAATTCTTGAAGGAACGAACGATCGAAGGAGAACTTCAAGAAACTTTCCCACTAGCAGCCATCTTTCTTTACTCTCTGGCGCGCGGTAAGAAGACTGAACACTAAAGATTCAAACAACCAATCAGACAAAAGTCTCCTTTGTTTGTGCAATTAGCTTCCTCCTGGGTTCCCAAAGTAGTTAGAAAGTGTGAAAGTAAACATTGGTTTTCCTGTGGTGCGGACAGACGGGCAGCGGGCGGTGTACGGTCACGTGATTACCAAATTTTCTGGGATGGGTAGATTTACTAAGCGATCGGGCAAGGGAAAAAAACAGTTTTAAGGCGATTGAAAAATATCGGTATGGCCTCTGAAAAACTGTATCGAAACACCTTAATACAAGTAAACAGGAGAGGGGACGAAAACCTTCTAACAGAATAACTTCAAGCATAATATGCCTGCATTCCTTTTTACACTTTTTGAGGACTAAAAACAAAAAGGGAAAAAAGGAGACTTGATTGCAGGTTAGCTATTTCTAAGCCCCACTGTGGGGTTCTCGTAAAAACCCTGGGCCCATTGTGGGCTATTTGCAGCTTTTCCAAAACAAAATGACCCATGCTCGACAAATGTTGGGGAGTGGAGGATGCATGGGCGGTTTAGAATTGACTGAGCTTCCCGGGAGCCAAGCATAATGTCACTGCAACACCTTGAAATTTCAAGACAAACCTATCCTACAAACCAGTAAAAAATCTGCGTTGCAAAACATTCACTGTTTTGATGCGTCATGCTAATTTTTCCAAATTAACGCGGACAATGCATACATCCATGACTAGTACATTTCAGCGTGAGTATTGTCAATGCTTTACATTCAAACGATGCGATAAATTCAAACTAAAATGTACTAGTCATGGAGGTATGTATTGTCCGCATTAATGGCAAAAATTAGCATAACGTCAAAACAGTGAATGTTGCAACGCAGATTTTAGACCGGTTCGTAGGATAGGTTTGTCTTGAAATTTCAAGGTGTTGCAGTGAATCAATCTTAATGAAAGTTTCATACATTTTTACATACATTATGAAGATTATGTGAATAGATTTTTAAAAAATTCGTTTGAGTCGTTTCGGAGATATTCAAGGAGGCGCTAAAAGTCCAAATTCTGAATGAAGTTGCACTTATACAGGTGGCGAGAAAACGGGTTAGTACGGGTTAGTTTTCAAGATCGCAAGAACGAAAGTACACCAAAATTTCCTAGCATCAAAATATGACATGAAGCAGCAGTCTGACGTTACTTAAGAATGATTTCAGTCATTTATAACGTTTTCATTAAATAGCCTATCACGGCTATTGAAAATTTAAGGTTTGAAATATATTTTCGTTTCAGTCGAATTCAAACATACAGAATTTTTTACTTCTTAATTACGGAGATTGTTTGCTAAACATCAAACTTTAAGTTCCTAGTGCTGGATTTTCAGTAGCAGGTTTAGATCACACAAAATTCGGCTTTTATCAATTTCAAAGTTTTTTGTTTATTGTTGTCATAGTAATATCGATAGGAATGAACGTTTATTCGTTTGTCTCACGATAGAATCGCTTTGAGATATTGATCGCGACGTTTCGACTGCAATACTGCTAGTCTTCATCAGGCGATGAGGTCGATTGTTTATGTGTAGCTATTTATGCACGTTGGTTCGCTGTGATTGGTGTATTTCGATCCTTATTATTCCGATCAGCAGATGATGTTCCCTCACGGGTCCGCTTTGTAGTTGAACGGCTATGCTTTCGCCTGATGAAGACTAGCAGTATTGCAGTCGAAACGTCGCGATCAATATCTCAAAGCGATTCTATCGTGAGACAAACGAACAAACGTTCATTCCTATCTGACACCACGATGAACAGTATTCACATCTTTAATGACAGTAATATCGATTTTACTTAAAACTACATTTTCACAAATTTCGATCCATAGCCAATTACTGGTGAAAATGTTATAGCGATCGGACAAGGAAAAAACCAGTTTTAAGGCGATTGAAAAATATCGGTATGGCCTCTCAAAAACTGTATCGAAACACCTTAAACAGCCAATTTGCAGAAGTCCTGATTGCAAACTCACTCATAAAAAAAAAAAAAAAAAAAAAAAAAAAAAAATTCAAACCTAGGGCCCATTTCTCGAACCCGGTTACTTTTCAGGTCTGAAGGCAAATTTTAAAATAAAACCAATTGATTAGTAACAAAGTTCCTAGCTCATAAGCCAGTCAATGTTGCTTCGTTAACTGATAATATTTCATTGGATAATTTTCAAAGTTATTGAAACTTTGATCTTGTATGCAAACACGGCAAACAGCTTTTGGGGGCTGAAAACGTTATCGGGACTTCTGGGAAAGGGGCCCCTGCTACCATGTTTTCAGTTTCACAGTCCTAATCAGGGTGGTTGTTTCCCAGTAAAGGTTAAACACTACAAATTTCAAGGCACTTATGCATTCTGATTATGGTTTTTCTTCATTGAAGGAGTGATTTTATGCTCTTCCTGGTGTTAAATTATGCTCACTTTCTAGAAATGGTATCTTCGATCTTCGAATTGTAAGGTGTATTGTACTATAATCCCAAAGTGCATCATGCATGTACTCAGTGTTGCAATAGAATATTTTAGCCAATGTGTTTGTGTACCTTACCTGGTGATGCTACATGATGTCAATCATTGATCCTGTTTACAACAGTGCTACATTGTATTGTAATAGCTAAGACAAAATCAGTGCGAACTGAATTGATTTTATTGTTCACATGTTGAATGCAGCAGCAGCTCATGATACACTGCACAGCATCGCAATCATGAAGGTACTACATACTGGCATGTCACAAAAAGCAGTATGATGTTATTAATACTATGTTATATTAATTTTGACAATTAAAACAGTGCTCTGATTGAAGTTTGAATAAATAATGTACAACAACAGCATAACACAATCCAATACAAAACGTTATCCAATATCTCATTTCATACATCCTTGTTTTATAGTACTGTTGTATCACTGTACATGTTTTTTATATCCTTTGATAAGTCAGTGGGAGTTGTTCTTAAAAAGTATCAAATAAGACTAGTGAAGAAATATCGTGATGTTTGTTTTTTAAGTGTGATCTATTATGTTAATGTTCCATATGACTGGATGATTTACATGTAACTCACATACATATATATATAAACTGTATTTGATTAATATGATTACTATGTGCTTGCATTCAATTCTTCATTGTATTATAATGGACAAAATATTTATGTCAACATTTGGAAAGATTTTTTTTAATGAAATACATTACATGATTTTGAAAGACATCATGTCTACTTTCACTTTTTGCTTATATTTTGTTGGGATTTTGAGTTCTTCCTGTTTTCCTTTCCTTGCTCTAGATCTTCTACAGAGAAGATATTGATATTTTGTACACATTTCAAATAGTTCTCCGAGTATATTTTACTGACATTCTTTGCACTTTTTATAGACATTATATAAAGCCATTGTTTTGTGTTCATTTCATTGAAATTTTCTGCAGTTCTTTTTGTGGCCATTTTATGCATGAAGATTTCATTGAAATTTACAAAGCTTTTTTCCTTGAATATTTTACAAGGATTATGTTTACATTTTAAAAGGCTTTTCGCGTACGTTTTAAAATCTCTGTAAATTTTGATTGGATATTACAAGGAAAACATCGGAATTTCATGGAGATTTTATGCCATCTGGCCACATAAAATGTGGTCAAATCTACAGACATTTTATAGGGTCTATATAATGTCTGTAAGTGTGCACCTTTATAGACATTGCATTTTACAAAGACGATATAGAGATTTTACGGAGATTTTGCTTACTTTTTGTGATGTCTATAAATAGTTCAAGTTTTCCAGTGGATCAGACTAGTGCTCTCACTCCATTTTCGATCCCCGCGCGATCCAAGCACGACAAAAATTATAAACTCGCTTTCGAGAGGTGCTTCATGCCTCGCTTCGCTCGGAATTATAGCGGAGACCTCAGAGACCAGCGGAGCATCATGGGTAACAAAACTTCGTAAACTATCCATCCCAGAAATTTGGTTATTACGTCAGCGTCCGTCCGTCCGTCAGTATGGACTCTCCGGGTAGTGGAAGTAGAAAACAATTCCCCTCCTCTCCCCTAGAGAGCCTTTTCCCCTCTTGTTTCAAAAGGCTTTAGAAATGATTGACAAATCAGAATCTGTCAACTGAGCAAATGTTTGGTGGATTTTAGGGGCCAAATATTTGACTTTTGAGGGGGTTATGGGTGATTTCAGAAAAAACATATCCTGCAGACTGATTTCGAGAGGAAGAAAAGCATGCAAAGAAAAATCCTGTGAAAAACAATATCCTGCACTGAAAAAAATATCACTCATGATGTATAATGCTGAAAAAAAATTACACCCGTTATATGCTGGAGCAAAACACATAGCCCCAGCGGTTTGGAAAAAAATATTACCTCATCTAAATCACCCATATCCCCCTCCCCCACAAACGTACCATGGTTGAAATGGCCGGCGCGCGTTCACCATGTGGTGGTTTTCAAGACTAAAGTGTTGCATTTCAGCAGCAAGGAATCTGAAGAAACTTTGACTTACATTTAGAACTCTATGGAAAAGGAACGCACGTTTTTAAAAGGGGATATTTTGTTAAAGGTGTTCATGAACGTTTTCTACATTGGACATCGAGGTGAAAGAAAAAGCACAAAATGTGCATTTGAAATTGATTTTTTGCGATGTGCTCAGCTTAACTTGCGTGAACGGATCCACAATCCAGTTTGTTACGCGAATTGCTCTTTAGGATTAACTTATCGGTTTTTTCATTAAAACATTTTCAAGAAACGAAGTTATTTATCTGTCATTGCTCATTTTAACCGACATTAGCTCAAAAAACAACCGTCAGATTTTTAGAAACACTTCAGACGGGCTACTCCCCTTTCTTGAATTAAAACTGAAGAGTTGTTTTTGTACATGTTCCATTGAATTTCTATTCATTTTTTAATCCATTACTTGCCATTTAAGAATTTTGCAGTGTGTAGAATTCAAGATTTTCTGCAGTTTTGCAGTGTGCAGTGTGCTTCTTCCATAACTGAATACCGCCTGAATGAAGTTTACCGCGTTTTTTTTTTTCAGTTGTTTGTTTACGGCTTTATTTAATATTGTGAAAAGTGAGCGTATCTAAAATATGAAAGAGTTCTGCTCTACTTTAACGACAGACTCGTCGGCTTTTCGAGCCCGAGATTTTTTATTTTGTTTTCTAAATAGAAAGTTTAATATAATTATTCAGCCCCTCCTTTAAAACGTGAACTTATGCAGAAGGCTTCTACAGTTCAATAGACCATTTTCGACATATTAAAATTCATACGTGGCTCCGAGGCTTGGGGGAATAAAACAAAAGAAAGGTTTTATTCATCACTGAGTCTCAAGATGATTTCTTTTGTTTTATTCCCCCAAGCCTCGCAGCAATGTATGAATTTTAATATATCAGAATTGGTCTATTCATAAGGATGTGACGATTTCTTACTTGACTTAGACACGTGGTTTGCCAGCATTTTTCTTGTTTACGTGCTTAGCGACAATTCAATAACCGTCAGAAAGTGCACCCTGGGATGGCGGGGTTGTAAGGTTGTATGTATAGGAGGTTTACCCCACCTAAGCGGGTTACATCACCTTCCTAATGTCGTCCCCTACCTCCATGTAAAAAGCCCCTTAAAACCCGAAAAACGAAATGCCAGTCCAAAATCTTATACGAATAAACGCATTTCCAAAGAGAAAATATCATAAAAGGACTAACCCGTATTGCCAATGACAAAGGATTGTCACTTCTCATCAGAGTCTTTGCTGTAATTCTTCCGTGAACAACGTCATATGTTTCTATTTGTATCATTTCCAGGAGGGTCGCTTCGCTGTTCGATTCTGGATAAATGGTACCATAATAAAGACAGATTCGGTCAAACTTCTATCAACAGCTATATAGAGGATATTACACGGTGGCGCGAAGATATGAATTTTATTTTCGAGTGGCAAAACAATATTTTACTCACTCGCTGCGCTCGTTCGTAAAATATTGTTTTTGCCACGAGAAAATAAAATTCATATCTTCAAGCCGCCGCGTAATGTTTTTTTTATTATATAGACAAAAAGACATCGATAAAATAATAGAGGGAAATGACCGAAATTACGTCATCGATAAACTCACTAGTGAGATTATGGAAAATAAACCACTCGGGTCCCGGATGTAGTTTTTATGAATTTTATGAGCGGTATATTTTCCAGTAAAACACTCGTGCCTATATAATAATGTAAAATAACTAAGATAGTACGCGCGCTCTGATTGGCCGAGAGGCGTGTTTGTATTGAAGTAAACATGGTTGTGACGTCAAGATACTTCGCTTTTCCAGCGCTAATTACGCAAGAACGAATTTGAAAAAAAAAAAAACAAAAACTTTCTTTCCCCATTTCCTCGTCGGGGCGAATTCTCCCAAGAGCGGCTCAAGCTCAGTGTGTGAGTTTAATCATTAATGTATGTAGTTTCATATTGCGTAATTTAAAATGGCCGTAAATATAAAGGATTTGTATGGGAATTCAGGTAAAAGACTCATTCACGGCCATTTTAAATTACGCAGTATGAAACTACATTTAGGGGGTGTTTACATGAGAAAACTCGCACCGGCGCGAGTTTCATACCGACATGACTCTTGATTTCGTATCGCGTTTACATGATGACTGGGTTATTTCACATATGATCTCGTTATTTGAAGGCACACTTCATGTTCATAAAATGCACGTATGATTCAAAATCGCAAACATTAGACCGATTTCACACCGAAACGGGTGGTCGTTTCGTGTTTACATGATACCGTTGCGAGATTTCGTACTGGAGTGAAATTCTCACCCCGGTGCGACAACCGGAGTGAACTCACGCCGGGGCGACTCGCTCCGGCATGACTTTTTGTGGTGGTATCATGTAAACAAATGTAGAACCATGAGAGGGAACCGGAGTGAACTCGTCGCGGCGCGAAAGTCGCCCCGGTGTCATGTAAACACCCCCTTATTAATGATCAAACTCACACTGAGCTTTGGCCGCCTGTGACTCGCCCAAACCCTCTCGTGTTTATATCAGGCTATGCAAACACTGGAAACGTTTCCCATTGCTTAAATAACAACGTCGATGAGCATTTTTGTTTGGTGTCCGGCAGGGAGGCCTGGCAGTCACAAATAACCTCTTTAATGTAACGAGCTTTCATATAGCAAACAATAAATCATTTTTTTACGCACTTTCAGTGAAATGTATAGGACATAACTTGCCCTTTTTATAAAGAACATTTATTTTTCAATCCCCCAGCACTTTGTTACATAGGTGTTGCACTCAGGAAAACCTTGCCTGAGAAAACAGTCGATATTTCGCGACGACGCCACTGGTCTCCCTGCAAAACAACGCCTGAGATACAAATGAGCCAATAACAATCTTCCCTGCACAGCAGAGCGATCGCATAGATTGTTCAGTGCCCTCTGGAACTGATGTTATTGTCTGTGAAGATCCGGTTCGGCGTAATTTAAAAGCCATGCATCAAGCAAAATAAATCTGCAGGTCCAGATGACATTTTTCCGCCTAATTTATCAAAACTACCTGAGCCTGCCATTGTTTCTCCCCTGACTGGTCTATTCTCGTTGTGTGCTCACCTCGGAGAAACTTTTACTGATTGGAAGAACGTTCGTCTAAATGCGACGTACAAGAAAGATGAAGCTGACTTAAATATTTATTTAACAATTATTCCTTGAGTCCAAATGGGCTCTGAGTCAATAGCCCATGAGGGCGAGTCCGTATGGGCCATTGACTCAGAGAACATGAGGGCGAGAGGAATAATTGTTTTTAATTTAGTAAAATCCAACTAGTTGGTCAAAAACATCGAGAAAAAACAACTTTAATAAGCAAAAACGATTCAGCCACCATTGTTTTGGTTTTCAAGGCTGGCGCATTTCGCTATTAGTGGACTATAATATATAGCCCAGTAGTACAGTTGTATTTTGTCGATTTGGTTTACAAAAATATGTATGGAGCGAAAATTATAACTGAGAAAAAGAACAAGTTCTCGCCTACATCCACAGCCTTTAAACAGCGATAGCTCGGTCTTCCTTTGCTTAATTTTGTTCCAACCCCCATGGTTCGAAAGCGTGCTGTATCAAACATCCTTTTCCGTAGCTAGTTTTGGCAATACCTTCAACCAGCAATTATTATTTGGTACAAAACAACTACGTGTTCTGCAACTCAATTTGTCGAATAATATGAGCCCATCATGCAAATAAAAATCAGCTGTTAAAGCATCATCAAACGGCCCGAATGTAAGACGCACGGGATGCGATGTCCGTCATTTCTGGCCAGGCATGGCTAAGAACTGAACTACTTAACCGATCGAACTCAAATCTCGGTAGTAAACGGCTAACATTCAACTATTCTAAACGTTACTTGTGGGATTCCCTAAGATGCAGTACTGGGCCCAACGCTGTTCGCCTTGGACACCAATGAATTACAAAGTGCTCTTACTACCTCTGGCTCTGTCTTTATCTACGCGGATGACAAGACCGCATTGGGGACACTGTTGATAAAGGCGGTCACTTTTTAAATAAAACTTTATCGGGACTCAACAGTTGTTGCCTAGAAAATTTTTCAATTCCTCACTCGGGAAAAAAAAAAAAAGACGAAGTAATGCTATTGATGAGAAAACCTCACATCGGTTCGCTAAATTCTGTGACCATTAGAGAGGATCGGAACGAGTGATTGAGACACACTCGTCTTTTGGGTGTTACTATCGAGGTAGGCTTTCCAGGTCACATCATTACCTTACAAAATGCCCTATTGGACTTTGCACTTCACGATAATTTTACCATCAGTTCTATATGGACTGGTCGTTTGGGGTGGCTGCACTAATGCGGACCTTATACATTAACTGGAAGTACTTCACCGTAGGGCAGCCGGATAATACATACATACATACATGCATACTTACATACATACACATACATACATACATACATATACATACATAAATACACACATACATACACACATACAGACAGACAGACAGACAGACAGACATTACAGACAGACAGACAGACAGACATACATACATACATACATACTTTATTGCAACTCTCTAAAGAGGGTTTTTCAGTTACAAAGTTACTAATCAACTAATCAACTAAAATAGGTAAATAAATTACCAAATACATAAGATAATAAATATACGTTAAAAAAAGAGGTGAAATACAATAGATCATTCACTATTTACAAATTCATAGATTGATCAGAGAAAAGTAGGTTAACAATTTTTTCCCTAAAAACTTTGACAGAATCTGAAGATTTAACATTGTCTCTTAGATTATTCCAGAGCTTAGCACCGCGGTAGGGGAAGGACCGCTGACCAGTGGTTAGGCGGCACCTTGGAATGTTCAGTTGATCACATTGTCTAGTATTTCTAGTGTGAGTTTGTGAACGCAGAGTAAATTTCTCGATTAGGTAGTCAGGCACAAGTTTATTAATACATTTGTACATAATCACTGCATCGTTCAAGTAAATTCTGTCATTAACAGGCAGCCAATTTAGTGATTTGATAGCTTGTGAGATGTGATCAAACTTTTTGAGGCTAAGAACAACACGGGCGGCAAAATTCTGCACTAACTGAAGTTTGTTGATGTTATGTTTACTAGTATTTGACCAAACAGTTGAGCAATAATATAACTTACTAATGTGCAACTTGCCCTGCGATATGCCTACTGATGAAGTATTTTATGTTTTAAATGCCGTAGTCATTTTACTTAGAGGTAACTAATGTTAATTCAATGACATTTTAACATAAGTTATCCCTCTTTTGATATAACTCTAATTCATTTGTAATTATTTTACTCAACCTCACAAGCTTTATGTATGTATGTATGTATGTATGTATGTATGTACGCAGACACTATGACGTGACACTACCCATATTTGGATGGTGATTCTGATTGGTGGAGGCAATATTTTATTCTCCTTTGGTTGAACAAAATTTTCGGCCAATCAGAAGCACTACACAGATTTGGGTAGTGCCGCGTCATCAGTATGGAATTCCTGCGCCCTTTTTTTCAGACGTTATTTTCCAGGGAAACCAGTGATGGCGTCGTGAAATGTAGGCTGTTTTGTCGGGTTCGGGAACACACGGTGGTGTGCCAGATTCATCTAACAGCAGAGTGATGCGCACCCAATCAAAAGAAAGCCTAGTTGATTTGAGAAGGTTAATATAACATCACTGGGAAAACAACTCACGTAAGGCGTTGTAGTAATACAGGTAACAAAAAAATGTTCCTCGTCACATTAAGATCTTAAAACCTACTATCAAACTTCTGAGAAACGCCCGAATCACTGATTCTCACAACATCGGACCTGCCACAAAAAAACAAACAAACAAATGTCTAAGGAAAAGAAAAACCGTTTCTTATCTGGATTTCTACAAAAAAAGTAGAGTGGGTGGGCTATTTTTAATTCTTTTAAAAATAAGCTGAAGTTCTTCGGTCAAATTTTGATAAATAAAACGCCAAATATTGAATGCTCAAATACAACTTTGTTTTATTTAAATACTGAATCATGTTTAAAGCAAGGTTATGTGTTAAGCGATAGACCTTATTACATGTAGGCAGGTTGTTTAAATGCGTCAATTTAGAAACCGGTATTCAATACATGCCACATTTTATGAAAAGTAACGCGCAGAATTGTAGTATAATTGGTGCTGAAGGTAATTATTCTTCTGTTAGTTTTTCTCTCTCCAACTTTTCCCATAAAAAAGATAATGAAAAGGGAAGTGGCCCCCAAAATATAAGCTGTCGAGAACGAGAAACTTTTTTTAATATATATATTTTTTTCCTGGCCTTAAAAACTAACTTATCGATCAATCAGCCAATTTGGCAATGAAAAAGGGGACATATTTTTAGCTCATTTTTTGTAGCTGATATCTTGCGCGAAGAAACTTTTAGAATTAAAGTTAGTTTTGCCACCCGGCCTTTTGGAGATAAACAACAACAACAACAACAACAACAAACTGATTGTTTTTTTCGATTTCATCCTAATGTCTACATTGGCCGTTTTCACACCAAGGACGGATTATTCATCTTTTTTCCGTCAACTTCACAGATGGATAAAATCAGGCGGAATGTCCATCTTAAATTAATACCGTTCCATTTTTAGCCTCCCACGTAGCCGGGTTCGTCACGCGTTCCTACCCTACTATGGGGCAGAAACGCGTGACGAACACTTAAGATGTATTATTATTCATTCAAAATATTTCCGCAATTCTGATTGACTAAAAGCACGCGCATAATTCACCATAAGCAGTTATTGCTTTGTGTTTAACGAGGAAATGACGTCAAAAAATGCAGCCTTCTACAGGTTAATGAACCGTTAACCGAGAAGACCTCGGGACGAGGTTGAGCTTGCTTTGGTTGTGAAAACAAAATGGCCGACACTTCACTTGTTTCAAGAGTAAGAACTACAGCTGGAATAGGCAAAGTAATGGCTAAAAACATAGCAAAAACAGCAATAAGACAACTCGGAGAGCGACATCTGCTATTCGGAGAATATTTGCGGAGCTGAACAAACGTAAACGTACACTATCGAAGATGAACCTAACATCGATGAATCGATGGAGGTAGCATGTTTTAGCTATGTTTTTAAACTAGGAATTATTTTGAATGAACAATTATTGAATTCGGCTTTCGTATCTCGTGGAGAGTTATGGAGATCTCGGAGGGTGTTATCCGCATCAGCCTACGGCCTCGACGGATAACACCCTCCTTGAGGCAGTGAAAAAAAAAAAAGTGAACAGAAACACTTGCAACATTGCCTCCACCAAACGTGTAACTAGAAGTTCCTAGAAGTAGTCGTGCAAAACAACGGCAAAGAAATGTACAAAAAAGTCTCCTCATTACTGACCAACTGATCTTTTTGGCTGTTTTCGTTGCCGTCGCCTCTTAGCATTACACTCTTTATTTTTTTTGTTCGAGTAAACTATAGGTGTTAACGAGAACTTCGCTTTTATCCCTAGCTTAATCTATATACTAGTACTCTGAATAACTAAAGGACACGGAGTGCGGGCGACAACGATCGGCGGCCCAAACAAAGTCAAACGCTTTTGCTCCAACACCGTTCTTTTGCGTATGTTTAATTTACAGTCAAACCAGGCCAAGCGTTCCCGTTGCTGACGAACTAATGAATTCATTAACGGAAAAGTGATTTCGTTTGTTGATTCAATAATCCATTCATAACATGAACAATCCAACATTCATATTTAGCCTCGATTCCGTAATCGAATGTTGAATCGATTACTGTTGCTTGCTCTTCTTTTTTTTCTAAGAGGCGAGTGCGGCGAGTTACTGCCAGTAATCAGTGCACAGACCTGACCTCTTAGAAAACACAATGGTCAAACTGAGGTCAGTGCACTTGCGGTGATTGCAGGATTTCGATCCTCGGCCTTTGTCAGTTTCTTTGCATTTGCGGTCTGTCTATTCTAGCTGCAATATTAATTGAAGGCAATGAAAAACGCAATCGTAAACGGTAGGAAAAGGGACGCAAATACGATTGAACACAACAGACAAGAATAAAGAACAGGTAGATTTTGTTCATAAACTAAATAAACATTTAATTATTGAATCGAGACCCAATTTGACTGTTGGATTATTCATTTAATGAATGGATTATTGAATCAACAAACAAAATCATTTTTTCATTAACGAACTCATTAGTTTGTTAACGACGGGAACGCTTTACCTGGTTTAACTGTAAAAGAGGGTTAAAACACGCTTGATCAGATTACAAGGGGTAAAAGGTCGAAACGCCTGATCAAATCGCGTTTTGGGCATTCCATTCATTCTTAGTAAAATTCCAAACAAATGCTGGCTACATGCATTGTACATGCAACGCATGCTGCTCAACAACAACCTGGAGATTAGGATTGCGGGTTCCTCTTATCGCTGGCAGTTAGGAAATATAAGTGCATGCGAGCATGAATATGAGGGTTGTCACTAAGGGCCGGGGACCGAAATCCACAAAAAAGCAACATCCCCGGATACGGACCTGAATGCAACCAGTTTCGAAAGAAGTAAAACTCTCATGTTCAACAAAATATGTAAGGTCTTGTAAACCCCCAACATGAAAACGGAAAGAAAAATATATTTCTTACCCGTCACCTTGCCTACTGCTGCTTTCGTCGCTGCTTTTGTCGCTAAAGCTTTGGTCTGTTACAGAGCAAAACACATGTTAGCTTACATGGAGAAAGATTTTCGTGAACAAAGAGAAAAACACTAAACCCATGAAACAGCCTACCTTTCACTTTTTTTTAAGCGTCACAATTAATTATTATCAACCACCAACTCGTGCTTTACCTTAATACCGCGCGCGCACTTTCCATGATTAAAAGGATCCTATTCTCTGGTGTATTGTCTTACCAGGGTTAATCACCTCCTCAGATGGAGAAACCACATACAGCTCAAGGGCGTTTTCCTCTGCCATAACGTACCTGAAAGTGGCATTACAATATCAGTAAAGCTACCAACCTCATCCCCAAGGCGCTTTTCCCAGGCTTTGGAGGTTGGGCGGGAAAAGGGCATGGCATCGGCCGATCACATGACCACCAAAAACCCAGAATTTGTGGGTGTACTAAAGTAGCATACGATCGGGTACTATAAACAGAACATCGAAGATGGTAGGTAGACCATAGTTTTTATCAGTCCTTCGCAGGGTCGGATTTTCTCTGAAGTGGTAACTTCCCATCGCTTAATTTTTGAACCTCTTCAAGTAAAGTGTTTCGAATCTATCCTGAAAAACCAGGATGTTATTGGAGTCTTGGATCTGAAAAGTCGATGCTATTTACGTCTGTACCGTTCTCGCCTCGACAAAAAACAACTAAAGTTGACCTTTAAAAAGCAACCAAGCACAAAGCCAACCAGGCAACTAATGAGGTTCGCGTGGAGAACCGAAGCCATGTCTTGCCTGATCACAAAGTTGCAATAACAAAACAGTCCAAACACTGTTGGAAAAACACTAGCTGGAGTCTACTAAGTCACAATGCAATTCTCCGTAATTGATGCAGCTTCGGTTTAAGCTGCACTTCATTCGTATAATTTTGGACCTGTCAATCACTATCCTAGATAATTTAATATCCTGCAACGAAAACTAACAAGCTTGTACGACATTTCAGAAAAAGCATTACATTCACGGACTAAAGAAAATCGCTTAGTTCTTCAGATCCAAAAGGCACTGACACCCTGCTCACGCAACCGTAATAAAAAGCTTTACGCTTCAAAAGAAGTCAAAGAAAATGCTCTTGCATCAGAGCAAATTCTGCCTACCAGAAGTAAATCGATATGTGTGTGCCATGACCTCTCAGTGTGAAAGAAGCGGCTAAAATCAAATCTGCGCAGAGGAAATGTAGAACCTTTCAGAGCATAATCTACCCAGCAGAGGCAAAAAGTTATTGCAACAAGCAGCATTTTGGCATGAGGTAAACGTCGTGTAGGCTTACCACCCCTTTTCATGGTGGCTCATCCACATCGAAGGTTTCGGGTGGCATATCCTTTGATAGACGCTTCAACGGCTGATGCGAAGACGATGATAGTTGCACTCATCGCTTTACAGAATATTCTGAGTTTAGATCAGACGGCGCTATATTGACTACAGATTGAGCTCTCAGAATAAACTGATCCATTTTGTCTAATACGATTGTAATGCCACTCCTACATAGCACTGCTGACCTCTTATCGTCCTCAGAAATTCTTATACCATAGTTTATATAAACTTTCGAATACAGATCTTTAGATAAGCCGGCCTTGCTGAATATTCGAAGCACGTAGCGACTTCCATAGCCGGCAAACTGGATTTCTTGCCAAAATCTTCTTTGGAGTGGACAAACTTTCCGCCATTTTGATTTCGGTATAATGCATAAATTATTTTCATTTCGCTTTTTTCTTACATAAATTACCTAAATCAATCAACCAACAAAAAAGACGGATTGGCCGGCCGCTTCCAGGGCCTTTTCCCACCCCCACCTCCAAAGCGAGGAAAAGCGCATCGGAGACGAGGTTGTAACGTTACCATAAATTGAGGAACAAAACATTGCTACATGTTTTGCCAAGCATTGTTGCATAAGGAGCTAAAAAAAAAGCAAAGATGCGCCTTTTACCACCTTCGTAGCCAAGCTGCACTTTTGTTTCTCTTTTTACCGTAGCGAACGATAGATATTCACAACACGACTAAACAAAATGACAAACTGGGAAAGTCCCTGGGCTGCCAGGCAGTGATTACCCTCACACAGTCACCTCAGATTTGATTTGATTTTTTTTTTTTCAAGAATAACTTACTAGAGAGTGAGCTGAGAAGGTCTTGAGTATCTTTCTCTGATAATTTCATAGGTTGTTAGACGATGGTCGGTTGCTAGGGCTTTTCCTCCCGCAACTTCGTAAATTCAATTTTTGGCTCACAGAGCACTATTTTATATTCCAAATGAAGCGAGACATTAAAACATCTTAATTAGAGAAAAATTTTCTTTACATTTTTACCATTGTAAAGGTATTTTTGACGTTTCTTGAAAGTATGACGTCACAAGAGACGTCTATTTTTAGTAAGGACATTAAATACTTGCAAAGCAGTGTTCAAAACATTACAGATATTTTTGCTACACAAAAAGAATATGTATAGTGAAAACTCCATCTCAATCGGTTAAAATTTCGTGAAGTTACAGCTAATAAAAGAAATCAAATTTTCCCCCACATGACCATATATGGTCAAAATTAAGGGGATTTTAAACGCGAGACTAATGAATGTATTGTCACGGGAGCAAGGAAAAAGTTGCATAAAATCAAAATTGTATTTTTTTATACTTACTTCTTCTTACTAATGGGCTGCTATGACGCGTTTTCGTCACGAAATACGCCATTGTGACATCAAATGACGTATTTCATGACGAAAAACGTGTCATAACACCACATACCCTAAGTAGAAAAAACTGCAAATTTTGATTTTATGTAACTTTTTCCTTGCTCCTGTTCCAATACATTCAATACATTCAATGTTCTCGTATGGTCATTTGGAGGGAATTTGAATTTCTTTAATTAGCTGTAACTTTAGTCCTTTTTATCCGATTGAGATGGGGTTTTTACTAGAAAGCATAGAATTCTATACAGAACACTAATGTAAAATTTTTAGCATTTCATTCCTGAATTTTTATTCTGATGCCAAATTTGGACATCATTTATGACCTTCACAACAGAAGTCACATGGGATAAAAGAAAACCCAATAAACAGGTAATTTATCAAACTACTTCCCTGCCAAATTTCGTCACATTCCATGCATTCTACTTCTGTCTATGGCCTAAGACTCTCAGTTTTGAGAGGTACTTGGGAGGAAAAGCTCTACAATACTTGTCACAAATCTTGAAACACTTGGTCGATTTTCCCCTCCCCAATGTTGATTTGGGATTTGCAGTCATCTCAGTGCTCCAAAATACGCGTGGCTCAACATTGGGGAAGGAGAGGGGTGCATTTGATTGAGAACAAAGGTGTGAAGAGTGAATGTATGAAATTCGGAGAAAATTCAAGACAAATGCCTTCTGTTTCAACGATTTGTGACGAGTATTGTAGCAACCGACCACCATGTTAACAAGAGAATGGTGAAATTTCCCATCTTTTTTAAACAAAAAGAAATCAATGTATTTTGAAAATCTTATTCATTTATTCTTAACTAAGATATATTGTTTTGCTCATTAACAAAAATACATTTATTTTTGGAATATTAGCATAATCATTATTTTTTCAGCTTTCTTGTATCTTGGTCTTTTACGGGAAAATTTATTCCATATTGCTTGAGATCATTTATCCTTGTGCTGTTAATGTTAACTGGATGAAGAAATCTTAGTATCGACCACAGAAAAACACTTATTATTATTTTTTTTCCTTATTGAGAATCGCTTTTTTTCTCATTATAAAATCTGGAAGAGGGATGTATGATTATCCTTCAAAGGTTTGTAATCTACAGTATGAATTTCCAATGCTCAAACCTCAGCCCTTTAAAATGCCAACCTAAACGATTTCTTTGATAATATTGAATACCAACAAGAATTTCATGAATCATTTCAAATATAATCTTTTTTAATATCCGTTTTTTCTAAATTAATGTAACTCTGAAAATGAAAATAAGCGTTATCTTGTTTGATAAATTATACTGACTTGAGTCGTCTCGTATCTCTCCTCTATACGTCTTGATTTTTTTCTACACAGTTATCCAGTCGTTCTTGAAGCTGCGACATGTTTTCAGGCAAATGAAATCCAAGTCTTTTATAGACATCCCAAAGTACTTATTTCCATAATTTTTCTTCTTTTTTTCCCGCGAGCAAAGGGAGGTCATTAGTTTTTTAATGACTAGATTTATAAATAATTAGAACTATTACTATTTCTCCCCTTTTCCAGTCTTTTTAATTTATACTTTTAAGTTTGGGTGATGAAAAAGTACTATATTGCCTGAGATAAGTATAAGGAATTTTTTTCTTAAATTAAAAAATGGAAAAATGACGGAAATTGTGTGGCAGAAATAATCAGAATAATTTAGCACCAGGGAAAAAAAATTGGATGAAAAATAAGCAGGAAAATGATCGATGGAAAAAAAAGTACTTTGGGATTGAGCATAAAGCAGAGAACATATTATTATAACCACTACCCTGAATTTCTTGCAATACCATGGGAAACCGATGAAATTTACATGTACCTTGACCTTGTGCTGTTTAATTCATAGGATTTTCATCATTATTAAAAAGAAAAAAAATATATATATATATATTAAAAATCAACACCAAACTTCAATGGTATTTGCACGGTTATTTCGTGGTGAATGGGGCTTTTATGGCCTTGTTAATGAACTTTTCATGGTATCAAACCCATGAAAACCAGAGAGATAATACCATGAAAATGACACGAAAAACATTTGAATATCCTGTGAATATGCCACAAACAAAATTGACAGGATTTTCATGGGTTTTTAATTCATAGTACTCCCTGTTCCATTTCAAATGGAGGGATAGCAAGACATGTAATGCACGAAAAAAACAAAACAAAGCAAAACAAAAACAACAAAAACAAAAAAAACATGAACATAAAAATTACATCAATCATGGATATATCGAGGGTTGTAAACGATTTCAGGATATGTCAGAAATATATTTTAAAATGTTATTGCGGATTAGTCAATACGACGAATTCGAGTGACGTAGAGGCCTGAACGTGTTTCCCATCTTTTTTACCCACTTTAAATCGATCATTGTCAAACATATCATGATCTGCCTGAGAATAGAAAGGCTTCGTTTTGTATCGACTAATACATAACCTAACTATCCATACGTTCCCAATATCGTTTATACCCTTTCTGTATATCATAGCAGTATAGGCCCTTTGCAGCTAGGCATTCACGTGACACAAAACCGCCGTGTTGGTGAGCAAAAGTCGCAGTGGGACAAGACAAACAAAGAAATTTACAGTTTAAAATTATGTATGTCTTTTGTTTGTCTTGTCCCAGTGCGACTTTTGCTCACCAGCACGGCGATTTTGTGTCATGTGAATGGCTAGCTGAAAAGGGCCTATTATTCTGTGAATTGCAAGGCTGGGTTTTTAAGTTTCCAGGAAACCAACTCACCTATCAGCTCTTTCAGGTTTTGATTAGCATGTAACGTCCAAGCTTTTGCAACCCTCGATCGTTTATAACGCAAGTCACTGATTCGATTAAGGCTCAAACACGAACTTTTATGTTAATCTGTTTGAAGTATTCAATTTGCGAATGTGTAATTTATTGAAACAGATTCGTTATTCTTCCTAGGTTTACTTTCCGTCACTCTAAACTTAAGGTCATGGAAAACTGGACAACTGGATAAGGTCGTGGAAGAAGTCACGAGTAGAGGTCAAAAGAGCGATGCACCCTCTTTAAACATGTCAGACCACGAGTGTGCTTTAAAGCAAATTTATAATAATTATAAATTTTCATCCAGGGTGCAAGGTTACTGGGCCCTGCGTGACGTGAAAAACACCAAAAATGGACGTGACACATGCCTTCAAGTAAACTTCGGACTTTTTAATTCGCATCAGTTAAAGCCCTGTTTTGAGAGCAAAATGGGCTGCTTAAGTGTTTACGATGTATTTGAGCCCTGTAAGACGCTTGTGAATTAATTTTAAAGGTCACGGCGAGCCGCAAAAATCCCCGAAATTTCACTTGCTTAGAATTCTTAATTAAGCGTACTTTTTCAAGACTCATTTTTCCTACCCGGTTAAAAGCCAAATTTACCGAAAATAATATTATTGATAACGGGAAATGACGTTCTAAAACAAGGTTTAACAAGAACGCTCTTAGTAGCGTTGAGTCTCGCTCGCTCGGAGATGAGTTGTCAAAGGTCCCTGTGCTGTTATACTTTTTTTTCGTTTGGAATAAAAAACGAGTGTTGTATTTCATAATGTATATACTCAAAAAGTAGAAAAAATTGCAAGGAGAGACAGGCCGCACATATTAGCCTCAAACCGGTGTGAAACCTTTGAAAACCTTCTACATATTGATAATTGCTCCATCGAGGAGTACTCTTTCAGGGATTTTACCCTCCAAAAATTGAACGAAGATTTTTATCGGTATCAGGGGCCCATGACTCTGTCAGTATAAATATACATAGCTTCTTTGTACCGGACCAAGAAACGGCTCGGTACAGTATATGTTCAGCACAGGAAAAAAGTTTAAGTTTAACAGAACCTTATACAACACACAGTTAATTCAGTTCGCGCGTAATCCTGCTGAATTTGTTGTCCGCTTTATAAGATATCAATATCGCGTGAAAGTAATGACATTTTCCATAGCTGCTTAGTATCTACTTTTAATATCTCCGTACAGTCTCAGAGTACAATGTTTAGAGTTGTACACATGCAGCATGCATTTTAGATAGATAGATAGATAGATAGATAGATAGATAGATAGATAGGCAGATAGACAGATAGATAGATAGATAGACAGACAGACAGACAGAAGACAGATAGATAGATAGATAAATAGATAGATAGATGAATAAATAGATAGATAGTAATAATAATAATAATAATAATAATAATAATAATTTACCAATTTGTATAGCGCGTATTTACATTTTCTGATCAATAGCGCTTTACAATCATATGTTTAAAAGAAAACGAAAATACATAACCATGAGAATAAAACAAACTAAGTTACAAACTATAAAAAATACTTCTTAAAAAAATAGGTTTTAAGTTGAGATTTAAAACTGTCAAGTGATGTTGCTTGACGAAGCTCCACAGGTAGCTCATTCCAGAGTTTCGGAGCTGCGGCTGAGAATGATCTTGCTCCCAATGTTGTAAGCATCTTTCCCTTGGGATGGTCCAATAAGAGCTTACCAGTAGACCTAAGATTATATAATGAATTCGATTTTATACTAATAAGATCGCTAAGATAAGTTGGCGCTTGGTCATAAATACATTTAAAAGTCAAAAGTAAAATCTTATAGTCAATACGCAAAGAAACCGGCAGCCAGTGCAGCTCAAGACATAAAGTGCTGGTGTAATGTGAGAAAACTTTCCAATGCCAAGAATAAGTCTTGCAGCTGCATTTTGTACACGCTGTAATTTAGCGATCTGCACCTTTGGTAAGCCAAACAATAAACCATTACAATAGTCAAGACGGCTGGTTATAAAAGCATGAACCAAAGTAATTAAGGAATCTCTCGACAGGTATTTTCTAATACGTCTCAAGTTATGTAAATGATAAAATGCCGCATTACAAGCCTTGTTTATATGATCAGTCATGCTTAAGTTGCTGTCAAACCACGATCCAAGGTTTCTAACACATG
>JBBMOI010000021.1:1685000-1995000 GCA_038088405.1 Porites divaricata
CACCGCTGCTTTATTGCAGTATTTCTATTGATTCTAAAAGTACATTGTCATTTGCATCTTTTCCGCTGTAAATTTGTTATACGAAATAAGCCTGCAAAGCACTCCCAACCAACAGTATTTTGAAAATGTTTGAAAAGTAGTTAAAATGTATTTAAATGATATAAAAAACTATTTTTACCTCAATTTGGGGTATTTTTATTACATTTTACGAATAGAACAAATATAGACATAGGAGCTTAAAATGTATTTGGGATCTATTTAAATACTATTTATTTAATTTTGGCAGTTTTTCCTTGTATTTGAAACATATTTTGTATTAAAACTACATTTTAAACAGATACTTCAACCATATTTTTAGAGGGTCATGTAGCAGGTGCTCGGAAGAGAAGTCACCAATGGTGCGTTTCCCTGACCCCAAACAATACTAAAACAATGGGAAGAATGGCATGTCATTGTTTCCAGTGACCAATTAGGAGGGACCTTACGAGCAGCTCCTACACAACTGTTTTTAGAACAAGATAGTCTTTCTCAAAGTCCTTCGCTTCTCATTTCCGGTTCCGGTAGTTGGCCCCAGCGCGAAGGACTTTTATCACCGGCAGGGCGCCAAATTTACAGTAGGAATTTTCGACCTGTAGGTTTTACCCAACCACGACCGGTTTTACTGATGCGCCGTCAATCAAACCCGATCACGCCATTTCGATTTCGTTCTAACGCCTGTATTCAAATTCAAAGCTTTAGTGGGCGTTTTATCTTTCTCCATTTGAGTACTTTACCAAGTTCGGATTTCCTGGCAGCCACGGAGCAAAAACAAAATTCCCGACTTGTTTTTTTTTTTACCGTGCGCACTTTAAAGTTTTTATTATAATTATTATATTTTTATGTTTTCCTTCATGGCGTATGCAAACCTTGCAACGAGCCCAAAACGTCTCGTGACTGAACTCACAAATATCACAAGACGCGGCACGTTTGTTCATACCTGTTTTTTGTTTCGAACATTTTTTTAATTTATTTCTCTTACCGGAATTTTTTTCCGTTATTTAATTTGTTTGTTTTGACATACTTTGAAATCTCGAGACGACACACGCGCGCGACAACACACGCGATAGGGACGCAAATAGTTCGCGCCAAAATGATGCGGTTTTTTGCAGGGGAACAAGTCGAGCTCTCGCTCTCTTGGTCGCTGTCTCCCGAAAAAAATATAAAAGATCTAGCGATCTGGCTTCGCGCTCGGGAAAAATTTTGAGCTCGACTTGTAGTCAAATCTAAGAACAAGGGTACTCACGAGTACCCAAAACCTTTTGTAAATACCATATTTAAACTGTGATTTGAAAAGGATAAAGTTTAACCAGGAATGTAAAATGAAGTTTTCACAAGTAAATACAAAAATAGGTTTTAACTAGAGTGTCTAAACACTGTTTTGAAAGAAACTTCACGTCCACGACTTTAAAATACGTTTAACGCACTTTCTAAGAGGCTAGTTCAATTTGAAAGATGATTTTAAAAAAGGACACAATAAAATTCTTTTTAACGGGTTTCGAAGACGAGGGCAATTTTGCTGTTTACATTAAAGATTATCGAAATGTTTGAACTCCACGCAAGCATACCAGGGATGTGATCCGCTGAATATCAAGCGATAATCCCGCTAAAATTTCTCATAATTATGCGAATGTTTAGACAATCAACCAATCAAAATAACTCGGTTTTCCGATAGTGATGACGTCGCTGGACGGCATTAACGGCCGGTCGGTTCAGACGTTCTTAGGAGCTCCCACGCAGACGTTCTTAGGAATTCGTCACGACTGTGGGGGAGGCTAGTTTAGACGTTGCCTAGAGGACAAAACGACTCGAAGCAATCGGATGAAATTCAGGCTAGTTTTTAATCGGTCTCGGTGCTTTTCGGTGTGGTGGGGAAAAATCCGTCCATGGAAGACCTTCCTAAGAGTTTGCTCCGTTCGACTGTAGTTCACAAAACACTATTGATTTTACCACGTGGTGTAAACTTGGGTCGAAGGAATGCCGCTTCAATGATCGCAAATTGAACTACGAATGAAAAATCATTGCGGAGAGTCGGTTCGACAGAGATTTTGTTTATGCAAAGTTTCTGAGATCAATGTTGTAATTCGACCTTCTACCTATTTTTGACCGTCAAGTGTAATGATTCTGTTAGCTTTCCTTTCTTGTTTCCTTGTTTTCTTTTTTTCTTCGTTAAAGACCAAATAGCTTCTTTTCAATTAAAGCAAATCGTTGTTTTGTGTTCCGTGTGTGTATTTATTTCATTGCGTGATAGCGACTGAGTTTGGTTATTGAATTAAAACGGTTCAGAGTACTGCATGCAGGTGATAATTTGAACGACATTTCCAAACGATATTTTTTGGTTGCCACTTGAAAATCGTGTTTAACTTTTTGCATGAATTAAAGCAAAGGAGTAGTGACGTCACTGGACGGCATTAATGACCGGTCGATTCAGACGTTGCTGAGGGAGTAATGACGACTCATAGTAATCGGATGAAATTCAGGCTAATCAAAATGGTCTTTGACGGCATTTGACCTGACTCGCTTTGTCGTTCTTACGGGGAATTTCGACAGCTAGCGAGACAGACGTACCCTGGGTACCAGAGGTTTTTCTCGCGTGCAGCGGCAAAATTTTTGGTGTTGGCTGAAGGCCGACACATCTTCGGCCGTAGGCGGAATTCACGAGCGGCGAAGCCGCGAGAAAAACCTCTGGCAGGGAGCGGTGCTTTTTACCGTCCCCGTTCACATTTGAGCTTTTTTATCGGCTATCTTTAAAATAACGAACGGGGAATCGGGGAATGGGAATGGGGAACGGGGAATCTTTAAAATGGGGAATCTTTAAATGCCGGAATCTTTAAAACGGGGAATCTTTAAAAGCGGGAATCTTTAAAACGGGGAATCTTTTGTTATGAGGATCAGAATTATTTTTAGTTTATCCGTCATGCAATTCCAGACTTTTCTAGAATTATCTTATAATCTGTAATATTCCAGAAATATCTGTAATGTGACTCAGCAGTTTCCACAAATAGTAAATGATGTAATACACTATAAATAGTAATGGAACGTTCTAGATGTTTAAAGAAAAAGTATAAAACTACGCAGGCTTCCAAGTATCAAGGTCTTGCTGTCGTGTGCCCGAGGGTTTTCCCTCGTGGCTAGTTGTGATTGAGCTTATCAGCTATGGATGCTATATTGTGAGGAAGATATAATCAACTGCTATACTTATGGAGGAGCTATAACCTTGGACATTGCTATATCAAGAGAAAAGAAAGAGACGATAACGGAAAAGAGAAGATAAAAGAGTTTATAATGAAGTTTCCCGAAGAGTTTGTAAACACAGGAAAGCCAGTGAGTTGAAAGGATCCAGTGAAATTCAAGAAAGTCAAGCATTGATGTCTCAAGTCAGTGGAGTTGACAGTAATGTTCCTGTATGGCCATGAAAGACAGTAAGCCTGCCTGCTTTACGAACTGCTTAACTTAATCTTTAACCCTAGTAACTATAACAGTGTATAATTAAATATTAAATAATAGTTAAAAAAGGTAACTGCTCGTTGTCACACTTTTGTTGCGTGCCTTTTATCGTACTCGGGAATTCTTTTTACTTTTGCCTTGTTCGCGGGCATCTCTTGGTTATTCCGGTACGTAACACTTTAAAAGCGGGAATCTTTAAAATGGGGAATCTTTAAAACGGGGAATCTTTAAAAGCGGGAATCTTTAAAACGGGGAATCTTTAAAAGCGGGAATCTTTAAAAGAGGGAATCTTTAAAATGGGGAATCTTTAAAATGGGGAATCTTTAAAAGCGGGAATCTTTTAAAACGGGGGATCTTTAAAAGCGGGAATCTTTAAAATGGGGAATCTTTAAAAGCGGGAATCTTTAAATATTTAGAACCAAAGGACACTGTTTGTTAAGTTCGACTGATGTCGGCTTTATAAATCATTCGAATAAGCCAAATATCCCAGCACTCTTAGCACATTTTCTTTAATTCGAGAAGACCCATTTTATTCCCCTGGGAATTTTAAAACCACGACAACATGAAAGGAAGTGAATTACAAATTTGAAACAACGACGACATAAATATTATTTCAAATATCATCTATGACATGTAAAAAATATAATAATATAATAATGATGTACCCTATGTTTCGGGCCACCTTCAATAACAGCAACAGTAACACGAACAACAGCAATATATGTCTTCCTTTTTCTACATTAAATTGTCCGAAAGATAAATCCAGTTTTAGGTGATTTAACCACTAGTATCGAAAACCATAATTACACACATTGTGAGGACGGTCAACCGGAACAAGAACAAGAGGAACGCAACTGTTAAACAAACCGTGGCTCTAAATTATGTACTTTTGCGTGTGTTTCTGTCTACGTTAATGTAAATATCCTTTCTTTGCTTAATGAACTAAATCTAAATAGTAAGAGATCGACTGGTGCTGACTACCTTCGATGACTAACAAAAGACCTCTTTGTTTTCCTTTGCAAAAACGCGCTTTATGTATTAACGTATTAAATAACCACGTAATGTACTTTGCAATTACAGTTAATTAAAGCCAGCCAAGGATATTTAAGTACCCCGACGGAGCAACACCGGCGGGCCCTATCGTTGGTTGCTGAAATAACGACATAAGATGAATATAAAATAATAACAAAGGAAGAAAAACATGCGCACAATAAAAAATTGCCAAACAGATTTTCTTAAAACCGTCATGTTTCACATCCGCTTGAGTTTTGTCTCACCGCCCAGTTTCGGCCTTTTTTATGAGCCAATCAAAATTTTGGTTTGGGCACATAGGAATCTTCTAGATTTAAGATATGCTATATTTTGAAACAGGGAAAATAAAGTTCCTTTGAATGAACCTTAAGTTATTGTAATAAAGTTATTGAATATATAATTCTCGCTTTTCGTCACCATGACCAACGAAGGCCTCCAAATTAGAGAAATGAGCATTTGAAAAATACAGGCTTCTTTTACAGTGGTCTATTGACCTTTTGCCTAATAGCTTTTACACGCGGGGATTACTACGTTTTAACACCTCTCATCGTAAAGCAATCCACTTAAAAGGAATGAAAGACCATCCTTTCTCTTTAATTCTTTGCTGGAAAGAGATACCGTTCGGTCGTGGAGAGATATTGGGTCCACCCTTAATCTGACGTAAGCACCGTAGAACCGAGGAAAAAAATTCCGCCCGCCTTCTGCGAGGCTGACCTTGATCTTTTAGAAATTTGCTTCTCTTTTTGATTTTTCGCTATGTCTATTTTTTACTTTTCTTCATTTGAAAGTTTACCTCTAAAAAAAAATATGGATTAAAAAAGGGAATTATGGGGTCCACCCAAACTCCGACACGAGCCCGTTAAAATGCTCCAAGCGTAAACGTGAAGCAAATTCTATGGGAACGAAAAGACATGTTGCCGTAAAATGAGGATATCGCGCACGAACGCACGCGATTCGAAGATGGAAATGGACATTTTGGGGTGAGTTTGTGCTATGGAGTTGCCCTGTATTTCGGTCCCGATAATGACGAATGTCCCTATATACCATTATAATGTCGTCTGGAGCTTCCAGGGGAGGATTTTGGATATCGCCCCCGCATCCATAACAGCGGGAAACTCTTGTCCCTGCAAGCCATTTCAGCTGGAAATGGTTTGCACCGTTACTAGGCATTCCTTTGCTTTGGCTTGTGTGTGGTTGCTGACATGCGTACCCTATGTTGTAGCTTGCAGTTCCCACATGGCTTGGTATACTACTGCTTTGATGGGAAAATGGGGACAGGTAGTGACTCGGACCTGGTAGAAACCCATTGTCTGGCAAACCGGCGGCTGGACTCAAAAAATTGTTCAAACCTACGACATGCTGGCTTGGTAATGCACTGTTTGGGGAATCGAAAGACTGCAGGAACATTTGCTGTAGGCTTTGCTGATTAAGGCACTGATTTTGCCCTAGCCCAACGCTTGACTTATTAACAAGAGACAATGGGTCGCTGAATGCCATGGACGGGCGCTGCTCGAAATGTACGTTAGAGTCCCGTTTTACTTGTTTGCTTGGTGGTGTTGAAGGATCTAGATCTTGAAGTAAATCCACGGTCTCGTAAACTGGTTGCGACTTAACGTTAGACCTCTTCCGATTACTGGGTTTTTTCCCTGCGCTCTTTGGGCCGCCTCTCAAGGCCATGTCAACCATCTTAGGTCCGCGTTTTGATCTCTTGTACCATGCAATAAGTTCGTTACATTTGTTGGTGAATTGGGCCACAGCAAGGGTATGTTCGCAAATTTTCGTGGAGAAGTTTACGCAAGAACGGTCGCACAGCAGGGAACCACCTTTACCAGGTTTCACAACGTGAATCTTATTGCACACACCGGCAACTATGAAGGACCCATCTGTCGCTCCAGGTTTTTGAATGACACTTCCAGGGGGAGCTAACAGGTTGGCTGCTTTCTCGAACATTGCTTCAAGAATAGGAATCGGTATTGTGGTAATTCCACTGTTTTCGGCGTTGATGGCAGAAGACGGGGCGTTACATGAAACTGTTTCCTTCACCAGGTCTTCTATTGGGTCTTTCTTGTCGCCTATTCCTGCATTTAAATATGACGACAGCTTTCTCCTGCGTTGGTCTTGATTCAACTGCCCCCACATTATGTCATCAACAACAAGATGAGCGAAGCCTTTCCGGACTTTATATGGGCCTTTTCCAAATACTGCCCGGTTCTCGTTGCGTTGTTGCGTTTCAATTATATTTCTGATTTCTTCGATAAATTCATGTGGCTTCTTAGCGTCAAATTGTAGGCCATGCTTAATCATGAAATTTGCCGCCTCCGGATCGTTGTTAATGTTTTCAGACGGGGGGTTTCCCAATCCTGCATCAATCCTCACTGATTTCAGCATGGAACCCTTCATGTCATCAGCCTATTGAGGAGAAGCAAGAAACCCTTTAAGAGAGGTGGTCATGAATTATATTTTCTGACTAAATGGTCGAGCCCGCATGTTTTTGGCCATGATCCTCTTATTTATCTGTCTGTCTGTCTGTCTGTCTGTCGGTCTTATCTATCTATCTATCTATCTATCTATCTATTTATCTGTCTGTCTATCTGTCTATCTATCAATCTATTTATTTATCTCTCTATCCATCTATCTATCCATATATGTACTGAATTTGTGTAAACATGGCTTCAGTGAGTGTCTACAGGTCCTATTACTTATTTCAAGTCATTTTATCAAGCTCACAAATTTTTGTCCGAGAGTCAAACTAGAGAGTCGGAGACTCAAGACCAAGTGTATCGTATTTTCGTTCTCAATTACTTTATAAATTGGCGAAATATGAATGTATGTAAGGAATAAAAGTTCATACCTTTTCTTTTACAAACCAACTGTAAAACGACCTCTGGGAGTTATTTTCTCTTTCTTCCCATTTTTCTTTCAAACTTTCTAGTTTTAAATCAAATTCATCTTCAGTATCACAATCGACAAGTCCATAGTATTTAACATTTCCTTCTTGCTTCCCATATATGTCTTGCATGTATTGCTTGCGGACACTTTCCTCTAAGCCTCGGCCTGCGAGTTCCCTTTTAATGTTATCTTTAAAGTGAAGAAAGCACCTAAGGAATATTGCAAAGTGGAGGTTTCGTTTGAAGCCATCGATCAATGCTTTTTCTCCGTCGGTTCCACATGCTAACATTCCCTCCAGCTGTGGCTTCTGGGTAATTAAAGCATGCGCAAACTTCGAGTACATCTTCCAGTCTTTGCACTGGTGCATCAAGAGAGGACCTATGAAGACTGGTGGCTTATTTGTGCTTGTATTCTCCAGTCTTAGGCTACGGTAGGTGGTTACGGTGAGACTAATGTTCTTGTCAAATATATTGAACGTCGGGTCGATTCCAAAGATACAGAACTCGTTGGGATTTGTACAAAACTGGGTGATCTGTTGGAGCTGACGGTCGTTTGCCAAGACAATAAACAGGTCTGGGTGGATGGAGCACTCTCAAATAAACAATGTTTCCTTGGAAGTTTCTTCTTCTCGTTTGGCGCGCTCTAGGAGTGTCCAAACATTGTCTAGGTCGATGTGCTTGTTGGAGCAACCCGGTGTAGTAACAGCGCCCTCATCTTCAAAAGTTGCTGAAACCGATTTCCTGGCAGAATGACGGGCATTGCATAAGTCACCTGGTCCTCGTGGAAGTTGCCCCATGGATCGTGCGTTAGTTACGTCACCAACGGAACGATATACCTCGTCAAGAGATGCTCTGGCAGTCTTGCTCTTGATAAACACTGAATCCTTCAGTTTATCTCGCGTACTTGATAGAACTCGTCTGTACGATGTTTTCTTCTTTGCATTGCCATGTGGTAGAATTTTTTGTATTTCATGTTCTGCACCCTTGAACAGGTACTGAATAAATGTGCAAGGCAATGTTCTGCCGCTGTGATCTGAAGGCAGAAAACAAGAGACAGCATTATTAGTGATACTTTACTCACTGGAAGGAATGAAAACAACACTCCACTGCTGTGGCACATTTTGCAGAGTATATAAATCAGCCTTTCTCTTTCTTAGGGGTTATGCTTATTCGTAGCTGCTTTCCCATTATATTGTTCAAATGACACAAAAGGGAAAGTTTAACTTTCATTCCTCTGAAATGAGGAAGGGGAATGCATTTATAACTATAGCTTCTTTGGGTATGTAGTCGTTCGCCTATTCATTGGGCATTTCTTTACGTCCTTCCTTTTGTTTTTTTTTTAAATTCTTTTTGCACAAAAGTGGAGAGAGCGGGGCGGGGGATCTTGACTTGCCTAAAATTCAGTTTGAGAATATTTCCCCCTCAAGTGCAAAGACTCGAGGTACGAAAACGCCTTTGAGAACATTTCAACGGAAGCAAGTCCACTAGCCCACTACTTCTATTCTTAAGATTATATTCCAGAAAAAATTAACATCAAGCCAGGGGAGGAAAACAGGAAGGCACCTGGGACCCTTATTATCACTCCTCAACACCCTGTAATACCTTTGACCTCTAACCTGTTAATGTCGCCACTATTTTTCGTACAACGCTGTCAGAAGCATTCTCTGAGTAGGATGGTTTGAGCACGTAGACATCCTCTTTCTGTTTATTACATTTTTCGTTCAGGGGGGAAATTGTCAGGATTTCGTTGTCAATGTTCCTTTCGACAAGAAAAAATCTTTTTGATGAACCTTTGTGTTTCCACGCTCCCATGTCATCGCACTTTATGTCATTTCGGTTGTGCAGTTTGGAACAGTCAACCAGGAAAGATGCATTGTTTTCCACGTTTACAGGCTGTGAGACACACAAATATTCTGGCTCATAGCTTTCCAAAATAATTTTCACTAAAGTCTGTCCGCTGTAAGGTGTTTTGCTCCAAGAGAAAACGGGAGTCGTGGCGTCCCCTTTGTAGGCAGTCCCATCAGGCTGCAACGTCTCCATATCGTCTGAGTTTGTGTCACTACGGAAACATAAGAGTTGAAAACTCATCCTGTTGTAGCTAACAGAACATGACGTTTCTTTGTAGTGACAGATTATCGGACTCTTCAGCCCGCGTTTGATCTAAAACTTGGGTTCCTTATAGCCTTATACGTGTACACTCTCATATGCTTAGTATTCACTATAATGAGGATGTGGATAATTACTAAAGCCAGATTATGATGTCTGACATTTTTTTACCTTAATGCCTCTTCTTCTGCACGCTGGCTAAATGATCCCCTGTTTTTGGTCAAATCGTCACCTGAATCATCCTGAAATGTACATGGAAGTTACAGTTTAGGAATGCAGCATATGATGTTGCGTCCACTGTACGTGGAAAATGCTTCGTTAAAATAAATAGTCAATTTTTTCCCCTGGGGACCAAGGGAGATTGAAATGGAAGAGAAAAACAACCACACCCAGTTTTCAAAATGGTGGGCCTTTTGTTATTGGCACAAACTATAACCGATCCAAACGAATGTTCCTAGCATTGTCTTCACGTTATTTGGACATTGCGTCATCGAATCATCGCACAAAACATTGGAGAACTTTATATTTGACTACGAGTACGAGATTTTAAAAGTAGGAGTAAGTTTTCAAACTTAATTTGTGCGTCTCCTGTAATAGAGTTTACACTTCAATCTTATCCTTGACGCTTATGTATTTTCTATTCAGCAAAAGGAAAAAGTAATAGAAATTCCAAGTAATGAAAAAAATTTTAAGGTCCATATTAACTAGGCAATACGTTGTGGTTTATCAGCAAAAAACAACTTACATGGGGCTTGATGGCGCCATTTACTTTGCAATCGGTTTCTTTCACTTCCCATGGCATCTTCACGACGGCCATTTCGCTTACATCTCTGCTTATGTTCCTGTCGTTTACTTCATGTTTCTTGAACTGCTCTAAATGAATTAGGGCATCACCGCCTCTCGCATCACATCCTGTTGCATCACGTCCTGTCGCATCACGGCTTGTCGCATCACAGCCTGTGGCATCATCGCCTGTTCGCACCACCGCCTGTCGCACAAAACATTGGAGAACTTAATATTTGACTAGGCGTACGAGATTTTAAAAATAGGAGTGAGAGTAGGATATGGAGAATTATAGAAATCGAGGAGGGTGTTATCCACCGAGGCCGAAGTATTAGGCGGGGTTTGAGCTAATCGGTAAAAGCGAAATATTTTGAATGAATAATAATAATTCTTCACTGCGCAGTTCACATATATGATATTCATATATTCATAACTTCAATAATAATACTGTTTGTTTACGCTGTCTGATGATTTATACCTTAATGTCTCCCCGTCTCCATCCTCTCTGCCTGTATGTTTGTTGTTGACAAAATCGTTACGCGAATCAACCTGTAAAAAGTAAGAAAGACATGTTATACCAATCGCACAATCGCAACATTTGCCATCCTACTGCTGATTGAGAAATAACGATACGTTTGCTCTGCTTGAATACATAATGATTATTCTCGTGTTGTTTTTAAAGGCGCTAGAACACTCTTTCCTCTAGCGAAAAGGAACCGCCCAAAAAAAGATGTACGTGACTGTTAGGAGCCTATGATAAGAAAAGCATCAGAGGCAACTGAAACCTAACTCAAAGTGTTATCTATGACTAAAATTAATTCCATGTAAGAAGTTTGATGATGTAACAGCAACCTTAATGTCATTCACTTTTATTCAATGAAATATAAAGCTATCACTTTTCAGAGATATGTAATTTCAATAGCCACCACAATCTTGACCTAGGAAAAGCCCTTCGATCAACTCTCAGACAACCTTCAGATCAGTCAGTGCAAATCCATCGTGTATAAGAACTATATGTACGAGTTAGAACATAACCACGACCCAAAGGACCCACGATCCAGTAAAAACAAGGGGTCACGTAATCTGTCATATGTAGCTTTACTACATTTTACTTATACTTTAACCTCCGGGACCACTGTAATCGGCTTATCGCTGTTGTGGTATCCCTGCCTACCTTTAAATCCTCTATTAACCCCCCCCCCCCCCCCCCTCTCTCAAATAAGCCCCCTCCCTCTAATAAGCCCCCCTTTTTCAGGGGAAGAAAGTTAATAAGCCCCACTCCCCACCCTCGATTATTCTTTACTAATAAATGATAGGCTGTATTAATCAATCACGACAGCAAAACTTCGTGTGGACTGATCCAGGATGGTTTATTACCAACTGGAAGTTCGGATTTCATTCTGATCCACGGCTGCATGACTTAAAACTTCTTGTACTTGAGCTTTTCCACTTTGTATTCAAGTTCTTTATGGAGAACTGATACCATCGTCGTTTCTAAATTAAATAAGCCCCCCGTCTCTATAAAGCCCCCCCTCAAATGGGGTTGAAATAAATAAGTCCCCCGGGGGGCTTAATAGAGGATTTACGGTAATTTCATTTGTGTTTTCGTTGCTTCTTTATATATTTATAATCCTTCTTGATCAATGTAATAGGCGAAGCTAATAAAATGAAATAAAGAAAAGAAAAGAAAAAGGAAAGAAATAGCGAAAATTAAAGAAAAAACTTACATTGGGTTCTTTGGCGCCTTCTACCGTGGAATTTTTCTCCCCTTTCTCCGAAGACAAATCCACATTTATGCTTATGTTGCTGTGGTTCACTTCACTTTTCTTGGAGTTCTCCGCCTTAATACAGGAGTATTTTGCATTAGCAACTGTTGTGTACAGGTCTTATCACACACAACTCACTTAAAAAACGGGATTTTTCACTGAAGCTATCACTAACTACCACTGAACGGGTTTCCATCTTAATTTGTTAACTCAGGAAAAAAGTCCACAGTTGAAATTCTACTTTCCATAGCATTTTCTCCCTTTTAAAAGTTTTTTGGAAGGGTTTCCTTCTCGGTATGAGGATCAACGTAGTGAAAGAAAAGTGGGGGGGGGGGGGGGGGGGGGGGAGGGGGCGGGTATGCTGGAGATAAAATAGGACATTCAATCCCCCCCCCCCCCCCCAATAAACAATGAAAGGCGGCCTCTGTCTTTTTTTAGTAAGACGCCGACAACATCTTAGCGGCCCAGGCGTCGGAGTACGACGTGTTTCTCACAATCGGAAGACCTGGAATGGGCTAAAAACAACTAGGCATCTCAAGTGTGGAAAACGGAAAACGCGACTACAGAAGCCTCCAAGGGATATCGTGAAATGGACCATGGGAACGTTTAGCGTGGACGCAAAAGACGCTGGGAAGGGTGAACGTTTTTCTCTTTGCCTTTCCCCATGATACCTGGAGCGGAACCAAAGTCCCAGTCGCTCTCGAATCCTCTAGAACGCGTCTGGGTACGAGGCAGTTGGACCCCTCGGATGCAATCTCCAATGATGCCGACAACAAAAACTACATAGGGGACGGAGAACGGATAAAAAAAATGTAATGTCCTAATAAAACCGGTTACCTCCGTTCAGCTTCTTTTTTAAAACACACGAACCGACGTTTATTTGAACTTTTCAACATAGCCCCCCCCCCCCCCCCCCAACCCCCCACCCCTCCGCTTCCGCCGCCTATGGATTAAAAACGTATTTGTAATCTCGGATCATTATACTGAATCCTCGAGATCACTGCCCAAAAAGTGGAGATCCCCAAAGAAATAATTTGAGTATAAGCTGCTGTGGATTCATGATCCGTTTTGGCATTCAAATAAGAAATATTAAAAATTCCTTTTTTTAATTCAGAAATCCGCAATTGGATTTTTTTAAAAAAACAAACGCACCTCAAGTTTCAATAGCTAAACAGAAAACAACATGGAAACAAAAACCTGCCGTATTTGAAGTGATATTGCATAAGATTATGTACACGTTATCTAAGTATCAGAAAATTAGAAACGTGCTTGTTCTGATCAGTTAACAGAAGTGGCCTTTTTTGTTCTTCCCCACAGGGGGGAGCGTTGCGTTACGACCCTAATAACGGCTGCAAAGGAAACTATTCTTCATTCAATGCTATGTATCTTAAGATTTGTTACACTGATGTTTTCAGTATTTGGCCCTCATTAAATGTAAAAATGACCAGAATAACTGGAAAAAAATCACGGCCGGACATATTTCACAATCTTACCCTCATTGGGCCGATCTTGAGTCCCTTCGTTTGCTGCTTCACAGTACGGATTTGAATGGGACGCACTCGCACTAGAGGATCAAGGAGGATATGAAAAGGAACATGTTATTCAAAAACAAAATGCTTCTTCAGTCTGTTCAGTAAGCCTTGCTATCGATTTGTTTTAAATGAGAGCTTTCAAGATTGAAAAGGAACGAAAGGGAAATAGCGGTAAGAACAGTGTGATAAGTGAAGTACAGTAAAACAAGGCATACTCGTTTTACCCGCCTTATCTGTGTACATTCCTTTTTGTGTTATGATTCACTTGCTAATAAATTCAAACAATAGTCATAGATACAAAATAATTTCCATTCACCCTCTTGAATAAGATAATACTATTATAGATGGCCAAACAAAAATACAAGAATTCAGGAATTAGGAAAACAACGGAAAAAGAGATTCAATACTAAGCATACAAACAATTTTCTTTCTGTTCTTTGTAATTGACTTGTATTCCCTTTGTTTTGAACAGTCTATCTAGTCTAGTTGACATGATACCATCAAACAATATTGAAGGTCCTCACCTTTCCCAGGAGGTAAGCAACTGAAGGGCTTTTCTAGCGTCTGGTCTGTCACGAGGCTGGAAACATGCACAGGCTTCGTACAATTTCCAGACGTTGCGCCACTCTAGTTGGCATCTCTCAGCATACTTTTCAGACGGGCTTAACCTTCTGCCACCACGAAGGAAACGAATAATCTTGTCCTTTGTGTCGCCAGTTTCCTCTTGCTTCAGGACTTCCTCGTACGGATGATGAAGACAAGGGTTTAATAAATTATATAGAAGCATTCCGTAGGCCCACATGTCCGCGACCAACAGATCCTCAACAGTGGCTGTGAGATCTCGCTTCCGAAAAGAATTTCCGGTGCCATGTATGGTATTGTACCCCTGTCGATGTTTACAGTTCTTGATCGGCAAACAGATCGTGATTGCACAACCTTTGACCTACTTTCTCCAAAGTCAGTGAGCTTGCAGATGACTGGTTGATGGCTCCACGCGTAGGCAATTTTATCGCGATTTTTTTCCTCGCGGTAATGGTGATTGCTAACGAGGACGTTCGCTGGTTTTAAATCTCTATGCGCGATTCCTCTTTCATGCAAATACAGTAATCCACTGCCAATATCCGACGCGATCCTGTTCATAAAATTTGCATCCACCCCATTGCAATCCGCTGTGTCAAGGCAACTGATAAAGTCTTTCAATGAACTGACCCTTCCCTCTCCTCCGAAAACGCTTAGGTCAAAATAAACATACTCCAGCATAACTGCGACTGGCTCGTGACAAACAGCTTTAAATTGTACTATATTGCAGTGATTGAGATCATGCAGTAAACAAGCTTCTTTAGTGAATGCATCCATGAATTGTAAAGACGAACCAAGCAATTTCTTTACAACAACTGGCTCACCTGAATTCCTGTCCAGGTCTTTAGCATACTTTGTCACAAAAACCGCTCCGAACGAGCCTTGTCCAACCACATCCTGTTCCCCTAGATCACTCCATTTAAATTCCGAAAGGCCTTCAAAGCGAACAATTCGCTTCTTCTTCAGCGTCAATGCCAAAGGCACTTTGAAATTTCCACGAGACAACATGGCGTAGAAAGCGGTAAAACAAAGCAAGTAGTGGCTAAAAATACACTAATATTCCCGCCAAAATGCTGCGCAAAAATGAGAATTTCTCTGTAGAACACTGTATAAAGTTGTCATGAAATATTAAGTTCTCCTCAGTCTTCCGTTTCCCGGATGCGGCAACCGGGAATCTGTTTGATTTTTATTTTTGGAAAGGTAAACCGGATCGCAGGTTATAGATGAATGACTGAGCTACAAATTGTAGTACTGAACGGTGGTAACCACAGTCTTAAGAGCGACTGCCAAGAAAAATTGAGCAAATTCTCGATTTTTTTGCAAAAGTTTCGTGAAAAGCTCTTATATTTTAAAGAATAACAAGAAATTCAGTTTGCAAGTTTAGAAGTAGAGTCAGACGGTTTCTGGGGAGGACTCCCGTATAAAAAGGACTGGTATATTTACCATTTCTCGCTTCGGAGTGTAAATTGCAGATTAATTTTGAGACGGATCGCTCGATCTTTAAGGACATATGCACGGGGGAAGCTCCAGTAAAAAAGAGATGTAGACGCTTGTAGGAAAATTAAAAGTTTAAAAACTCTAGAGACTAGCGTGGGTCAGAAGACCATGACAGACGTTTTGACAGTTTGACAGTACGCGCATTTTCAGTTCATTCAACTGATTGGCTGAAACAGACGTCTACCTTTGTCAACGTTTACAAAAGATTCCCGCTTTTAAAGATTCCCCGTTTTAAAGATTCCCGCTTTTAAAGATTCCCCGTTTTAAAGATTCCCGCTTTTAAAGATTCCCCGTTTTAAAGATTCCCGCTTCTAAAGATTCCCCGTTTTAAAGATTCCCGCTTTTAAAGATTCCCCATTTTAAAGATTCCCACTTTTAAAGATTCCCCGTTTTAAAGATTCCCGCTTCTAAAGATTCCCCGTTTTAAAGATTCCCGCTTTTAAAGTTTCCCCATTTTAAAAGATTCCCGCTTTTAAAGATTCCCCGTTTTAAAAATTCCCGCTTTTAAAGATTCCCCGTTTTAAAGATTCCCGCTTTTAAAGATTCCCCATTTTAAAGATTCCCCGTTCCCCGTTCCCCGTTCCCCATTCCCATTCCCCGATTCCCCGTTCCTTGTTTTAAAGATAGCCGTTTTTATCGGATTGCATTTACGCCAATCAGATTGAAAGTCTCCAACTGTGATCATGTCGGCCGGCACGTGAAGAAATGTCCAAAGACTCATATTATCCTTAGAAAAACAAGTTCGAGTTTAAAATTCACTGCTTTAAGAGCAATCATGACTGGGTAACATCGCAATTCTCCACACTTGAGGTAGCTTCAGTTTAAGCTGCAATCCATTCTTCGAGATTTGGATCTGAAAATCACTATCCGTGAGAATTTAACATCCTGCTAAAAACGCTAACGAGCTGGTCCCAGCGTGACAAGACATTGCAGTAGGAAACCGTCACTTTCACGGACAAAAAGAAAATCGCTTATAATTATTCAGATCCGGGAGGCACTTTGCAGAAATTAAACAACCTAAAATCCTCATTTAACCGCAATGAAGAGTTTAACATTTCAAAGAGGTCAAAGAAAATGCTCTTGCATCAGAGGGAAAATCATATGCCGACCGAACACAATAACCGCAGAAAATAAATATGCGTGTCACTTCCTCTCAGTATGAAATAATCGGTAAAAATCAAATTTGCTCAGTCAAAACGTTTTTCTCCAGAGCATAATCTTCCCGTCAGAGAAAAGTAAAAATACATGTTTTGCTTTTCTATTCCTAAGGCCATCAATACAAACTATTCCAAAACATGTTGAAATCGTTTGAAATAGGAAATTAGTTAATTGCGAGTACTCTTACGCCATGTCAACAGCACAGCTGGAAAAAATCTTTCACGTGCTGGTCTATTCTTGTTAACCAATTGAAGCGTCTGTTAGATTCAAAGTTCCTCAGGTGGTCGTTAGGAGCCAATCAGCTGTCTTGTCCAAAATCTGGACAAACTGATTTAACCGTGCTAACGATTGGATCGGCGCCATCAAAGCAATGGCGCTCTCTTAAATTGATTCGACACAGTTTTGGTCATTTTTATAGCGCAGCAACCATGCGTACAGCGACGTAACGACGTGCGATCGTATTCAATGGCGTTTAATTGAGTCAATCAGTCTTGCTGGGCAGAAAAAATATACATAACCTGGACACAACTGAATAGTAATTAACACAAATAATATTTAGTAGTGCTTGGCAAACTGTGACATTATCGCAGCCATACATTTAGTCCAAATTCGGCAAAGGGCATGCAGGCCATGTTTGAATTAAGTTTAACTTTACGTATCCAAATCCCTGGCACGACGATAGCACGTCGTTTGAACCTGGCGTAAGACTGGATATGATTCAGGCATGTCAGGCAAAGTTAATATGTTTAGTTGTCAAGGGAGAAGAAGCTTCACTCACCTACCGAGCTACCCTAACCTATAGCCAGGGCACCCTAATTGGATGGTGGGTTCATCTTCGTAGCTGGGCCAACTTTTCTCCATGTGAACACTTTGGCTCGCCCGGCCGGGTTAACTCAGTCAAAGCGTGACTGCAGAACATGCGCGAGCGCCGTTGGCTTGTGCAAAGGGATCAACTTTTTCCTCGTATAAACACTCGTTAAAGTTGACCCCGCTGAAAGGTTGACTCTCTTTTCTTCATAAACGGAGCCCCAACCTGTGGCTATGTAAATTAACAAAGGGACACATTTCATTGGACTCGCATATCTATCCTCCCCTTTCCCTGTGCATACAGACCAACTACACGGTATGGCAAAATGCAATGCTGACAAAAAAGTAAGAAATCTTTGGGAAAAAGTTAAAATAGCATCATTTATTGGAGGTATCAGGACTGAAGGACTGCTCCTTAATCCTACCTTCACTAACAGCATCCCTGAGAATTTGAGAAAAACACCCAAAGCACGCTTTTAGGAAAACAAAAACACAATCTTTTATCACTCGATCTTCAAAGACAGGATAGTTATGCTGATATAGACACCCTCATTAATGAAATTCACGTTAATCCAATGTAATTAAATTTTTACTTATTTACATATTCATTTACATGTATTGTTATTCTAGTTATTTGTTTTTTCCTCCTATTATATAAATCTATTTCATACATATTTCCTTTTATATATTAAGGGGCGAAATGTTTTTAATCTTTTGGACATCTGAAAATCGAAAGTATCAGTTCATGTATGTAACGTTCCCACACTGCCTGCCTCAGTCAAAACGCTTCTGCTAAACGGTAGACAGCGTGTACTTATTATGTATTTCTTTTTTGTTAACAAAGTTTACTGTAAAGTTACTTCGAAAAAGTTAGTGTATTCTAAAGAAATGGACAGTCTTTTTTGTTACCTATTTTGAAAGATTTGTGGCCAGATTTACTCTCACAGTCCCATGCATTAAGTATCAGCAAACACCTTTTGTCGAAAGGAAACAGGACGAAAGAAAGCTTTTGAATCTTCTTCTATGGTTTGAAGGTTTTTTTTTTTTTTGAAACGCCTAAATTTAAGAATTTAGAACGTTCTAATTTCGACCAGCCGGTATCTTATAGGGGCTCACAAATACAAAGTTAAAAACTGGGCACCGTAAGCTCATGCCGCGAGAGAAAATCGCATTCTGAGCGATGTGGGATCTGTATTTTTAATCCAAATATATTTTTAAAGTCAATCCAGCCGTCAATTCATTGGATTGAATAAGATACAGAGCATGGATTGCGATTTTTATCATCGTTAAGTGACCTTCGGTTTGAAACCGGACAAACTTTTCATTTTAGCCCCGAGTAAACGGATTCAACGTTGCTGCCCAACAAACCCCAACAATGTAGCTTAAGGCAACTTTGTAGATACTGTTAGGACCAATCCGGAAACGACTGACGCGCCGCCTGACGCACGACCCAGCCCCGTTATACATGTATTCGTATTATTTTTGTTCTTTTGTTTTCTTTTCTTGTTTGTTGTTGTTGTTGTTGTTTTTTTGGCTCAGAATATACATAGACTATTTTATTAGTTTTACAGAGATTTGATATTTGAACAAGCCTCTTGTTGACCAAAGCAAGTTAGCAAAAGCTAATCTTGGCGCCCCCCTCTTTTGGTAAAAAAAATCTTCATTAAGAATCAGAGACAAAGCTGAAAATCTTATCAAAGCCTCAGACATGCCGGGGGACCTATGCCGGAATCTATTCTCTTCGATATGAGTTTCTTTTATTCCTCGCATTTCCGTAACATTTGTTGATTGTCTGTTGCTATGGCTTCGAATTATGACCGACGTTAGTGGCACGAAGTGAAGTCATGTTTGAGTTTTTAGCCACGGTTACTCAAGAAATCTTGCTTCTCGTTTCAGATCGCAAACAACGTCATAAAGTATATGTATTAATGAACAGCAAAAGGTGTATTATATAGATGGAGAATGTTACAATAAAAATTGTTTAAAAGGGAAAGGCGCGGAAATGGCGTACAAAATAAAGATACGAAAAGATTACTACTAAAGAATAAATTACAATAATTCGTCACGGCGGTAAAGACCATTTGGTTCAAGAGTCATGGTCTTATCTATCAAATGTGACTCCCTCGCCTTAAGGAATATGCCCACGTAAAGAGTCAATTTTCTCTAAAGCCACTAATGTTGAAAAACAGTAGTGGGTTAAGATTTAATGTTAGTTTTGTCGACGTCGCTTAGTTTCACCTACATATTTTAAATTACAACGGTGAGATTAAACCATGTAGGTGACGTTTTTACTGTTACAAGTACGTAATGTGCGAAGTGATAGAGCAAAACAATTTCAAGCATTTAGAGATTATATCATCCTAGAATTGCTCAAGCAGCCTTAGTTTAAACCGTTTCAATTTTAAAATCGACAAGCTTGAAGAAAAAAGTTAATTAGAGATTTCTAAGTTTTCTGACTTGCATCTATTCAATCTTCTGCGGTAAACGAAACGTAACCATCACCATCTTCACAGCCTCCTTTTATCACTGTCCATGTATCATCAAGCTTGTGTGATCCACCTCCTCCTGCTACCTTGTCAGGTGCTACTCCACCCCCTGAATATCCACCTCCTCCCCCGGGGAAGTTATAACAAGCTCCTCCCCCACCAAACCCACCATCGCAATTCTTGGCACCTTCCCCACCTTTGCCCACAGAAATTCCCCCTTTAATACAAGGCAGTGAGCCGCAAAACTTGCCAGTTTCAAGGCAACCCCCGTTATTAAGATAACCAGCGCCAGCTCCAGAGTCTGGTACAAAGGTTCCATCTCGACAAACCTTACCACCACCCCCGTTAGTACCTCTCGTGTCAACGGAACCACTGCCATCCGGTGAATCGTTCCCATGCAGACCATCTTTTTTCCCACCACCCCCTCCCCCGCCAGCCACAAGGATAAATTTATGTTGGTACGGTGAACGATAAACAAACGTTCCCCCACCCCCACTTCCTGGGTGGTTTCCATCCTGTGTTGATCCCTTTTGTCCCACACGTATGGCTAACTTCTCTCCCTTTAACAATGTTATTACGCCACTGACTTTTGCTCCTTTGCCTCCTTTCTTGGGGAAAATTCCGTCCCCTCCTGATGCCCCGCAAGCTTCTACATGGTACTTTCCTGTACTTGGCACCTGCCACTCCTGGACACCGTTCGTGACTTGTACTTCCTGGAGTAGAGTGCCTTTATATCCTACAGCAGTAACTGGCCCATTTTTTCCTGTGGCTCTCAGCGTCGTGAAGTTGTACCACCCTAGTAATAAACCAAAACTTTTAAAACTTGTCTTACATGTGCTTTTCGAAAACACGCAAATTTTGAAGTTCAGAAGTCGCCTTTAAAATTCCTTTTTTTCGCTGCTGTCAATTCGCGTGTTTTTGAAAAGCGAAGTCGGATGCTTTCAGGGAATGAGGTGGAAGGATTCACATTTGTAATTAGCAACACGCTGAAGTAAAGGCAATACAGTTTACGGCCCGGTGGGACGGCAAGAACGCAGCAGGCTACATCAAGATGTAACCAGCTGTTTATTTTTCACAAAAGGCGACATGAATTAAGGGTTCAACACTTTTTTAAGTTATAATTTTTAAAGGATTAAGGTTACCATTATAAAAATAAAAGGGATGATTGTCAAAACCAGATGTTAGTGCTTGACACCCTTTGCCCAATCATTAATTTTTGTTTCTAAATTTAGCAGTCTCTGATTTATAATTTTCTTCGAGGTGTTTTCAAGGTCAAAGAAAAGAGACAGTTTCATGTTTCTTCTCCCTTTATGAGATATAAACAAATGAAGCTACAAAACCACGCAAAACATGTTTGAAAACAGGAGCCTATTTCGCGTCGCAGCTACTTTTGTAAGACCATGCCTAGTTGTGTTATGATACGTTTTCTCATTCCTTGAGAAAAGTAAAATGAATGTTAAGTAGTCCATTCTTTCGAAATTCAGTGCATTACATTATTTTGTCATTGATTTTGTCTTTAATTTTTCTTTGAACCCAAAGAAAATAATTTCAATTGGCTTTTTGAATATGGTAAATGCAGCGCGAAATTCGTTTAATAATATTACCTCTATAAGGGCAACCTAATACAACTCCATCAATCTACTTAATTTTAGGTAAAACAAGACCCGTGTTTGTTTGTTTGTTTATTTGTTTGTTTTTTTTTGCTTCTAAACAACAAGGAAGATCATTGCGTCAAACCTAATTAATATTATTAAGACATAAGCCCCAGCATTCAAAAATAATTATTAATTAATTAATGGCTAAATTTCTCTCAGTACAGAGTTTCTTGAATGTTCTTTCAATGATAACCCGTTTCATTTTCTTGCACTTTTCCCGAGCAAAGTTGTAAACAAAAACTGCAACGAAACAGGCTAGGGATCAAAAGCTTGTCCGAGTCAGCAGGCACTTCATTTGAAAATAAAAAACACGAGATTGGAGAGATTTAGACTAACGTTTACGGCAAAAGTGAATTTGTACCACGTGGTCAAGCTTTATCTTAACTTGCACTTTTCTGTTAATTAATTAGTTCCACCCCAAAATCCTTAGCTTCACGTTAGTTTTGCCTAGAGCAATTGCTTTGGACTGCTTTTAGCTGCACGTTTTCTATTTTGGGAAATTCACAACTTGAATCTGACGTTTGCCGTTTGCCGTAAACGTAACACTAAATCTCTCTAATGTAAGATCCCATGCCGTCAAGCTGTGATTAAGAACCTCTGCTAGCTCGCAGTCGATTGTGAAATGAAGAGCTTGCACCCAGGATAAGGAAAAATAGCGCTAATTATACTCACTGTTTTTTGTTTCGCAAAATTTTCCAATCCACTGGACAGCACACTCGCAGTTATATTTTTCGTTCATTTTTACACAAGCACCATTGTTTTGGCATCCAATCCATCGACAATCATCCTAAGATAAATTTGGAGATACACTGAAAAGTCATGATTTAATCATCATTATCATTACTTTTTATAAACATAGTTTCTCTTTTGTGGAACGTAGCAATCTCAGGCGGCTACCATAAATGACCTACATGTAATAAACGCCCGGGGCGTCTATTTCATTCAAGGGGTCCAAGTCGGGGCGTTTAAAAGACAGAGGCGTTTATTCCCAAAACTGTAAAAAGCACAAGAAAACTAAATATGCTTTCGGAAAAAAATATTAAGAGAACTTGGCTTTAAAATAGCGAATATCCACTGATCAATTGATACGTCTAGGCCGTCCAAAGATCCATACCGTTCTTTCAAATCCCAACACCGATGTCAGAATCCTCGCTAAGGGTTATTGTCAGGTGTTGCCATTGTTAGTCTATCCTTACTTTGAACTTGACATTGAACAATAAGATGAAATACACAAAGCCTTGTTAATCAATCAAGAAGCTGAATGAATGAAATGATTTTGCTCCTTTTTTTCTAATTCTTAGTGTTTTAGAGTACAATGATTCTCAAACGGGGGCGTTTAGAGAATAGCGGTGTCTATTGGATAAGAGGCGTCTATTTGGAAAAGGGCGTTTATTAGGTCATTTCCGTTTACGGCACATTTGGCTAGCATCTCTAGTATGGCGTTCCGTTGCGGACAAAATTATACCGAAAGTAAAAACATGTTGAAAACATAATACTTAAGTCGAAACTTGTAAAATACATCGAATACAGTAAAAAATGCCAGTCGATATTTGCAAAATATATGTTCACGAACGAAAAAAAAACATGAGTCGAAATTTTGAAATTTGAGTCGAAAAAAAAAAAAATTCGAGTCGAGTTGAAAAAAAAAAACGCGAGTCGAGAAAGAGAGAACGCTGACCAGTTGTGTTGTCAATCGATGTCTTCACTTCACCGATACGAGTCTTTGTTCAAGGGCACCCAACGAGAATATAGTTCAAAACCACTTAAACATAGCATTGTTAAACGCATTTTAGTATTTAAACGGTAGATATACGCATATTTTTATCCCCTAAAAATTTTTCATCTGTTCGGATTTCCTAGCTGAAAGTCTAGTGATCCGAAAATTATAGGGATCAAAACTTACCTTTTCGAAAATTTCAGATAGAAAAAAGGCTTCCGAAAATTCTAGGTGACCTTTTTAGGGTAAAAATCCGTTAAAAATAGGCAATTATACCATTTTTTAGATGTTCGAAAATTCTAGGAGAGGCAGGCAAGTAAGAAATTTTACAACAAATGTTCCGAAAATTCTAGATCTCAAATCGTCTTCCGAACAGATATTTTTCCGAAAATTGTCGTTGGGTGCCCCTGTTTGTTCCAAAGTAATGGTTTGTTGGCTACCAAATATTGCAGAGTTTTTCTTCTCCCTTAGTAGACTTATCGAAGACTTGGAAAGGTAGCTTAGTTCAGCTTCATATGACAGTTCAGAATTCTTATTTCGGCGCCGTGACGAGTACAAAAGGACACTTGCAACTCTGTCGTCAGGATAAATCGGAGCCCTCGCGAGAGGTTACAACTGGCAGAGATACAAATAACAAAGCCACAACCTGTCACGCAAGGACCGACAAGCATTAAAAAGAATTACAGCAAAACAATGGCTCGCGGCATCGACATCAAGCGGTCAAGGGAATCACTACAGTAGACACGGATGAACTTCCCTGTTTCTAAACAACCGTACCGTAAGTCTCACAGTATCTTGACGACAGAGTTGCAAGTGTCCTTTTGTACTCGTCACGGCGCCGAAATAAGAATTCTGAACTGTCATATGAAGCTGAACTAAGCTACCTTTCCAAGTCTTCGATAAGTCTACTAAGGGAGAAGAAAAACTCTGCAATATTTGGTAGCCAACAAACCACTACTTTGGAACAAACAGGGGCACCCAACGACAATTTTCGGAAAAATATCTGTTCGGAAGACGATTTGAGATCTAGAATTTTCGGAACATTTGTTGTAAAATTTCTTACTTGCCTGCCTCTCCTAGAATTTTCGAACATCTAAAAAATGGTATAATTGCCTATTTTTAACGGATTTTTACCCTAAAAAGGTCACCTAGAATTTTCGGAAGCCTTTTTTCTATCTGAAATTTTCGAAAAGGTAAGTTTTGATCCCTATAATTTTCGGATCACTAGACTTTCAGCTAGGAAATCCGAACAGATGAAAAATTTTTAGGGGATAAAAATATGCGTATATCTACCGTTTAAATACTAAAATGCGTTTAACAATGCTATGTTTAAGTGGTTTTGAACTATATTCTCGTTGGGTGCCCTTGAACAAAGACTCGTATCGGTGAAGTGAAGACATCGATTGACAACACAACTGGTCAGCGTTCTCTCTTTCTCGACTCGCGTTTTTTTTTTTTTTTTCAACTCGACTCGAATTTTTTTTTTTCGACTCAAATTTCAAAATTTCGACTCATGTTTTTTTGTCGTTCGTGAACATATATTTTGCAAATATCGACTGGTATTTTTTACTGTATTCGATGTATTTTACAAGTTTCGACTTAAGTATTATGTTTTCAACATGTTTTTACTATCGGTATAATTTTGTCCGCAACGGAACGCCATACTCTAGTTTCCACCGCAAATTTAAGATTGAGTTGTGGAATTGGCTGGGGCGCCGGGTACCTTTCGTAAGACTTCACTGGATTATAATTCTATCAATGTAAAATTTCAGAGTTCCTGGTTGTTATATCTAAACAGGAAATAGGAGATAACCATGTATTTGAGATAGAGGTAACATTAAAAGTTCGAAATTGAAACAATAAATGGAACTTTCCTCATAAATGAAGTTTATTACCTGCAAACGACTTTAGATTCTATTTGCCTTCCCCAAGATCTACTCTTCCCCAATAATATAAGAAAATATATTGAAACTATTTTCCCGAACTGAACCTCCATTTAGAAACATTGTAAATCTGGAATATTAACGAAGTGCAGGATATACATGGCGACAGTGTCAAAATAATTAAAAATGTCTAAATATATACAATTTCTTTCTTTTTTTTAAGTTAATCATTTTTTGAAAACAGGGCGGATTTAATTTGGACATAGAATATTCTTTTAGTCTTTAACTCCTGACTACCGCATCGCGAGGGCGTAATGATATTTTTTTTTTCTAAGGTTCTTATCGGCTAAAAAAAGAGAGAGAACTATTTCCGTTAAATTTTTAGATTCTAGTCAAACTAAACAAAACTTAATTCAAATACGACGTCTATTTTGACTGGAAGAAATGCAGTTTTTTTAATTAAGATAATTAAACTAAATTCATTAGTTATGAAAGTCTAATATTTGTTTTCCTTTTTTCTTACCACTGCAAAAATCCGTGATAAAAAAGAGCATTTATCATCGCGATTTTGAATCAAATTGACATACAGTGGATGGGTTGAAATTCACTTTTGTCAATGAAATTCTGCCTTCTAGTCAGAAATCATAGTTGGAGCACTACAGAATGTTTTCGATGCTATTTTCTTTGTCACTTTAATGGAGCAAATAATAAATGAGCATTTAAAACTTTTGTTCTGAAATGGTGCCTAATTTTTACCCTTTCATTTTGTGTGATTAAAACGTTTACCTTTTAGAAAGTCATTGTGGCAAAAAGGTTGTAAACAGTTATATATCTTTGTTTTGGTTTCCAGATACTCTTCAAGATACATGTATTTATACGTTCTTGTTGTAGGCCCGACTGTGTGACCCATCTCCATGCTGTGCGTATTTGATGTTCGTGGATGGAGTAGAAAAAAGTTTGCGACATGAAGTCTTAATTTCTAACCTCCTCAGTTGAAATTATATTGAATAGATGTGTCAATGCACAATGAGTCACATTTCAGATGAGGTACGTGGTTGTGATATCGGCTAAGTTCTGAACGGCTGACAAAAAAAGGTTTCATTAAAATCTGGAAAGAAAAAACACCGAATAATTTAATTTCCTATTCAAAGTATTTCCGATATGTGCTATTTTCATTTAGCCCTCTTGTCAACCTATACCGGTTGTGAATAAGTGATCTTGTTTATATTCCCTCTCTTTAAAATAGAAACTTGGCGATTTTAAGAAAAAGATGTTATTTTAATGAGAGTCACATGATATTCTAGGGGATCGAGTTTCTGCAGATTGCTGGGCCTTTTTTTTTTTTTTCCAATAAACTTCGCGCTTTTAACTCCATAAATGAAAATCTCTCTATTACTGCGAATTTACTCTATCCCGTTTTAAAGTGGAATCTATGCGAGTGATCAATATAAAGCAAATAATTGTGTGCATTACAGATTATGTGTCCAGAGATTATTAAAGTTCCTCTAACATAAATTTATGGAGTTTAAAAATATAATGTGCAATTGCTGCCGGAAAATGAGACCAAGAATGGCTGAGGTAGTCGAAATGAAAAGAGTAAAACTTAAATAATGTCTGACGCGCACAGGTGATAAATAAAAACTATACCAAACGGTCAGTTTGTTGATTATCAGGCTCCATCCAGAACTATACTGTTACAAGTTTTTCACCCTAACAATAACAATCTAGAAACACCATAGACTCGCTGTAATACTACCTATGTAGCTGTGAGGGGTAAGCAAACCTATGGCTTCCACTTTTATGGAACAACAGAATATAAGTTTGAAAAAGTACAAACTGTGATTCATAATAATTTTACGTTCTGAACCCCGCAGAGTGGCTAGATCATTTGCGTCACCGAGACTTTTCTTTTTTCTAAGCCAAATCACCTTAGAACGGAGAAAGGTAAAGGGCCCTAAAATGACGCTCAAATAAACCAAAAAAGAAAAGGTCAAAAGAGACAAGAATAAAGAATGAAAAAAAAGTATCAAACTTACCATGGTGTCTCTTGAATATCGAGCGTACAAACTTCCAAATTCATAATGTAAATCCTTTTCCAAACTTATCAGATCAACTGGATGTTCAGTGTTCAACTCACACGTGCCTTCTTGTCTGGCACCATGTACTCCAGTTTCTTTGAAGTTTGTTGAGTAGCATCTTGGGTTCCTGAGGCAAGCTTGAGTGCATGATATCTGGCTGGGGGTGACATGCCATTTAAAAGAGTATCCCTTTAATCTCGAGTTTTCCTTGGTAAAAATTGCCCCTGGGAACGATGTCTTTGTCGTGGATAAAGCATTACTTGAGATCATGCATAAGTAAAGAAGAATCGCATAGGAGAGCATTTTCAAAAGTTAAGTCGCGGCTACAGTGTAAGATGCTTTAAAATAAAGGTGCAGTTTCGATGAGCGCCTACGTAGTCATTTATCATCCTATTAGAAATGTCCTTAGGAAATGAATGCTGCTGTCTATCCGCTGGGAAGCGCTCAGCTGCGACCGAGGGGTATATCAAAACACTATTGAAGAAAAAAAAAACAGGAAAGATAGGTTTTATTCTGAAAAAGACCAATTATCTATCAACGTCAAAAAATATATTTTTATGACTATTATAGTTGTTATTAGACTGTCAAACTATAAACGAATTGTACTTTACTAACTTTCAGATTTAAACGTTATTAATTTAAAATTCCAAATGGGTCACCTCTCGCATCAAAGACCTGCTTCTCACTACTTGTGATTATTGTAACCCATTATCTATTTTTACAATATATTACATTAGATACACTAAACAATAGAAGCAAAATAGTTCATTATCGTAAGCTCTAATGTACATTAAAGAGCCTGTCAAAGTTGAAATTTTAGTCACGATTTGAAACATGTTTATTTACATACTGATATTTTGCTCATGCCTTTCCAGGACAGTTTCTGTTGATAGGTAACAGTACGTCTTGTTAGTCATTGGCGTGCCCTGGGTCTTAGACTGAGGTAACTTGAACGCCGTCTGCTTGGACTGTTGGCTGATTCGAAAGAGGTACTCCGAGTACATCTCAATTGCCACAAATATATAACGGCTGCTAGCTGAGAGTCGGTCTTTCCGTCTCTTTTACGTCTTTAAAACTGAACACCTGATCCCGTTTCACACATTCATTTGACATAGACCTAAGACATAATGTATTTACATTCGGTGGAGCTAAACGTAGTGACAGTGACAGAGAATGTAAGTACTTTCCTGTTGGTATCAAAGTACGTGAGCCACTATGGAGTTAATTGACTCTATTGTTGTTACATGTAGGTATATAAAGTTTTGACAGTTGTAATGTATTCATCTCAACTCTCGAACTATCAACTTTTATTTTTATATCTCGTTACTTTATTCTTCTTTCGATTGATTTTTTACTTTAAACCCCCTGAGGTTATGCGACCGCATCGGTTGGGGAATACGTTCCCAATTTTTTTTTCCCTTTGGGTTTACGGCTTTTCGTATCAGCAGCGCAGGTGAATAGTTTAGCCTGAGTGACTTTATTTAGGAATATTTGTATACCATTCTTTAGTTATGACGTTGAACTTTATATATTATTTGGACGGCAATAATCACTCAGGCTCACAGCTCGAGCTGCACACCCATTCCCGTCTCTTAGTCATGAATATAAATAAGTACTATCTTTAGAGACCTTAAGATTGAGGATTTTCGGGATTTCCCGCGAACCGCGAACGTCAAGAAGTCACGTGACCAGAGCCTTGCCGTCAGGTTTGCGGTTTGAGTTCAGCCTTGTACGGCTAGACCACGCTCCAGAGGTAAGTGATTTACCGCAAGGTTTTTTACACCCTAAAACCTTACAATCCAACGTTTAAAAAGAAATACCATTTTTTAGAACTCTTTTGCTTATTGATTATCGAATTCTATTTTAAAAAAAACGTAATTTTGAAGACAATTTCTCAGCTAAAATAGAAGTAAGTGGATGAATGAAAACAAACATGGCCGCCGCACAGCCACCAACCACGAATCTTGAGTCCCAAATATGGTGGACTGGTAACGTGAAACCGTTAACTGCAATACTGCACTTTCAGACCTGACTCTGAAGTGTAGAAAATTGGAATTAAAAAAGTTTAGATCGAAAAACAAGAAACTGCTGACGGTGCATGGATCTACATCTAAGTGGCCGGAAGGAAGGTGGGAGACTGGGGAAGGCTAAAGTGGAATGCCAGTGGTGATTAGCATCGTGGGCTGTGTACGTTTAGAGAAACTGGTGCGTCCATGATATGCATCGCCCAGAATGGCAGAGCAGCATCGAGTTACTAACGTAATCGTTAGTGGTGGAGAGAAAGGCGCAACAATCATGAAGAAAGTGGGAAATTCTAGAAAAACGAGGAGCAAGGGTACAGTAATGAGAACACTCGCCACCCACCAATGTGGCCCGGATTCAAATTCCGGCGTCAAAGCCCATAATTATGTAGGTTGAGTTTGTTGTTGGTACTCTCCCTTGCTTTGAGAGGTTTTTCCGAGAACTCCAGTTTTTCCCCTCTCCTCAATAATCAACACTCCCAAATTCCAATTCGGCCTGGAAAGCACGGACACCTTTAAACGAGTTCTTACGATCTCCTAAGTGCGTCGCGGGTTAACAAATTACAACATCTAACTTCTCAAAGAACTCCAGTGTGTCGAGTGTGTCCAGCCAAAGAAGAAGTTGTAGCGCTGATCATTTGTGGAAAAATGAAGTAAGCTAGCCCAAACAGACCTTTCCCGCATTCCGCTCTATAGAGGGGAGAAGTCGTTGCGTCACGTTGCAATTTTTGGATGACAACAAACCGATAAAGTCACTAAAAAGTCTTTTTGCACTATTTCAAGCTTCACCGATCTCATTTAATTTCATTTAATTTGCTAAATCTTTGGGGCGGTATCTATCGTTATTTAAAAAATAGTTCAGGGGTCAGGGTGCGTATGTCGAGATATTGAGCACGCGGGAAGTTTGGAGAGCACGAAAGAGGTGTAAGAGTTGCTCGAGCTGTTACCTTAATTTTTCATTATTATAGCGCGCGCTCAAAGCAGTACGCGTCAATGTCTACGTGACTATATATTTTTACCTCACAGTTATGTTTTTGTCTTAAACTGAGAGAACAAAGTTTAATCAAGTCGCTTAAGAAAACGGTCAAAAAGATTGTAAAGCCATATTGAGGTGGCGAAAACTATTAATTCACCAAAAACTTTTTTGAAAGAAATAACTTTGCAAAGAATGATATACACGCGTCATAGCCCGCACAGCTCGCGCGGATGACAACAACAACAACAACACTCACCTCTTTTCCCTACTATCGGTTAGCAAATTCAAAAGTTTCTTTTAAATTTACGTTATAAAACACATGGTTAACACTGCATGGTGTACTTTTGAGTTATAGATGCACTTAGGAGACGTCGTGGGAGGATTGCTAAGGTCACAAGAACTCGAGGTATAGTTTATTGACGTCATCAGCGTGCTCAATGGAAATACGAAACACGCTCGCGCTATTGAACATGAATAGGCGAACATTCTAACTATATTAAAACTAAGTTTAGAAAAAGAAAGCGACAATTATTGTGCTGTTTTCACGTAATCCATAAATCGGGCGTTTGAAATTAGGAAGTTTCATGTCGTAGTGATGCAACGACAGCAAAGAAATGTACAAAATAGCGTGATACACGTGTAAAGCTACTGTTTGTTAACATGTTATTTTTTGCGGTTCTACTTGCCGTCGCCGTCGTCGACGTCACACTTCTCTCTCTTGAGCATACATATTTTGTCCACACAAGCCTCCAGTTAACGATGGCGCTATTGTTCACTCCGTCATTATAATATAGTTAAAATTATACAATGAACATCCAAGAAAGTACTCACCAGTATGCTGGTAACTTGCCACCCTGGGACTAAACATTTAATTTGCACCTCCCCATCGGTCCACGCTTAACTACGCCATCTCGTCGTCCAGTGACTCCTAGCAAAACAAAGATGTGTTAACATAGTCCAGAAAGGCTTTTTATCTTATTAATATCTCACAGACACTATGTCAAGCCCATCGACAATAGATGCGTATGTGCAAGGTGCCTGGTAAAACTGAAGGAGCCCCAAGCGAGTTAAGAAGGTAACCATAACAACCTTGTAAGTGGCAACTACAAGGCACCGTCACATTGACACAAAAATTTAAAACGTTTTTTCTTCTTTAAGACTCCCCCCACTTATTCCACGAATAGTAATATAACTCAGATTCAAAAGTACGAGCTTAAAACTATTGGGGAAAAAATCACCGGTGAGAGCAGATGTTCAATACAAAAATATTGGACTACTTAGAGTTCTGTTTATGTCCACTTTATGATAAATTTAGAGTGGTTTAAACTTTAAAATTTCACAAAGCTCATCACGCATACATAAAATGATAAAAATAGTGGTAAATATCTAATATTTTACAAGGCATATTTCATATTTGGATAGATATTTTTCAGTCGTCGTGTAATTAATTGTTGGCTTAGATTGACCATGATTTAGGATAATTAAGGGTACGCTGTCACTTGCCGAAGCAGAAGGGCTCAGTTGTTCTAGCCTGCGTGCAAACTATAACTAAACTCTGATTAGTACCGTCTGCGAAGCAGCGCAGAGATCCTTGTTCTGGACCCGCAACGGACTCAACGAATTACCGGAAGTGCGTTTCGAATTTCCCTTCAACCCTATTGGCGATCACGACAAACAACACAAAGGCCTTTTTTAACTGGCCAATCGTAGCGCGTACTCAAATCTGGGTACACAGCTGGAAGTCCAGAACAAGGATTTCGGCGCTGTTTCGCAGACGGAGTTAACCAGAGTTTAATTTCGTCTACGCGCAGGCTAAGTTGTTCACGTTTCATGAATTTTAACTCTGGTTGGTCTTGCTAAAAAAAAAAAAAAATGCGGGAAACTACCTCTCGTGAAAGACTGGCGCTGTAAATTCTAGATAATTATTCACGCATACCAGCCGAATGAAGCTAAGCATCGTCCATTACCTTACAGGTTCAGGCTACATTTAGACTGTGATGGATACATTGTAGCTTTTCGTACCGGCACGAAAAGTTATCCGGTACAGTACGTACACCTATCTGATGTGTGACTCTCCACATAAGAGATCGGTGGGGTTTCACTCCCATTACCGTATGGATTTCTGTGACAGAAATCATGCCTAGCTCACCATTCTTATCTGAGAAAAGAAGCCATATTAGGTATCGTTTACGTGCCAACTTTCCGGTATAGTATGAACACCTAACTGATATGTGACTCTCCACATAAGAAATCGATGGGGTTTCGCTCCCATTACAGAAATCATGCCGAACTCACCATTCTTATGGGTGAAAAGAAGCCCTATTAAGTATCGTCTATGTTCCACGCCAAAAACCCTAATCCGCTATAGTGTTAACATAGCCTTAATTTTACATAAAGCGCTTTGAAGTTTTAAGATTTTTAAAAATTTTGTATAGCTACCGATCTCTATAATTCTTCAAGACTTTAACTTCGCACTGTCACAACACAACTGTTAAATGCTATTTTTTTGTTTAACTCCATGTAAGAACTTTTTTTTGTTTAAAAAAGCTACTCAGTGAAAATATTATTTCCGTTGAATTCTAAGATTCTTGTCAAGCTAAACCGAAATTAATGAAAATACGTTTCCCCCTTTGACAGACTAGGTTGAGGTTTCCTTGCTGAGGTCATTAAACTATATTTATTAGCTAAGGATGACAAAAGCTTTCCTTCCTTTCTTAAAATCTATTTGTCAAAAATGTCAAAACTTAATGACAAAGATAATTTTTATTTCCATATTAAAAAAAAAAAAAATGTTGTGGTGTTATAACCGAAATCTAGCTTATTTATTAAATTTTAGCTATCATCACTTGTGTAAGTTTGATCGGGGACATTTTAAAACTCAACTAGAATTGTTATGACTGTAAATAACCATAATTGCATTGTATCCTTAAAAATCTACCTAATCCTCTGAAAACCTAAGGGATCCTTTTAATTTCGTTTTAACGATATTAAAATTTAATAACATAAATCCAAATCTTTTATTGATAACAAAGCTAACTAAAAAATCTTATTTACAATTAATTTCGCTTTAAAAACTATTCAGTCAAAGCAGTATTTACTGAGGCAGAGCGCGATCTAGTAGCATTGCCGGTGCGTATGGGAGGTCTTGGGCTCATAAATTCATCTGATAGTGCAGATCAGGAGTATTCAGCGTCTATTATGGTAAGCGCTCCACTTGTAAGCAAAATAGAGGCGCAATCCCATGAGACCCCAGAAGAAGCCGAGGTACAACGACTGGTATACGCCACCCGGAAAGAAAAGGATGATGGGCTAAAAGAAGAGCTTGAGGGAGTGAAGGCCACGTTGCCAGACAAGACACAGAGAGCCGTGGACTGGCCTGTGAAAAAGGAGCATCCAAGTGGCTTACAGTTATTCCTCTCAAAGACATGGATTTTGATCTCAACAAGCGGGAATTTCGTGATGCTGTGAGGCTTCGATATGATTGGCCGATACCCGATAATCCGTCAGTATGCGTTTGTGGGTGCATGTTTACAGTAGATCACGCGATGATCTGCCAGCGTGGAGGCTTATCTATTCAGCGCCACAATGAAATACGCGATCTACAGGCCGAGCTGCTTTACATGGTTTGTTACGATGTGCAAGTGTGATCAGACCAGGTGTTGTGCAGTGCATGCAACCATACGCAGACTGGCTTTTCTATTTAGCACTACAGACTAAAAGACGCGTCGCGTTCCTGGAACTTACACCAGGCCATGTTTACTAAAAAATAGGGAGCCATTATTTCTTTAATAGTTATTCGATGTACGTTTGTAATTCGAGCACGTTTGAAACTCGCTAAATGAATCGGCCTCGAATTGCATTAGAATGACACTAAGAAGCTGATGCAAATGATTTCTCTTATATTACGTGATAAATATTCAGCTATATGCGCATGTGTTGTGAACGTTGCAAGCTACGATAATTACATGCTAATTAATTCCTATTTAACTTTTTGCTTTTTTCTATGACAACCTTACTGCAATTAGGTGTATCTGCAAAAAGGCAAGAGAGCTACGCCACAACAATTTCATGGGTCAGGGAGAAAGTGTCCTTTGCAATTTTGCGAATGCGCTCCTATTCCTAAGGGGATCGAGAACCCCAAGAAGGAGGAACTTAGATGTTAAGGACAGGGATCTAGAAATAGAGAAGGGTCAAGCAGGACTTCCCTAGACTCAACAGCTATATATGCTTTATTAGTTGTCTTTTTTTATTGAAATGAAATGTTTTTAATTAGAATAATTTTTTTCTTAGTTAAATTAACTCTTTCTAAGCTAAATTAAGTGCTTATTAAACCGACAGGAATTGTAAATAGCGTTTTGAATGAATAGTTTTTTCTTTTCTTCAAGCGAATTAATTGTAAATAGGATTTTAACAGTTAGCATTGTTGTCAATAAATTTTTTTCATTAAGAAAAATTATTATTAGTATTATTATTGTTATTATTATTATTATTATTATTATTATTATTATTATTATTGTCCTCACATAATGTTTGCTTAGAGTCTCTAGGGCCGGGATCAAACCATGATCCTGGGGCACTAGGGGATAGCCAGTTTTTAGATTGATAACACCCTCCTCAGAATGTGTGCTGTACCTAGCAAGGTTATCTTTTGTAGTTCACTGATGCTTAATTGGCCGGGGATTCTTCCAAGATAAGCTTCTAGTCCCTTTTTGATAGCTCCAAGTGCTCCAATGATAACTGGTATCGTTTCCGTTCTCATGCCCCACATTCGGCTTGTTTCAATTTCCAAGTCCTTATATTTGGATAGTTTTTCAGTAACTTTCACGGATGTGTTTCTGTCCGATGGTACTGCCATGTCAATGAATTTACAGGTTTTCGTTTTGTGGTCTTTGATCACTATATCGGGTCTGTTGGCTGTTATTTTCCTGTCTGTGTGTATTGGCATGTCCCATAATATTGTGACATCCTCGTTTTCTGTAACTGTTTGTGGCTCATGGTCATACCACTTTTCTGATGTCTTGATATTATAGTTGTGACAGACTTTCCAGTGTATATACGCGGCTGCTTTATCGTGTCTGTGAGTATATTCTGTTTTCGCAAGTTCAGGACACCCAGACACGATATGGTCGATTGTTTCGTCATATTTGTTACACATCCTGCATAGGGGGCTAGTACCGTCTTTGATAATGTTGGCGTGGTATGATCTGGTAGCTAGGCTTTGGTCTTGGGCTGCGACTATGAATCCTTCCGTTTCTGCCTTCAGTCCACTGCTTTTGAGCCACTGGTTGGTTTTGTGGTGGTCAACATCTGCTTCCTTTATTCTCTTTGGGTATCTTCCATGTAGGGCTTTGTCCTCCCACTGCTTTGTTAATTTTTCTTGGGTCTTATTTCGTGCCATTTGTTTGATTCTCTTTGCATATTTGATGGTTATTTCTTCTGCTTGTTTATCTGGTGTTGTTAAGTCTAGTTCTTGTTTGAATTGTTCTGCTTGCCTTTGTATAGAGTACAATTTCTTCCTGCCGTCATGTTCTTGCACTAGCTCGATTAGGGCATCATCTGTGTTCTTTAGGTATGTGTCGAGCCCTATCGTGGTTGTTTTGTAAGAGGCTTCTAATTGGATAAGACCCCTCCCACCAGCATTTCTTGGGAGGTAGAGTCTGTCTACATCTGCTTTTGTGTGATGCATTTTTGATAGGGTGAGTAGTTTTCTTGTTTTTGTGTCTAACCTCTTGATTTTACTCATCTTCCAGTCGATTATGTTAAAACTGTAGGTCACCACTGGGATAGCTAAGGTGTTAATTGCCTCAAATCTATTGGCAGCATTGAGCTCAGTTTTTAGGACCATCCTTACTCTGCGGTAGTATTCCTTCCTCACTCTTTCTTTCATCTTGGCATGCTGTATACCGTCACCTTCATCCACGCCAAGGTATTTATATGTGTCCTCTTGGTCTAGTTCTTTGATACAGATGTCAATGTCAAGCTGTAAATCGGAAGTTTCTGTCAGCTTTCCTCTTTTGAATGTGGCTTTAGCGCATTTATCCAACCCAAATTCCATCTTAATATCATTGCTGAATGTCTTTACAATGTTGAGTAGGCCGGTTTGCTGGCTGTCGCTTTTTGCATATGTTTTTAGGTCGTCCATATAAAAGAGGTGGCTGATTGTTCTACCCTGGGTTTCATAACCATAAGTGGTTGCCTTTAGTAATGAGCTCAGTGGAGCAAGGGCAAGACAGAACAGAAGTGGAGAGAGAGAGTCTCCTTGAAAGATTCCACTTTTGATACTGATAGGCCTTGATGTCATTGACCCTTGAGCATGGTTGAGGCGTAAAGTTGTCTTCCAACATTTCATGCTTTCTGTGATAAAGTTGACAGTCACAGGGCAGATCTTATAGATTTCCATGCACTTTATTATCCACGTATGAGGTACACTATCAAATGCTTTCTTATAGTCTATCCAGGCTGTGGATAGATTCTTTTTCTTGGTCTTACAGTCCTCCAGGATCATCTTGTTTATCAGGAGTTGGTCTTTGCATCCGTAGCTCCCTCTCTTACAGCCTTTCTGCTCTGATGGTAGGAGCTGATGTTCATTCAAGAAAGTATATGTTCGTTCTGTTATGATGGATGTCAGAATCTTATACATCGTGGGAAGACAAGTAATTGGTCTATAGTTCTTTGGGTTTTTTGTTTCTTTTGTTTTTGGTAGTAGATATGTAATACCCTCAGTAAGCCATTCTGGTGCTTCTTCGGGGTGTTCAATGACCTTTGTGTAGGCTTTTGCTAGGTCTTCACGTAAGATGACGAGATGTTTGAGCCAGAAATTAGAAACTTTATCATTTCCAGGTGATTTCCAGTTACTGCTTTTGTTGATAGCACATGTGGTCTCTTCAACATTTATTGCTCTCCATGATTGGGCCTTAAGGTCTTTATGTAGGTCTTCTTGCCCTTTTATCCATGCAGAGTCTTTATGTGATTTTTCTTTCTCCCAGATGTTACTCCAGAAATCTACAACTTCTTCCGGTTGTGGTGGTTCATCCACATCAATCTTTTTCTTTCCCAGTTCACGGTAGAACTTTTTGCCGTCCTCTTTGAAGATCTTATTTTGGCGGAAATAAGATTATACCTGTGGAGGCAAGGAGATTTCTACACAAGGAGATTTATCCAAGGGAAGTTTGTGAATTCGAAGAAGGCTAGAACAGTTGAGGACATATCCCATGTTTTTGCGAAACTACATGTAGTATTGCTTACTCAACCTTGCGCCAGAAGTCCTAGAAGGGCTGAAGGGGAAACACCTGGAAGCGGCAGATATCGAGGATGAGAGTTTATTATGCGAGCCCATTGATTACATTTCTCCTGGCGTTTTGACTTGATCGACGAGAAAATGATCTTTGATGCTGCAATCCAAACAAAGGGCTCAGCCGGGCCGTCGGTGATAGATGCCGAGCTATATTGAAGAATCTTTTGCTCCAAGAATTTTAAGGCTGAGGGCAAGGTTTCGAGAGAGGAGATTTCAGAAGAAATCTGTTAAAGATCGCTTACCATCCATCTTTGCTGGAAGGCTATACCTCCTGCAAACTCATCTCCTTGGACAAAACCCAGGAATACGACATATTGGCATTGGTGAGGTCCTGAGGCGAATTGTTGGAAAAACTATTGCTGGATATTTGAAGGAAGAGATCAAAGAGGCAGCGGGCCGAGTTCAGAGGCCGCGATAAATGCTATGAGTCAAGTGTTTGTAGAGGAAAGAACAGATGGTATTTACTAATAGATACAAGCAACGCCTTTAACCAAATGAACAGATCCCTCGTCTTACATAACACCCAGATAACATGTAAGGAAATGTCACTTTACATCATTAACACACACAGAAGCCCCTCGAGGCTCTTTATTTGCGGCGGATGTCAGATATTGTCACAGGAGGATACGACGCAGGGGGATCCCTTGGCCATGCCCTGGTATTCGGCCAATACATCTATCATGAACCAGAGCTTAAAGACAAGCACTCCAGGTGTTAAACAAGTATGGCTAGCCGACGACTCTGCGGGGGTTGGACAAATTGTGCCGTTGTATAACTGGTACGATCACCTGAGTCAGGAAGGAAAGAAGTATGATTATCTAGTGAATGGATCAAACAGCTGGCTGATTGTCAAGTCGGACGTACTTGCAGATGAGGCAAAGAGGGTGTTTACAACTGAAGGTCAGCGCCACAACAAGCTCCACAACAGTTTGCTGCTTCTACGTTAATAACAATACCGCACGTAGATTCTATTACCACACAGAGCATGTGCGTGGTGGCAGGCGAGAATTTCACGGAGGAGTTAAAAAGACAACATCAAGCCTTGAAAACTGCGTCGGTGAAGTCGAGAATGGAAAGTGCTGATTCCACTCTACCCTCGGATCTGCTGCGGTCAGTTAACCAATCGAGAGACAAGGGTGCGAGCTCATGGCGTACCCCAGTGCCTCTTGTCGATCTAGGCTTAGTGCAATTCAGAGGCTCTCTGCGTTTAACATGTCCTGTGATGCAAAAAGGGAGAGTTCGTGGCGCAGAGACACGATGGTGTTCGCAAGGAGCAGGAGGAGGAGAAAAAGCGGAAATACCAACAGAGGGTGCTGTACGTTGAAATGGGATCTTTCACTCCCCTAGTTTTTGGAACCAACGGTGGGATGGAAGCCGACTGCAACTGCTTTCTCAAACGCCTAGCCAAGAAGCACTCAGAAAAGAATGAGGAACCTTATCACATTACTATTACTTGGATTAGAACATTGCTTTCTTTTGAGATCTTAATTTAGTTTAGTTGAAATGAACCGTTTTTTAATTGATTTTTTGTTTTCGAAAATATATTTTTTTAATGGAATGAATTTTTTCAATCGAAATTAAGTGCCTTTTTTTATCGAAAGGAATTATAAATAGTGCTTTGACTGAATATTTTTTTTGAGTGAAATTAATTGTAAATAGGATTTTATAGTTAGCTTTGTTATCAATAAATTGATGATGATGATGATGATGATGATGATGATGATGATGAAGATGATGATGAAGAAGATGATGATGATCATTCCCCAAAATTTTAGTTCCCTTTCCTCTTTCCGTCCTTAAAGTAAGAGAAGCCTAGGAAAAGCAAACACACGCTGTTCACGTTAAACACGGTATTCACTTGGTCTAACAAGAGAAATTCCCACCCTACCAGTTTCTCTCAATTTTCCAATGATTTTGTTACAAATTAAAAGTAGCAACAACAACAACTACTACTAGTATTACTAAGACTACTTATACTAGACTAATACTTCTATTTATCAAGCATGGGTTACTCAAGACTTTTTCCAGAGTGTATTATAGGATAAGCGAAAAACACGGGAATAGCCTGAATACCAAAGCGATAGGTAAAGAAGTTGTTTACTAATGTTACAGTGAAAAGCGATTTAGGAGTGTGTCCATGAGAAAACCAGGCAGAACCAGGCAGGGGGTGATAATGCTCAAATCACCGATTTCGCTCAAACTCGGCACAAATGTTAGGTATCAGGAGTTAACTTATGTGACAAAATTTAAGGTCAAAATATTAAATTCCCTGGGAGATCCGGGCACCCCCTGTAAAAATCGCCATTTTCCCCAGTAGTTATAATAGGATGCCTTGTCCCTCAAATTCACCCCTGATTAATTTCTGTCATTTCCTGATTAACTCTGTCATGAAACCACTTAGTCCAAAAATGACAGAAATTAATCAGGGTTTTTTTCCATTTTTTCCAAAATTTCTAACTCAAAAAAATTAAAAACCATGATTAAATTTGAAGATTTTGAAAATTGTGGAAAAGACAGAAAATAATAGCTCGCCCTGCGGGCTCGCGGAAATGACAGAAATTAATCAGGGGTGAATAAGAGGCACAAGTCATCCTATTATAACTACTCTATGGAGAGAGTGTGAAGTTTTGCAAACAAAATAAGAAATATTGATTAATAATTTAATCTTCATTAAGCCATTTAATTTTAGTAATATCATCATACTCTGCTTTTTCTAACTCTTTTAAAAAAGGCATAATAGCATCTTTTACTTTTCTATCTATAATATTGTCTTCAGCTAGTTTTTCATAATTTTCATCATTTATATCTCTTAAAATACTATAAAAATAACTGATATCTGGTATATTTGGGCAATACTTAAATTTTTTACATAGAAATTTTAAGGTATTAAGATCATTTTCACTTATATTTTTATAATTATATTTCATTATATGCAATATTTTTAAGATTATTATATAGTTTAAAAGAGAATTAAAATCTTCTTCATTTGTTAATTTTAAGGTTAATAAGTATTTTAAAAAAGAATAATATTTTCCTTTTTCTACTTCAATTATTAAAGATTTTTCATTGTTTTCATCAAAATAATTAAACATTCCTTTTATATTTTTGTAAAATTGATATGTTATATCCCATTCAGTATTAAATATATTAAGAAACTCTTTTCTTTTATCTGAAAACTGTGAAACCATTTTAAATAAGGGATTATATTGTTTTATGACGTCAATGCATTCCAGAGTTCCCTAGCAATTTCGATCGCTGAAAGTAAACACAAAATCTATTTTCAGATTTGCTGGTTGTTAGGGAACTCTGGAATGCAATCTATTGTTTTCCATGAAACGTGAGGTTATTTTTGATGAGGTCAGAATCAGGGTATTTCCCTACAAAAATAATCTAGACAAATACTAAAATGGAATATCAAAGCCCCGAGGACAAAGATTTTATAGTTGAAGATGGCTATAAACATGATGAAGATCCTGATTATGTTCCTGAGAAAGAGGAATCATCCGATGATGATAAATATGTTGTGAAAGGAGAAGCTTTTAAAAAACTAAGCAAAAAGGCTAAAAAGCTTGGCGCTGAATCTCTTGATTATTTAAAGCGGAAGAATAACAAATACGTAGTCAAGCTGCCAGGTGGCAAGAATTTGCATTTTGGTTCGCCACAATATCCAGACTTTTTAATTCATAAAGATAAGGAGAGAAGAGAAAAATATTTATCGCGGGCAAAGAAGATTAAAAATAAGAAAGGTGAGTTGACTTATGAAAATCCTGAATCGGCTAATTTTTGGAGTGTTAATCTGCTTTGGTCGGGAAAATAGAGTTTTGAGTCAGAAAAATAAAAATGAAATTTAAAGAATTAAATAATTATAAATTAAGATGACTACTGATCTAAGTAACCTTTCTATTGCTGAATTAAAAAAGATAAAAAAAGATAGTAAGCAAAAACTCAAGGCGGAGTATAAACAGAAGTTGATTAATGATATAAAGAAAATACAAAGAGCAAGAGACAAAATTAAAACCAAAGCCAAAGCCAAAGCCAAAGCCAAAACATTTGAAGACTATTTTCAAGATTGTATCAAGAATAAAACAATACCTGATGATACTCCATTTTATCTGCGTGAAGCACTTGAAAGAGCTCTAAGGGAATATGACCAAGGAATAGAAAAAGAGAAATCATCTCTGGAAGGATTTGCAAATAAATTCATAGTGAAGGGACAAACTGATATTATACCATTTGAGTTTTTCAAATCTAAAGCCAAGTATTTAAAAGAGTTTCTCAGAAATCATCGAAATATTAAAGTTAGATTTGTTTTAGTTTGCCTAATGGAAAAAATGGAAAAGTTAAGAGATGGTAAGTTAAGTCTTACTATTCAAGATAAAGCATATTTTAATTCTGATACATATATTAATATTGAATCAACTGATGTAAAAGAAATACTCTTTAAAGTTATTCACACTATAATTGAAAAAATTATCATCTATCAGCAAATGGGTAGTGGGTGGTATTTCAGGGAAATAGTTCATCTCGAAATTCACACTGTTGATTATAATCCAATGAGAGGTTCATCTTATATTCCACTTCCAGATTGGATTATGAGAAAGAAAGCTATAGTAAACATTCGAAACAAAGATGAGAAATGCTTTTTATGGAGTGTACTTAGATACCTTCATCCAAGAGACAAAAATGATTTCCGATTAACAGATTTGAAACAAAAAGAAAACAGCTTGAATACAAAAGGAATAAAATTTCCAATCAAATTAAAAGACATTTCAAAATTCGAAAAACTCAATCCAGGCCTCCCAGGAATAAATGTGTTTTCAACCAATGAGAATAACAAGTTTTACCCACTCCGAATGGCTGAGAAAGATCCTCAAGAAACAATAGACCTGTTTTTGTATGAGGAAGATGGAAAATATCATTATTCTCTTATAAAAAGTTTTTCAAGATTATTCCGATCTCAAATAACATCAAGAACAAATGGAAAAATTTTTATTTGCAAGAGGTGTTTTACTCACTTCTCGAAAGAAGAATTATTCCAAAAACATATTGAATATTGTTCAAATAATGAAACAGTTTGTGTGAAAATGCCAAAACGCAACTCAAAATTAAGTTTTAATAACTATCACAAACAGCTTCCAATACCTTTTGTAGTTTATGCTGATTTTGAATGTTTTACAAAACCGATGAATACCTGCAACCCCAATCCAGCAGATTCATATACACTTGATTACCAGAAACATGAACCATCTGGATTTTGTCTTTACATCAAAGGAATTATCCCCGATATTATCAAACCCATAATTTACACAAAACAAAAAGATGATGATAACATTGCTGAAATATTTGTTTCTAAACTTGAAATAATAACTAATGAAATATATAACAATTTTTATCGTAGTCCAAAACCTCTTAAATTAACCAAACAAGAACAGGAATCTTTCAATAAAGCTGAAACTTGTCATATCTGCTCACAAGAATTACAATCTGATAAAGTTCGAGATCATTGTCATTTTACTGGTCATTACCGTGGAGCTGCACATAACAACTGCAATCTCCAGTGTCGAAAACCATTGATACTCCCAGTGATATTTCACAATCTTCAAGGCTATGATGCACATTTGTTTATAAAACAACTTTCTGGTATCAAAGGTGAGTTAAACTGTATTCCATCAACTGAGGAAAAGTATATCTCATTTTCCAAAAAGATAAAAGTTGATGAGTACAGATCCAAGAGAACTGGAGAGATGGTATCTTTGAATTTTGAAATAAGATTTATTGATTCATTTAAGTTTCTCCAAACCGGTCTTGCTAATCTTGTTGGAAACTTGCAACCAGATGATTTTCAAAATACAAAAAAAATATTCAAAAAGAATATTGATCTCCTTACTCGAAAGGGTGTTTATCCTTATGACTATATTGGTTCTCTTGAAAAACTATCTGAATCACAACTCCCGTCCAAGGAGCAATTTTATTCAAAATTGAACGATGAAGACATTTCAGATGAAGATTACCAGCATGCTCAAAATGTTTGGAAAACTTTTGGTTGTCAGACAATGAGAGATTACCACGATCTTTATCTCAAATCAGATGTTTTACTGTTGGCAGATGTATTTGAAAACTTCAGGAAAACCTGCCTGAAACATTACAGTCTAGATCCAGCGCATTATTATACATCACCTGGTCTGGCTTGGGATGCTTGTCTCAAGGAAACGGGTCAACAACTTGAATTGCTTCATGATTATGATATGTTGATGATGTTTGAGAGGGGAATAAGAGGAGGAATAACTCACATATCAAAGAGATATTCAGAAGCTAATAACAAATACATGAAAGACTTCAATCCTGACAAACCGTCAAAATTTATTCAATATCTCGATGCCAATAATCTTTATGGATGGGCAATGTCGCAATCACTTCCCACTCATGGATTTAAATGGATGAAAAACATTACAAAAGACAAAGTAATGGATATTCTTGATAAAGCCAATGATAGTATGGTAAATCCAATCAAGAAAAAAGGTTTCATCTTTGAAGTAGATTTGGAATATCCAAAAGAATTGTGGAAATCACATAACGATTATCCTTTGGCTCCAGAGAAGATGAAAGTTAACGGAGTGGAAAAACTTTTAAGTCATTTCAAACCACGTAAAAACTATGTTATACATTACCGGAATCTGAGGCAATGTCTTGAGATGGGTTTGAGGTTGACAGCTGTTCATCGAGGAATATCTTTTGAACAGTCACCTTGGATGGAGCCTTATATCAGGAAAAATACCGAACTCCGAAAAACAGCAGCCAACAGCTTTGAAAAAGACTTTTTCAAATTAATGAATAATTCGGTATTTGGGAAAACCATTGAAAACATCAGAAAAAGACAGAATATAGTACTTGTTGATAATCGGGCAAAAGCTTTAAAGTTATCAAGTCGACCAAACTTTGGCAGAGCAACAATATTTGATCGAAATCTTATTGCAATTCATATGAAGAAGACTGAAGTGTTTTTTAACAAACCAGTGTATGTTGGTCAAGCAATACTGGATCTGTCAAAGTTGTTAATGTTTGATTTTCATTATAATTACATCCAAAAGAAATATTCCTATAAGCGCGCTAAGTTATTATTCACAGATACAGATTCTTTGATGTACGAGATCCAAACAGATGACTTTTACACAGATATATCAGAAGATATCAGAACCAAGTTTGATACATCAGATTATCCACAGGACCACAAGTCTGGCATACTCACAGGAGTCAATAAAAAAGTGATCGGGATGTTCAAAGATGAAGTAGCTGGTCGCCAGATTACTTATTTTGTTGGTCTTCGACCGAAATTATACAGTTTCAAAGTAGAAGATTCAAGTACTACCAAAAAATGTAAAGGGATAAAAAAGAATGTGGTAAAGAAGGGAATCGATTTTCAGGACTATGTTGACTGTTTGTTTTCAGGTGAAAAACAGATGAGATCAATGAAGATTATAAGAAGCGAAAAACATGAAATATTTTCAAAGGAGGTCAATAAAGTGGCTTTAAGTAATGAAGATGACAAGAGGATTTTGGGCAAAGACAAAGTAAATACACGGGCTATTAAATAATAAAATATAAAATAATAAATGTCTTATTCAGAAAAAGAAATAAAAAAATATCTTGATATCCTTCATAAACATACTAAAACTCCAGAAAAGGAAACCGGTCAAAAGACAAGGTGTTGGAATTGCCAAAGAGATGATTGTTTTACTATTGTTTCAGGTTTCAAACTTTGTGAAAACTGTGGTTGTCAAAACGAGCATTTTTTAGGCTATTTTGATAAAAAAGATAAAGATCGATTACTTTTTCGAAAGAAGAGTATTTACCAGAGAAAGTATCATTATGAGAAAAAAGTTGATCAAGCAGGTAAAATGATAAAGCTGTCTGAAGATGAAAAGTATGAATTGTATAACAAACTGATAGCAATACATAACAACGTAATGGAAAAATTAAACAAACAATTTAATCGAAAGAGAATGATTAGTATTGGATATTTAATAAAAAAAATACTGGAAGAAGAAATGGGAAATAAAAAATGCAAACTAATTTATCTGAATATTGGAGACCAAACTATGCTGAATTATGAAAAGTGGTGGCAAAGTTATAAATCACTCAAACAACTCCTCTGTGAAAACACCAGTAAATAATACCAGTCAAATAACCAAGTACTTCAGATTTAAACGGAGTGTTGATAGTATAAACACAACCTCGACCACGGCGGTAATGTTTCCAAAATTCTCGAAAAGCGAGATTAAATATAAGATGATTGGATAGTATTGATGAGTTTGATCTGCAATTATGTCTAAAGTCTGATAGTTTATAAATAATTTGATCCAAGTTTAGTTTTTGTGTAAAATACTTTATATATAAATACTGGTAAACAAGACAAGCTTTAATAAAGTTATCATCGTAAAATTGTGTTTTATGAGAAGGAAAGTAAAAATTAACATATGATACAATTGACTCTATCATCTTCTATCTATAGAGTAGATAGAAGATGAAAAATATTATTACAAATAATTAAATATTAAATCTTTTTTATAATATAAAAACTTTTATTTATTTTATATTTTTGTATAAACCTTTTTCTATCTATAGAAGATGAAAAATAATATTACAAATAATTAAATATTAAATCTTTTTTATAATATAAAAACTTTTATTTATTTTATATTTTTGTATAAACCTTTTTCTATATTTTTATTTATTTTATCTTTAATAACTTTTACTATATTTAAATCATTTGGATCTGAATATTTAAATGTGTACTTATTATTATTTAATTTTGATGTTGCTGTTTTTCTCTTTCCATCTGCGATTAGTTTAATAGACCCAGTGTTAATCTGAAGTGATTTAGAAGTGGAATATATTGATTTATAAATACTTTCTTCACCAGTAGTAAGATTAGTTGCTATTATTTTTCTTTCCTTTCCTTCTGGATTGGAGGAATTATTAATAACTTGTTTCAAATTATCTGGTTCATTGTTTTGTTTGTCTCCATCAATGTGAATTATTTTAAAGTATTTATCTGTTTCTTCATTATTAAAAGCCTCCCAGATAAACACATGTGCTGGTAAGCTAATTGGGTTTTCTCCTCTTGGTCTTATTGAGATTCTAATATAACCATTTTTTGTTAATGTTCCTATTAATTCTTTTCCTGTTTTAGAATTATAAATACCGCCATTATCAGTTGTGAAAAATCTTGGATATGATGGGTGGTAATACTTTGCCATTGTATGAAAAAGATTATTACAATATTATATTTTCAAATTTATTTTTAAATATAATAATAAATAATTTTATTTTAAATATGTAATAATCTTTTTCTATATAAACTTTTCATTATATTTCTTTGAAAATCTATCTGCAATAGGAGACTGATCAATTATCATTTCATCTATTAATTTCATTCGATCAACAAACTCTTGTTTGTTAAACTCATCGCCTCTCAAAGCTGATCGCAGTTCAACCAATACTTTCTCATATGTTGTGAATGCAATTTGAGACATTTCAATCTTTTTCTTGTAATTCTTCATTTTTGAAATACTACTCACAATCACTCCAAGACCATTGATAACACCCAGGATTATTGGATTCAATGTTATTCCTCCAGCAATAGTTCCTATCACAACTAATCCTCCTCCAGACAGAGTAAGTGTTTCATCAAGAATTTTAAATCGTTTGTAAGATTTCTTAAAACACCAGTATTTCTTGTGATAATGTTTATAAAAGTCTTTGAGAGTTGTGACATCTGTTTCTGAAAGAGAGCTATCAATGTGATTAAATTCAAACACGTCCTTCATTTATTATTTATAATATATAACTACCATTTATCTTTTCTTGCATCATTACTCTGTGAAATTGCTCAGAGTCAAAGTCATAAAAATTTGGAGAAAACATAATTTTATTCAAAACTCCTTCATCAGTTGTAAAATCAAAATATTGATTGGTAGAGTAATTAGCGTTATCTAGAGTTACTGTTGAGCTGTAGTTACTAAAGTTAACTTTTGTAACAATTGTATCAACACTCTGCGTCAACCATAAAACAACTTTTTTTCCATTAAAACCACTTGGTAAAGCGAAATGACTTCTAAGATTATTGGAAAGTAAAGTTAGATAACCGGAAGCCTTAGTAAAGGTTAAACTTAATAAATTATGATTATCTTGTGAATTAATTTTAGCTAAGGCAAAATTTTTATTAGTCCAAAAATAAAAAACAAGGCACAAGGTAAAATTTCTAAAATTACCAGATGGAGTAAAAGTAATATTGTAACCATTAATATTTAATCCTTCTTTTTTGATATCAGCCAAGTGTTTATTAGAAAAAGTAATATTTGGATGAAGAGAATTAAAAACAACACCAGATGATGTCTTATTTAATCCATAAATATTCGCATCAGATAAGTCATAAAATTCTTCAAAATATTGCCTGTAAACATGGTTTGTAGTAAAAGGAATTAACTCTTTTACCATTCCAACTGTTGCAGCGCTAGTATTATAATTTTTATCGAGAGCAATGTTCAATATTCTTTTATTATTTGCATTAATGAGAACATGGTAAAATACTTGTGTTGGTCTGATGTCAAATGCTGTGTGATAGTCATAAACTTTATCTGGGTCGATATTGCTAACTTTACTCATAATACCATAGGCAATTATGTAAACACCGGAAAACTGCGTTGGATAGACAGACAAATCATTTCCATTATTTGGAATATTAACCAAAATGTGAATAAAGAATTTATTACCAGTTGTCAACTTCTTAAAATTAACTATAACTCTATGGCAATACCCCAGGTAAAAATTGAGGCGGGATGTAGGCGGGATCCCGCCAATCCCAACCGGGATCCCAGGTGGGAATGGCGGGATCCCACCTAAGTTGGTGGGATCCCGCAATTCCCACCCGGGACCCACCCGGGACCCACCCGGGACCGACCCGGGATCCCATGTGGGATCCCACCCAACATGCGGGATTAACACATCCCACCCGGGATCCCGATTGGGATTCAACCATCCCACCTGGGATCATACTTCCCACCCAGGATCTTAGGCGGGAGTGACAAATCCCGCCTGGGAACATTAGTGAAATCTACGCATATATCCCATGCAGGATCCCACGTGGGATTTACGTGGAATCATGCTGCCAACCAAGGGTTCTCAAGTAAGAGTTAAAAGCTACAAAAACATAATATGTAAAAAAGGGCTCTGCATTGTTTATTTATATATATAGACAGGCTCCTTTCTGTACCTTCAGTTATAAATAATATTATTTATGTACATGGACTATGTAACATACCACATAACATAGTCCAATTAAAAAGTATGAAAAATCTATGTTGAAACTATTTTTAGGCTATTTGAAAAGTACACATAGATTTTTAATACCTATGCAAATACTATTCAAAATCTTTTCATAAATATAGTACCTATGTATTTACTATGCAATAGAAAGTTCTGCTTTCCTTCCAATTTGCATCCTATGTATTCACTAAGCATCAAAGTAAAATAGCTTTTACATAGCATCTCGATGTTCACTTTTATTTCCATCAATATATTCTTAGCTTTTACATAGTGCTATGTATATTCTATGCTATGTTAATGAAACATATTTGCAGCCTATGTTTTTACTGTGTGACATTTTAAATTAGTTTTATCATGACATAAAGGCTACATATATAGCTTTTACATAAACGTATTTTTTCCTATGTCACTCATATAAAAAATAATGTAGTCTATGCGTTTCCTATGTGATATTCCAACATAGCATTTAACATACTACGCATGTTGATGGTACAGCTAGGTTAAATTACGATTACAAAAGCCATAAATCAAATGTAAAAAGCAGCATTTTAAACTAAAAAGCTTAAAACTAATATACTGTAATTTTTTTGCGCTTAAGAAAGTTTTTTAGTGAGAATTAAGATTATAATTTTTTTGTTAACTAAAGCAATCTCTGCATCCATCATTCCAGCCTTAACTTTCCTTTCTAGCTTTTACCTGGTGTTTCTACACTTGAAATCATACTTCCATGCATCCTTTTCTCCTTTTATATTAGCTCCTTCCTTCGTCTTGATTGTGGACGACTCCTAAATACAACTGGTCAAAACTGCGATACGCTAGCTGCAGTCCTCGGTGTTTGTCCGCCATTTTGTTTCTACTAGTTCCCAGGGAAGTCCGTGAGTTCAACACATGCGTATTTTGCGTTTTATCGTCACGTGTGCCTTTTCAACCAATGAAAAGGTGCGAAAATTGTTTCATTCCACGCGGGCGCTTTCAATTCGAAGAAGACGAACTGCTAAGCGTGCGTTTAAAAGAAGACGCTTCTTTTTACTTCAATTTAAAGACTTTTCCTGCCAGGTTCAACAATAAGTATTCCTGACATCGGTAAGTGATATTTTTCTCAATTTAAGTTTCGATTTGCTTGTGTTTTCTCCCCTTTTCGTGTATCTGAACAAGTTGGATTGGTCACCATTCGATCACGCTTTAACACTCGTTCGATTCGTTTCAGTTATAAAAATTCCACGTTTATTTGCCTTAAAATCTCCACTTTTCTGTCGTTGCAGTCACAAGCAAACTTTATGGCACTGACAAGCATGACATCAGCCAAGAGTCAACACAATAAGCAAACTTTAACTTGAGGTTTCGATTCACTGAAACTGCTGCATATAGTTTTTAATTTTCTTGTTTCAAAACCTATTTCTTACTAACGTTCAAGGCATTCTATGTCATTTTTTTATATTTTTTCTATTCATTTCTGGTGATTATTCCGAGCGTATTTTAAAACCTACACTTGCTTGAACAAATCGAAAGCTATACATACATGAAAGACTATTCAACTATGTAAGTTCTATTTCAACTCTAGTTAAAGGCTGTGTACGTGATATGTTTTACCTATACTACAATACTATTAAAATACTATTTTAATCCTATGCAAAGACTATATTTTGTTCTGTGTTTTCGCTATTTTAATGCTATGGAAAATAAGTCAACTGTATATAAATGAAGGCTATGTTTATCATATGTTTTCTCTATTCCTATGCCATTTAAATTCTAAGCAAACCCTATTCTAAAGCTATTTAATAAACTGTTCCCTGTTCCATTTTACTAATATGTAAACTCTATTTCAGTCCTATATGTGAAGGCTATTTTTTTTCTATGATTTTTCTATAAGGTTGACTATGAGATACGCTTAGGATAAAAGGAGGGATCGCACCTTAGGTATAGCTGGGATCCCGGATGGGATTGGTGGGATCCCACCTGGGATGAGAAGACAGGTCACACTTCCGATATACCAAAAATCCCAGGTGGGAATGGCGGGATCCCGCCTGGGATTAAGGACGGGATCCCATCTGGGATGTTTCATAATCCCAGGTGGGGTCCCAGGCGGGATCCCACCCAGGATCCCACCTGGGACAGACCTGGGATCCCGGGTGGGAATGGCGGGATCCCGCCTGGGATTAAGGACGGGATCCCATCTGGGATGTTTCATAATCCCAGGCGGGATCCCACCAATCCCACCCGGGATCCCACCTGGGACAGACCTGGGATCCCAGGTGGGATTGGCGGGATCCCGCCACTCAATTTTACCTGGGACATGTATTGTGTTTGACTTTTTGAATCGATGAAACTATGTTGAAGTTTTTTTACACTAACATTTCCAAGCTGCAATCCTTGTGACGAGTTGTTGTCAACACTTATCTGAGTTTTATGCCACAATTGATAATCAATGTTGAGTATTTCAAGACAAAGGGTATAGTCAGCACCTCCAGCTAATCTGTAAAAATTAAGTCCCATCTTGTACTTATAACCACCTTGAAAATTCTTTAATATAGTTGTATAAAGAACTTTATGATTATAATCGTGAAAGTTTCCTTTTCTTGTTGATAAGTCAGCTATCTTTTTTGGAATAAAACTAGTTCTATCACCTATTTCATCTGTCCAATTAATTGGGCTTGACATCAAAAAAGCAAACTCATTTTTGTAATGACTTGGTTGAACATGTGTTTGGTGCACATGGTCATCAACATACTTTTTACTTGCTGCATCACTATCTGAAGCTGGATCTTCAAGATTAATTATTTTATGCCCACCAACATTAAGATCTGAAGTCATTGGGGTACTTCCATCTTTTTTAAAAAAAGAAGTGAAATCTTGGTTAGATATGCTATCATCTACATACTTTTTGGGTGTAGCATCTGAGTTGTTTGTTGGTGTAATAAGATTAATTATTTTTTTATTATCCATGTTCAAATTATTAGTCATTGAATTTGATCCATCAACTTTGAGATAAGCAAGATCAGTATAAGCCAATGGTGTTGGTTGGTTATCTGCAGTTGGAGTTGGAATTCTAAATATTCGATTGTGGTTCATGTCAAGATTTCCAGTCATTTTTCTTGTTCCATCCAATTTCAAAAAGACACTGTCATCAATTTCGGAGTCGTCAACATATTTCTTTGTAGCAGCATCATCATTGTCTGATGGTGTTTTGAGTTTTTTGATTGAATATTGGCTTTTCATATCAATGTTTGAATCTACTGTTATTAATGATGTTTTTCCACCGCCAGAATGGGTATCAACATATTTCTTTGTTGCTGAATCAGTGTCTGATGTTGGTGCACCAACATTTGTCAATTTTTTCCCCACCATGTCATAATTTCCATCTGCAGTGAGATTAAAACCTACACCTGGAGCTCCTTGAATTCCCTTGGCAAATTGATACTTATTAGAAGAATGTTCGTTAAATATTCCCATCTTAATTATTGATTAGATAATCAGTAAAGTTTTTTGATATGCTTTTCTTTGGTTTATTGACATAGAGAAATGAAAATGGTTTTTTAGTTGCCGCTTTATACACATCTTTATCAACTCCCAATTCAGATGATATTCTGTTTGCTTCTCTGGATGATGGAAATTTGTATAAACAGTAATGGGAACAATTCAGTCGGATATCTTTTGGAGTTTTGTAAAATGATTGACTCAGATAAATCACAGAGCAATTTTTATGTCGACCTTGAATGTAATAATCAACGATTTGTCTCTGATTTTTATCACAGACATAATCATCAAATATCACAAGTTTTTGATTGTCTTCATAACCCATTTCTGTTACTGGAGTTATTTCATCATTACTCACATTAAGTATTTCATAGCCGAGATTATGTGACATCTCTCTCATTTTTTGCATCAATCTCTTGTACTTATCCTGCTCCAAATTACGGGCATAAAGATAAATCTCATCATAATACAACAATGGTTTCATTAACATGTGATAAAGCAAATTAGTTTTACCACTTCCACTATTTCCACAAATCAACATTCGAAATGTATCTGATGGCATGAAAGGAAAAAGCTGTTTGAATTTTTTATCGCTGTTATCTTTGCTATCATAATTTGGTATCTCCATTTATATAATTATTATATAAATGGATATTGAAGAATTAAAAAAATATTCTAAAAATAAGATTGAAGCCGATGATCTTATTAAACAGGTTCGAAAACGAATAAAAGAAACTATTTGGGATAAACAGAATAATAGAGAAGGATTTACTGAGACATTTAAACCTCTGATTTCTCAGTTTGAAGAACCTAAAGACTCCAAAAAAGAAAATATTTTTACTCAAAACCAAAAAATGCTTCAAAATCAATTAGCTCTTACAAAAGGTCTCAAAGACAATCAACAAGCTATTACTGAAGGTTTTAGACTATTAGACCCACTAGCTGGTATTAAAGAATTACCAAAAATAGAAGAAAATAAAGATGAAATAGATCCAGATTTAGATCCAATTAGACAAAAAAAAATCTTAGAATATAACCTTGAAAAAAATTTAAATGATGAAGATAAAGAGATTTTAAAAAGACTTGATTACCCACAACCAAATCAACTTTTAAATTCCGATCCTGATGAAATAAAAATAATTTATGAAATGGTGAATAACGATACAAGAGAAATGGGTATTAAAGTTGGAGCTTTGAAAAGAACAAAAAATAAATCTGAGGAACAAAAAATAGAACTTGAATTAAACAAAACGCAACATGAAACACAAAAAAAATATAAAGAAATTCTTAAATTTTACTTAAATTCACTTCAATATAAAGTAGGGCAGGGTCTTTACTTATCCCCCCAAGAACTACTTCATAGATTTGAATTAGTCAATGGATCAATTGCCGCAGGAAACAATGGTGTACTTCCTGAATTCATTCAAATAGCACATCGACTAAGGGATCTCGGGATTATTACTAATAACCAACTTAATACACTCCTTAGAAAAGTTATCTAAAACCCCCTCCCTTGGCTTTGCGCCTCATTAATATAATTATAAGATAAATGAATGAAAGCGCTATTCATATTTCATCTATTAAAAGAGAAAAAATAGGAGAAAACAAACCGCATGATTTCTTGGTTAAATTTAATCCTCCCATTAAACTTAACTCGCAATTCAAGCATTTTCTCGCCTTGGACAGGCTGTCGATGACTTACTCTTGGTACAACATCAGAAGTAGTTATGGCAACAATAAAATAAAATACACCCATGATGGAACAACATGGCAAACTATCACCTTTTCAGATGGAATGTATTCCTACTCAGATTTGAATGATTACATTCATCAATACATGGATCAAAAGTCTCATCACACAACAGACCCCAAAGGAGAAAAGAATTACTCAATAAATCTGTCTTTTATTTTATCCACCTATCGAGTACTGGTAACACTTGAGGGTAATTATCAACTTGATTTGAGAGGAACAAATTTTGGAGAACTCATTGGATTTGAAAAGAAACTGGTAACTTAAACAGAATATGGAACACGACTCCCAAATATTACAAAATCGATTGACTCCCTTAACATAAACACATCTGCTATAAAAGACTCTGTTGTAAATGGGGAAAATACAAACACAATTGCTGTTATTCCAACAGATAATCTTACAAGGTCTTATCCTTTTACTTTTGAACCAAGGAGGACACTGTACTGTCCTGTCAGTTCTAATAATATTTCAGAAATGCATATAACAGTAAATGATTCACTCGGTCAACCTATTGATCTCAATGGTATTGATTGGTTTATGACATTGCTTCTTCGTCATAGTGAATATAATGTAAATATGTAGATAAAATGATGCGACAATCAGAGTTTAAAAAAAAATATGATCCTGATACAGGAAAGTTTTCAAGAAAACACATATATGGAGAAGGAATAATGGACTCAGTAAAATCTTTTCTTGGTAAAAAACCAACCAAAAAAAAGGTAACATTTGCTGCTCCTCCACCCAAACCAACCCCTGCTAGTACAACTAAAAAAGCTGGTGACAAAATAGTAAAATTACTTTCTGGTGAAAATCCACCCTCACAGAAAACAAATAAGCGGCAAATGACACAGCAAGAAATCAATAATAAAATGTTACAAATTATGTCTGGATCTGGAAAGAAAAAAATAATATAATCTAATTATTAAAATAAAATGAAGTCTTTTAGAAACCCAAAATATCTTGAAAGATACGAAGATGTTGTTTTTGATCTTGAACAAACCCTGGGTGAAAGGCCAGCAGACGGCGACTACCAAAGAAAGACAGGTCATAAATTTATAGCTGATAACACAGGTGAGGCTACTCCATTTGATTGGTATAATGCAAGACTTTCAGTAGATTTTAAAGTTGATCAACTGGCAGATCATGCTGCTATTGATGCAGATGGAGATAATATGGGAATTGTAAATGGCTCCGGTTCTCTCATTGAAAAGTTAACTATCCTTGCAAATGGTCGAGATGTTTATAGTTGTAATTACGCAAATCATGTAGTTAATATAAAGAATTTGCTTGAGTATAATCCCTCCTATGCTGGGAGTGTTGCAACAAATGAATTTTACTATCTTGACACATCACGGAATGCTAATAGAGCAGAATTTGCTCTCAATGCCACTCCAGTTGTAACTGGAAGAAATGCAAATTACAATAAAGGTTTTGCCCTGAGAAAAGTTTTACTGGGAGACACAGGAACAGTGCGATGTGAAATTCCTCTCAACAGATACTCGTTTTTTGAAACACTTGAAGATAAGCTGCTTCCAAATACAAAAATTGAGTTAAATATTGAATTAGAATCGGATAACAATCTCATCTGGAGAACTGGAGGAAATGCTTGCAGAGTTTTTTTAACAAGATTTCAACTATTTGTTCCAAGGTTAACATTCAACTCAGAAGGACAAAAACTTTATATTGATAATTACCTTAAACCTTACAAATGGACTTATCTTAATGAAGTAGTTGAAAGATCAAATAATGGACAGCAACAAACAGGTCAATTCAGAATTACAAATGGTATTTCAAAACCACGTCATGTATTTGTTTGGGCAATTAACACAGCCAATATTAACTCGCAAACAGTAAATCCATTTTTATACAACACTTTTAATCTGCCAAACAATGCTAATATTTCACGTTGCTATCTCGAAGTTGGAAATGGAAATGAATATCCCGATATTCACTTTAAACCAGCTACAGATCCAGCAAGAGTTTTCAGAGAAGTAATGAGATATGTTTATGCTAATAATGATTTTCAAGGAGGCACTCTTCTCAATAGATCAAATTTTGAGAATCTTTTCCCATTTGTTTACTTTGATCTTACAAAACAAAAAATTGATATAAAAGATGGAGTAACAAAACTATCTTTTCATTATGAACTAAGCGCAATCCAAACGCTGATTATAATATTTACGCTCTTGTGTTACATGAGAGAGAAGCAGAAATAGAACAGAAAAGTGGAAAACTACTTCTTAGAGCATAAAGAAAGGGGAACCTCCCTTGAAAAAATATAATATAATATAATATATAAAAATGACAACTTATTTTGAATATGGAGTAACTCTTACAGATGGACAAAAGACAAAACTTTTTAACGCAATTAAAAAAAGATCAGCAATAAAAATTCGTTTAAAACATTCCCATCTTCAAGGGCCTGATGAGTTAATGTTGACTCAAAGACAGATTACAAAAATAAAAAAATCACTTGCAAATGGAACAGGATCAGATATAAATATAAGCCAAACACAGATTAGAAGTCTTGTAAAACATGGTGGAAATTTATTTTCTAGTTTGTTAAATCTCGGTTCAAAACTTCTTCCCCTTGCAATAAAGGGAGTTTCAAAAGTTGCTCCTGCACTGGCTACTGGAGCTGCAACTGCACTTGGAGACATTGGAATAAAAAAACTGTTTGGAAAAGGAATTACAATTCCCCAAAAGTTTTTCCCATTTTTACCTCCTATTGCTAATGAGTTTACCAAAGCACAAATAGATAATATTAACAAAGTTTTTAAAACAGGAGGTCGATTGGTTATCAAACCAACCCAGGCCCAAATAGAAGGAGGATTCCTGGGAACACTTGCGTCTATTGGTATTCCAATGGCAATTAGTCTGCTTCCAAAGTTGTTTGGATCTGGTTTACAAGTTGATAGGGGATCATCTAGTAACACAAGAAGTGTTTATGTTCCACCCACACAAGGAGAGGGTTACTATCCACCTCCCTTTAATGGTAATTGGGAAAATATAATAGGAATGGGGGCAAAAAAAAAGTCCAAAGGCAAGGGTCTGCTACTGGGAAAAAAAACGTCCATTCAACGATATTCCCATAATAGGCTCCATTTTGTAATTAAACCTTTATCCAATTTTGACTTGATGGAATGGATAAAGAAACTTAAAATAAAATATTTAAGAGGTATTTACAGTCGAGACCAATTACCAAATAAGATCAAAAAAGAATGTGGAATAATCAATCTTGATGATATGAAAGGACCTGGCACACACTGGGTTTGTTATAGAAACCTGGATTCAGTCGTTGAGTATTTTGATCCATTTGGTCTAATAATGCCAAGTCTGGCTTTGAAGTATTTCAATACCTCTGGAAAACAAATTGTTTATTCAATAGATGAAATACAAAATCGCAACACTGTTCTCTGTGGTTATTGGTGTCTTTACTATTTGTTTGAGAGACAGAATGGAAAAAGTATTCTTGATGTAATACACAATCCTCATTTTGATAATGACAATAGTGATTTTATAAAAGATTATTTTGGAGGATAGATAAAGATTATTACAAAAATATAAAATAAATAAAAGTTTTTTATATTAAAAAAAGATTTCTTAATTAATTATTTGTAATAATATTTTTCAAAGATTAAATATAAAATGTTATATTTAATCTTTATCCACTGGTGAATCCTTCAACTTTTTAACCTTCTCAACTTTTTCTTTTAATTCTTGAACAGTATCAACTATGGAATCAAATTTTAAGTAAATATCAATAAGTCTAAAAAGTTTCTTCTTTTTATCAGACTTTATTTTCAACCAAGAATAATCTCCTATTCTTATTTTTTCCCACATATCACATTCACCAGCCATTAACACTCTTGAAAGATCTGCATTTTTATTCCGGAGAGTCTCAAACTCATCATTTATTTTTGTCCTTATTTCTTTCTCAAAATCTTTGATAGTTTCAACATCCATATTTTTTTCTATCTCAGAAAAGAATTTAGCCTCCATTTATCTTTAGTGCTTATATTAAAATGATTCACTTTCACCACCCTTCTGATAAATCATATTTATCTAAACATTATACTAAATGAAAGAATCATATTGCATTAAAGATAAAAGAGTAACTCCTTGCACTGAGCCAAGTGGTTACCAAACCGATAAAAGAGGAAGGACGCAATTCTTTTGTCATTGTGCGGTTTGTGGAATTAAAAAAGTAAAATATGTAAAGACAAAAAACTAATTAGCCCGTCTGAGAAGGCGGGCAAACAAACAGGAGGAGATGTTTTTGACACTGTTGTTGGAACAGCTGCAGAAGCATTTACTGAACATGCTCTTCCTTGGATGGGGCAAAAAGCAGTCGAAATGGGAAGGTATGGAGCAAGTGAATTAATGAGAAAAATTTGCAAAAAAAGGCTGTAAATTATGGTATTAATAAATTAACTCCTTTTATTCAGGCCCGTGTTGGATCAGCAATGGATCAGCTTTCAACCAAAGTTAGACCAAATAAAAGATATAAAACTGATAGAAAGGATTTAGACGGGGGAGGAATTGATCCAATGACTGTTGTAAAAAAAAGCACCAGAAATTGCAATGTCCACTACTCAAGAATTGATACCATCTTTGAAACCAGTTTATGATCGATATAAATCTGGTGATATCATGAAATCAGCTTTTGGTTCGGATCATGGAATTACTTCTGGTAAATTTTGGAGAAGACCAACAGCAGCTGAAGAAAAAAAATTGGGAATAATACGCAAAGGTTCTAATCCCGAATTATTTTTTAAATTTGAAAAACCTTCAAGAAGAATGAAAAAGACAACATTTTTTGAGAAAAATCCAGAAGCTCTGGCAGATATGAATAACATTATTTCATCTAATCCTGATACATGGCCTCAGATATTAAGAACCAAATATCAGATTATTATTGATGAACACTTTTGGGAAAACAATCCTCTGACAAGTTTTGGAAGTGGAATTGATATTCATAAAGCCATTTTAAAAGTCGCCCCACGTAAAGGATTTACACTTCCTGGTCATAAGTATACCGGCCCCGGTAATCCACTGGAATCTCAATTAAAATACGATCCTCAGACTGGTGAGATATTGGAAATTTTTGAACAACCAACTGGAAGAACAGATGCTGCAAGTATGCAACACGACGTTGATTACTCTGTCTGTGGTAACAGACCATCAAGCGAACAAGTTAAATGTAAAAATGAAGCTGATAGGAAAATGATAAAAGCATTAGATTCTATTCCTCGAAACCAGAGGCAATGGGGGCATGCTTTGGCTAGAACAATGATTAACACAAAACAAAAACTTGGGCTTGGGCTTCAAAAAAACGCGCGTCGGCGTTGAGTAGTGATTGGTCTCAACAACTGGCCGATGAACTTCACAAACCAATCACAAGAAACTTTCAAAAGAGATCAGTCATCTCAAATGGGGTTGATGATATCTGGGCTGCTGATTTGGTTGAAATGCAAAAGTTCAGTAAGTGGAACAGGGGGATTAAATATTTGCTGATGGTAATTGATGTGTTTAGCAAGTATGGTTGGATAAGAGGTTTGAAAGACAAGAAAACTGAAACTGTCAGTAAAGCATTTGATAATATATTAAATGGTCGTAAACCAAAGATGTTGTGGACTGATAAAGGTTCTGAGTTTATCAGCAAACATTTCAAAGATTTTCTGAAAAGCAAAGGTATTAAACTGTATCACACTGAAAATGAAGAGAAATCTAGTGTTGTTGAAAGATGGAATAAAACAATGAAAAACAGAATGTGGAAAATGTTTACTGTAAATAACAACACTGTTTATGTGGATAAGATAGATAAACTGGTTAATGATTACAATAATACAAAACATTCTAGTATTAAGATGACTCCTGTTGAAGCAAGTAAAAAGAAGAATGAGAAAAAAGTTTGGTTGAATTTGTACAGTGATTCGATTTACTTGAAACCTGATAAACCAAAGTTCGAGATTGGAGACCATGTTAGAATTTCAAAGTATAAGAGAAAGGTATTTGATAAAGGTTACACACCAAACTGGACAGAGGAGATATTTGTGGTTGATAAAATTAATCCAACAAAACCTGTTACGTATTCTATTGTTGACTTGATGTCGGAATCGATAAAAGGATCTTTTTATGAACAAGAATTACAAAAAGCAAAACAGCAGACTTTTAGAATAGAAAAGGTTATCAGACGAGATAACAAGAAAAAAATGGCATTAGTAAAATGGAGTGGATACCCTGATAAATTTAACTCATGGGTGAGTTTCAAGGATTTGATTAATTTTTAATACAAATTTTGTATTAAAAATCTAATTAATCAGTTTCTTCCTCCTTATCAGAAATATCTAAATCTGAGATATTAAAAGTCTCAGTCTCAGTCTCACTATCACTTTCACTATCTCCTTCTTCCTCTTTTATTGTTAGTAAAGATTCTCGAGGTTTCAGTGGTTTAATATAACACTCATGAACTTTTATTTGAAGAGATGTGACAGTCTTGCTCAAGAATATTCCTTCAACTATCAATGCCATTTTGACATTGCAATACTGATCGACATATTTAAGGGGATTCAAAGCTTTTTTTGCCTTGGTATTGAATAGAGAAAGTATTTTCTTTGTCTTCTCAGAGTAAATAAGTTTTGCGTAAAGAACTGGTGCAGCTGATTCATCTTTTTGTGTTTTCTTTTTCCCTTTTTTATCTGTATATTCAACCTGTTTGTAATAGAAAAGAGAAGACAGGGTTGATGCCATGACAGGTCCATATTCACTTTCAAGATGTTTGCAACACATTTCCCTGAGATTATTAAGAGTATCAAAAAATGCTTTTTCCTTTTCGTTTGGTTCACTATCTTTTCCCCAGAGACAAACCGGAATACTATAACCAACTAACTTTCCTGTTTCTTGGTTTTTCTTTTCACTTACTCCAAAAGAGAAAAGAAGAGGAGTTTCAATTACCAAAGCACCTTTCTTTCCATTTGGGTACTTGACTTCAATTGGTATTCGTTTGTATTTGATTTTGCTATCCTTTACTTTGAATTCTTTGGCTTCTTTAAAAATAATATTTTCTGGTGTGAGACGATCGTAACTTGACAACTGCATTTTATTATTTAATAAAAATAATTCTTTTAAATCATTTTTAATTCTATATAATCCCTTAATTAAAAATGATCATTGGTAGCCCCGAACTAGATAAATTTGTAGTTGAACCAGGAGCGGAACTCAAACCATTTGATCCAAAACTAATAAAAAAAATACAACGTAATCATCCTTACAAAATTCTTTTGTGGATTCTTTACAAATACTGCCCCAGCTACAGCTCTGGGGAAGGAAATGACGCCGACCCAGATTGTGATGGTTATGAAGACAACACTGATTTTTACTTCAGGATGCTGGATGATTATAATAGATATGGAATTGCTTTTGAACGTAAATATGAACTTTTTCCTGATAATAAACTAGGTGTAATTGAATATGAAGATTTTGGAAAACGTGAATATCATCTAGTTGAAAATAGATATAATAAAAAAACTCTTCTATTTAATAACGTAAAAACAATTGATCTAAATGAACATGATAAGGGAAAAAAACCTCTATCAGAGGATGAAAAGGAAAAAAGAGATTTGATTAAAAAACAAACAAATAAAAAACTTCAAGTTGTAATGATGGACCCAGATGTTTATAATAATATTATCCTGAACTTTTTAAAGTTGTAATCAAAAATCCAAGTTTCTATATTAAAAAATTTAATCATCGTATGAAATGGCAAGGAATAAGAGAATTTCTTAAAATAGAATTTGATTAAAATTTGCAAACTTTCAAAACTCTATAATCGACCCACCCACCCACCCAAAATATCTGAAAAAGGTTTTTACAAAAGAAAATAAAATAAATATTTTTTTTATTTTATTTAGTAGAAACCTTTTTCATCATTGAGTTTCTCAATAGTAGTAATAAGAGGATGACTTGTGCCTCTTATTCACCCCTGATTAATTTCTGTCATTTCCGCGAGCCCGCAGGGCGAGCTATTATTTTCTGTCTTTTCCACAATTTTCAAAATCTTCAAATTTAATCATGGTTTTTAATTTTTTTGAGTTAGAAATTTTGGAAAAAATGGAAAAAAACCCTGATTAATTTCTGTCATTTTTGGACTAAGTGGTTTCATGACAGAGTTAATCAGGAAATGACAGAAATTAATCAGGGGTGAATTTGAGGGACAAGGCATCCTATTATAACTACTTTCCCCGTTTTATGCATAATTAATTAGCTAACTTTACGATGCAAGTGCAACAAACAGAAAAGCCACCTGGAACTTAAATGCACTGAGAGATGATCTGAGTTCATAAGACTTTAAGCACAATAAACTTTTTAAAGTCGCCGATTCGATTTCCCCTCTCTTAGTCCCCTTAAGTTGGGTCATCATTTCCAAGTTTTGAGCAAGTCGTAAAATTAGGGTATTTTATTCCCCAGTATCTCTGATGAGCAACAGCTTATCTTTATAACTTTTGCATGAGTAGTTAAAGCCATCACTTAAGTTCAGAAAAAGATCATAAAAAGTTTGGGCAATTCACTTTCTTCCATGTGTTGACATAAACTGTTCATGTGACTGAACGACTTTTGCATATTTCATCAAAATTCAGGCCCTCACAATATTCGTGCGTTTGTCTCTGAATGAGGAGAAATCGAACAAAAAAACTCATCAGACAATGATTTAACATTAATAAGGGTAAAATTGTTGAAATTATTGTGCAAAAAACTCTAACGATGATTTTTGATAGCTATATACGCGATCTTTTCAAGGAAAAACAACATACAAAGATTTAATTCACAGTTTTACTTACTTTAACAATTTCGCCCTAAAAACAATATAAACGGTCAATAAAATCCATATACGTATCTCTTGGATGTCTCAACTGCTAGTTTGTGCCCGCTTGGATTTGTTCCCCATGCCACCTTCGATGCCCAGTTCAGCGTAGTTCAGCGTCGTGACTCGCTGTACGACTAAAATTCCTTAGCCATCAGTTTACGCACAAAAATCCAAATCAAGTTGTTTTAGGAGAAAACAATACGAAAAGTAGAAAGCCGATTTGTAATCCATGGAAAGAATTATTTCTGCTACTGTTGTAGCTCAATTCACATGTTACAAACAACAACAAAACGTCCGCCATCTTTGGGACATTAACTGGAGCCCGCATTTTTAAGCAGCGGTTGGCCACCATACGGAAACATCGTATCGGGAGTCAGGAGCCAGGAGTCAGGAGCCAGGAGCCAGGAGCCAGGAGCCAGAGTCCAGTGAACAAAATATGAAAAATATGACTTTCCGACATTCTCTGAGATAATTTTATTGTTATTGTATGCTAATAAAAATTTTATAATTCCAAATCTATTGGCAACTCTATTCAGACCGTGATTATAAATGATCCCATTTCTTTTCAAACTCGGAGATAGAAGTCGCTTTTCTTTCGTGTTTTGGAAAGAAATATTTTTGTCTATTTTAGTTGCACGTCAAATAGCAGCGAAGTGAAGCCGGATCTTGGTGCAGACCAGCTCAAAGGGACAAATAAAGCGTTAGACACGTCCAGATTAGCTTGCGACAAGAATTCCATTTTGTTTTCATACTGGAGCCCCCCTCCCCGGGGGAATGGCCAAATTGCGTACAAATGCCCTACCCTGCTGGCACCAGATTTGACTGTCATAAACACTGAATTTTTTACCTAGCACGGGCTTTTGGGGGTCTTATAAAGCCTAACTATGGCAGTAATGTTCCCAAGTAGAATTCAAAATACACCACACTTTCACATTGAGTTAGATCTTTTTCTCAAACAACCGCTTCCATATGTTAAACACCCTTCCCACATTCCCTCAAGAGCTACTTCAACTGTGATACTTAGATTTCAAATTTCTCACCCTACCCAGGTAAGGTCAATTTTCTCATCCTAGACATCCTCGGAAGGGCCTTTTTTTACAGACATTTGATGTTCCGGTCCGTGCGTGGTCGGAAGACACCCAGTAAATAATGCTCGTGGGGTTGCTCAAGGAAAATTAGGGTTTTACGAGATTCGAACTGCAGCAGGTCTCTAACGAGGAAAAGTGCGGAAACATCTACTTTTTGGAGTGAATGTACTGATGCAATTTTTAAGTTACAATATACTATAGACAAATCTATTTTGTTTCTAAAGTCCCTCTGATACTTCGAGGAGCGCAAGAGATACAGGGAACGCAGAGATCAGACCACTGCATTATTGAAATTAGGTAAAGGCGTACAATTCAGTTTGTATTTTCAAGTGTAACCGGACGTGTATGTGAAAAAACGGTAACTCTGAAACAGATATATAAGAATGATTCATAACAGTGACAAACAGCGATATGACTGTGGACACAATATAAAAAAAATAGCACAACATTCAGAGGCGGATAAGATTTTCTTCCGGGTGTCTGCTTACGAGAGCTTTAAATCAAAGCTAACATCTAATTCGCCAGTAAACCCTTTGAGTGTCCGCGGCCGCCTACGGGAATGTAAAAATTCAGAGTCTGTGTGGGAGTTGAAACGGGGTTTTGTGATGGCGGTCGTAAGTAGAGCTATTCGCTATATACGAGAGTGTCCGTTAAGAGAACTTCTATACTGTATGAATCCGCAAATGACAGCTTAAATGAGAAGTGAATATTGCGTATTAGTTTGTGTTCAAAAACCTGTTCTTAATTTACACCTTCCTTGAATAGCTAAAAAAAAATAGCCTACTCTTTTTGCAAGTATTAGTGCCCCCTTTTGGGTCTTTTGTATACCTCAGAAGTTTTTCCTCAACACTTTTAAACGGTTATTATTATGTTTTTGCAGTCAATAATTTACCCAGATACAGATACCATCCTGTATAGTTGTAAGACTACGAGGATTAAAATGTAAGTAAGTAAGTAAGTAAGTATACCCAATAGCAAGTTATTAATTGTCGAAAATTGCATGGCACGGTCTCACTATAAAAAGGGGGTATTGTGGACAATTATTATCATGGTAATTAATGTCAACATCGAATAAACTCAAAATTTCAAGTAACACGACTTTCACAACCTATTTTCAACACGCCAGTTATAACAGGATATTGGCGCGTACAAACAATAGATAGTGTAGTCCGCATTCCGTAGTCCGGTAGTCCAGCGTAACAAATGCCATCATTTAGGCAGAGTCTAAAGTCAAAGATGGAGGGTGTTCGAGCAGGTGGTTGTTTTCCATAGATATAGACGGATTGTCAGTGATCCTTCTTGTCCTTTGAGAATCATTTTGTTCCCTCTGACTACAACTTATGTCAAAGACTTCGAATGTTCGGTGAAAAGCCGACACTTTTAATTTTGCAATGTTTCAAGATGTTTCATTACCTCGTCACAAAGTAACGCAGAGTAACGCCACAGATGACCAGACGAAACTGGAGAAGCCAACCTGGACTAAATCATCTGAGAGACGTGTATGTAACATTTATTCACTATCTTTTATCGTTTTTGGGTCTTGTAGCACCTACAATTTGGACCGATCAAAGTTTTGAACTAAATCTTTCGCTCCTTGTGTTTACTCAAGCGTTCCAAAATATCCATCAAAACGTCCATAAATAACACAGAAAACATGCCTCAGGTGACACTTTCTAACAATTCCGCTATTAGTATCGATAATGAGGCATCTGATTTGTGACTTCTCGCCAACTTTGTGCTATTTTTGTTTAAAAAAACGAATGTTACGTTTCTTCCAATTTTGGTCAAATGACAAATAAGCGTCAAGTCAAATGTACATAATACGTCATTATTGATAAAGTATGAGATTGCCCAAATATTTTAGGATTGATTTGATAACCTTAAAGATGTCTTTCAAAGAATATGTGAGAATTAAGTACATAGGTTGTTGCTCATGGGAGATGTTAGCGACTAAAATACCTTAAATTTCGGGTTTGGCCAAAACAGTGAGAAGATGACCTTACTTTAGGCTAAATAATAGGAAGAGATCGAATTAGAGAGTAAATATAAATTACTGAGGATTAAGTCTGATAAACATAGAAGATGATAAAGTTGATTAGATTTGAAGTTGTCTTTTCTACTTGTTGAAAAGCCAAACCAAAGTTAGCTAATTAATTATGCAAAAATGAGTAGATTTTGTGATTTTTAGGGGGGGTCCCTGTAAATCCCAGGGAATTCAATATTGCGACCTTATTTTTTGTCGAGGTTAATATCTCACCAAACCCATCAATTGTGCCAAGTTTGAGCGAAATCCGTGATTTGAGCATTATCACCCCCTGTCTGGTTCTCTCATGGACACACTCTTAAGCGTTAACAACGGATATGGTCTGAATACTAATAGCATGCATCTTGAAATCAGTATCTGATGTTGAAGTGAACAGCGATTTAACCGTAAACTACGGGTATGGTCTGAATACTAACAACAAGGTTCCTGGAAATGCTTTTTGCTGTCAAAGTGTACAGCGAGATAAGCGTGATATACGGGTATGGACTGAATTAATTAACTTAAATTAAAAAAATGAAAATGAAAAAGAAATAAAAATAAATAAATAAATAATAATAAATAATAATTTAAAAAAAAATAAATAATAAAAATAATAAATATTATTATTTATTATTATTATATAGACACGAGTGTTTTACTGGGAAATATACCACTTGTAAAATTCATAAACGCTACATCCGGGACCCGAGTGGTTTATTTTCCATAATCTCACTAGTGAGTTTATCGATGACGTAATTTCGGTCATTTCCCTCTATTACTTTATCGATGTCTTTTTGTCTATATAATAAAAAGAACATTACACGGCGGCTTGAAGATATGAATTTTATTTTCTCGTGGCAAAAACAATATTTTACGAACGAGCGCAGCGAGTGAGTAAAATATTGTTTTGCCACTCGAAAATAAAATTCATATCTTCGCGCCACCGTGTAATATCCTCTATTTATTTTATATTATTCTTGTTTTTATGGTTAATTAAATTCAGACCAGACCCGTAGTTTACGCTTAACTCGCTAAACACTTCAACATCAAAAATCAATTTCAAGATCCTTGTTATTAATGTTCAGACCATATCCGTAGTTCACGCTTAAATCGCTTTACACTTTAACATTAAAAAGCAATTTCAAGATCCTTGATATCAATATTCAGACCATATCCGTAGTTTACGCTTAAATCGCTGTACACTTTAACATCTGACACTGATTTCAAGATCCTTGTTATTTGTCTTCAGATCATACCCGTGGTTTACGCTTATCTCTTCTTACACACCGTAAGGTCTAGTTCCACAGGTAGTATGCTAATGTTTTTTTGTGTGTGAAGGGAATACCGGTTATAGCGTGTAAGGCGTATTTGGACTGAATAATTTAGTCCTATTGAGGTTAATTGATGCTCGCACTTTCAGTCAGCTAATCCAGCCAATGGCACAGACTTGTTCTATTCCCGTAAGTATTGTGCTAGAGATAAAATGGCTAAAAAGCCTTGAAAAATCTCTTTTCACTCGACTTCGTTGGCCAGTCAAGATGAGCAAGCCTTGTTCGCAACTAAACAGCAAAGTTATAAGGGATAAAGTGGAGTGTCACATAGTAGCAGCAATTGAGAAAACGTGTTCTGTTGTGGCATTTAAGTGTGTTTGGAGAGTAAGCAACGAAGAAATTCAACAAGCCTGCAATTGGATCTGCGAAAAGCGAGATGAATGTGATTTGGAATTGTCGAAACTGAACGAGGTTTGCTTTTTATTTTCGGCAATAAGCACCTCAAAGCTTGACAGCAAAAAGAAAAAGTCAAGAACACCAGATGAAGGACGAGAAACCGACGAGTCGAACGAAGCATCTGCCATAAATCCTTCGCAAATTTCAACGTGTGGAAAGCAAGTTTTCCCAGCAATTTCGTATTGGGTGGCTTGCCAAACTCAAAATGGTTCAGCTGTAAATCCGATGAAAATTCAACGTGCTCTTGGGAAATGCGGCCTCGAGTTCTATCTTTCCAGGGCATTCAAGGAAAAAAAAATTCTCAGGACCTGAACCAACTCTGCCAAGTTTTAAAAGATCACAAGAATCCTTGCCTGATGAATTTTGTGGAGGCTTCTTATCAGCATTGTCTGTCATTGTCTCAGTAAATTTGGGAGTGATCAGCCAATCGCAGGCAGACCGACTGATGACGGAACCCGACGAGCCACTACCAACCGACCTCGCCCGCAGGGAACAACAGGCCTTAAAAGATAGGGAAGAACGCCTCGAAAAGCAAAGGCAAAGAGATGAACAGGAGAAAGTAAAAAAAGCATTCTCTAATCCGTGGTTGTTAGAAATAGAAAAAGAAATGGCCGAGAACAATGTGCGTCTAGAGAGAGGCATAGATCCCGACATGTGTGAAACGCTGACGAGTCTTTTGGAGATTAACTGTGCGAAACTCAGCGCATTTCACGAAAAACAAGGCACCCTTCGCCTGCAGATGGCCGTTGAAAAAAGGAAGGAAATCTGCGTGAAACGTGGATTAGTAGATCCTAGGTACGCAAGTTCCGTTAGAGATGTGTACTCACCTTTACCGGTTATCATCGATGGTAGCAACCAAGACATGTCCAGACCAACGGCTTCAAACGACGATGGTAATACGCCAAAGACACCATCTTACGATCCGCCTAAGAACACGCACCAGACGATGTTCACTCCCCCTACGAGCCAGGAGGTCGTCGAATCGGAGAGTGAGGACGTGTTCATTACACCGAAGACACCTTGTTACGAGCCCTCATTTGATGAAAGCATTTTCACAGGCTCTTCACCGTTACTGGGGCGAGTACCCTCACCTGACAACAGACCCTCGAAGAGAGCAAGACTCTCGAGAAGCCAAACGATCAAGGGACAGAAGCGGGTGACTAGCTTTTTTAGTTCGCAGAAACGTGTAGCAAGGTAGGATCAACTTAAGTGCCCTTACATGCAATTTATAATAAATACTAAGTTAAACTGAATTGAAGGCCTTTACGCCACAGAACACTTGTATCATTAATGCTATATTGTCAGTTTCAAATATCACGTCATTTTTGCTTTTTTTGCACGACGCCCCATGATGGCATGGTCATGCCGAGAAAGTCAGTCATTAAATATGTCATATTGACGCTATGGATCTAGCTCACATTGTCACTTCTTTCTATAGTTGTTTCTCGCATTTAATGTAGGGCTACATTTTGCTATCATTTATTTATTTGACTCCACGAATTTAAGATAGCTACAGCTTGAGTTCATTCATTAAGTAAGACCTTGTCAATTAACGCTGCCACGATTTTGAATGTGATCCAAATCTTCGAGCGGCTCGGCTCAGAAGAGAGTTAGCCGTTCTTCCCTTTTGGAACTGAAATTCGGGGTCTGTTAGAATCGCTTTCCACTGCCCAAATCCGTGTCGCTTAAATCCAGCTTTAAGAAATCTGTCTTCCTCGGGGGTGAACATTAAACTCTTCCGTCGCGCGCTTGTTTCTGTCACTCTGAACGCATTTTCTCGTCTCAATATTGGCACTCCTACCAAAGGCTCGCGTGTTGTATCTGTAATTACGTCTTCTTCTTCATCAATACAAGGCGTATCGGTTTTGCCAACATTTTGTTCTTGTGAAAAACTTGAATTCTCAGAAAGCCTAGAGTGTACGTCCATTTCTAGCTCTGATCCTCTCTCGCCCTGTAGTCTTTCCAAAAATCCATGTATTTTGCTGGCGACTTCGCGAGATCGCCGTTTTTGATAGTGAACTCTTGCCACAACAGAGCTGTGTTTCTGGTCCTCCGAGATCGCATCTTGGGCCCTACTACTAAGAGTTCTAGAGCTTGCCGTCTCCACTATTTGGCGGTAGCGAGTTGGGTGAACATACTTGCCTGTTGCATCGAACACCAATTTACTCATTACTTCTCCTAGCTTGTTATGTTGTCCACCATTTCTCGTGACTAAAACATAATCACAGTTAGGTTTGAGAAGTGGGCGAATGTGGTTGATGTAGCCTTCTAGGACTTGCATACTGGTGTCTGTCAGGAAAAGAGAATCAAAGCCATACTTTCCAGCTGTCTTGAACAGTTTTTGGTCTATGAATCCGCCGTTCGTCTTAGCTTTGTCGACCATTTCTACAGTTAGATATTGGTATGTCATCGGGCGTGAGCCTTTGACCTTGATAAACAAATAGACGGCCAGAAATCTGGTAGCAAACGATAATTCCAGAGGCGAAACAGTACCTGGTTTATCCCTGCATGTTTTAAGCACGCTCTCGTAGCGCGGCAAGTAACGCCCCACCGTCTCTAAGACCTCATCCATTGTGGCCCAGTGCCCCTTGGCCTCTAAAGCGTCAATATCGAGTTCGCTGATCCACTGCAACCTCATCATCTTCGAGACGGTTTTTCGTGCCCTTTTTAAGTACATTTCTGCTGTAGATAGGCCTCTCCATACTGTTTCTGATGCGCCATTTACTTTCCTGAAATCCGCTAATTCTGCAATGGCGTCCAAGTAACCTATGCGTCCCGCGTGTCCGAGTTTCCATTCATCCTGCATCGTATCAACGAATTTAAATAGGAGATTCGGTGAACATAGGCTCTTGTTGTACGTGGAGTCGTCCGATCATTGGCTTCAATTCTCTCGGGTTGATTATGAAACGATTCCATTTGAGCACTGTTTGGCTTCTCGTCGAAGTAATAGAACCAACTGTGTTTGTTCTTTACGTGTTTTCTACAGCCTCTTTGCGTAGTAAATCCACGTGGTTACAAATTTGCACTGGGCAGTGAAAAAGACCATCACAGTCATCTTCTTCTAAGTGAAGTCTCTTTGGTTTAGGCGATGCATTTGCTAACTTTGACCAGTTCATATCCTTGCCTCGTTTGTTCATCTTAAGCATAAGGTTGTAATCGATATCTTTCTAAAGAATTCACACACATATACTAGCAAAAGGTTCCCCAAGAGATCATCCTATTCGCCCATGAGATATTTGTTCACTTATTTCTGCCCACACTTGGTCATTCTTGCCTCTTGCCCCATTGTTTCCTTGTCCGTATTTGGTACACAATTAATCAAAAGGAACAAAGACACAACCTGAACTTGCGCGAGCCAGCCCGAACAAGATTATGCATGTAGCGGGCAAGTCTGGTACTTTACTTGGTTGTTGAAGGATATATGTTTTGATAAATTTGTATAGCGGAGGTGATGGACAGTAGTTTCAGATAGCCTACGACAAATAGGAACTATTGTTCCCTATTACGTTTTAAACTTTGCGCAAAATGGAACGCTAGTTCCTTTGTCACAAATTCGGAACCTGTTCCCATTTATACGCGGAACATAACACTGATCTTGAGGAACAAAAAACCACCTCGATTAGGAACAATTCCGTTCCTGTGGGCATGAATAGGAACAATTTGAACCGAAAGGGAACAAGGCGATCCGAACAGCAGTGGATATGCCAGTAAATAGGAACAATTGGTTCCTTACTATGTAGAGCGGGAAATTAGATTGGGAACATTTGTTCCCCAGTTACTTCGAAAGGAACATGAAGGGAAATCGGAACTGTCGAAAGAAAACCTTCTGTTCTTGAAAGGATAAAAGAGGAACCAGTTGTTCCTTTTCACTAAAATGAAAAGGAACTTTGTGTTCCAATTTGCTGCTAACGGACCAGATTGTTCCGAAATTTGCCGACCTTTGTTCCTATTGTGCAAAAAAAGTTACTTTATTGTGCGTTCCTAGGTTGTTCCTAAAGCAATTAAAGGAACAAAAAGCAAAAACGCGCGGAACACTACGTTTTTGAAAAAGAAATGTTTCGTCGTGTCGCGTCACTTAAAATCAAACTTTGAAAGTTTCCTCATGTAAAAAACGGCCTGACAATACTAAGGACAAAAATGCAATCGAAAACTACCGTGTTTTAACCTGAAACGTTGCTGTCATTACTTTTGGGGAATGTTGATGATGATGATGATGATGATGATGGTGATGATGATGATGATGATGATGAAGATGATGATGATGATGAAGATGATGATGATGTCCATTCCTTGTAGACTCAGACAGGATGTTCGGCCTGCTGGTTTATAGTCCTTGGGAGCGGGATACAACAATTCACCACGGGTCGCAGGTCTCTCTTTTCCTTGTTCTTACAGGGACAGTACTTTCGTTAGTATCTTTGCTGTCCCCAACAAGGCTGTTTTCTGGATAACTTCCAACCTCACGTTCACGCCGATTCGCTTCACGCACTTCTTCAAGTTGACTGATACTGCTCCAAGGGCCCCAATAACAACAGGCACTACAATGACTTTTCGCATGCGGCAGACTTTTGCAATTTCATCTTTCAATCGTTCGAACAGCCATGATGATGTTTTATAAAATAACTAAGATAGTACGCGCGCTCTGATTGGCCGAGAGGAGTGTTTGCATGAGAGTATGTAAACATGGTTTTGACGTCAAGATGTTCTGTTTTTCGCGCGCTAATCACGCAAGCACGAATTTGAAAAAGTTTTCGAGTTCAAAACTCGACAAGTTTACTCTATTTACCCATTCCTTCGTCGGCTGAAACTTGGAAAATCGTTACAAAGAAGGTGTGTCAATTTTTTTTCGCTTAAGCTGACATTCTAAGCGAGAAAAACCCGTATTTTGGAAAGCATCTTTTTTGCAAAACAAAGACTGATTACGCGTACAAGCTTTGTGTACAAGACTTTGCGACTGGTAAGAATTTCTCTTTTAATCAATGCTTTAAACAAAGGAGTTTTGCTTTTTTTCTGGGGAAAGTTATTTTATAAAAGCAATAGAAAACTTTTTTCCTGTGTTTGCATAGCCTGATATAAACACGAGAGGGGTTGGGAGAATTCGAGACAGTTATCCAAACCCTCGACTTCGTCTCGGGTTTGCATAACTGTCTCGAATTCTCCCAACCCCTCTCGTGTTTATATCAGGCTATGCAAACACGGAAAGCGTTTTCTATTGCTTAAATACTGATTGACCTTGTACTCAGGATATCGGTTCGTCAGCTCTAGTCTCAGTTTACTGTACTTCGTTGTCTTCTCGAAATCTTTAGGCTCTCTATTTTCCAGCCATGGACAGCTCATTTTAATCACTCTGACTTTCTTGCTGGTCTTGTCAATGACCGTGGCGTCCATTCTAGTCTCTATTATTATTATAACTATTATTATTATTATTATTGTTATTATTTCAATTATTGTTATTAATGCAGACTCTTACAGAGACTTGACTCCTAAGCAGATCTACAAGAAGAATGAGAACGAGAAGAAGAGGCAGTATGCGGAAAAAGTAATGGAGATCGAACAGGGAACGTTCACTCCCCTAGTTTTCACGACCACAGGTGGAATGGCGGATGAGTTGGTTAGGTACCATAGCAGACTTGCGGAGCTGATCGCAAATAAGAAGGGCGAAAGTTACTCAAGCGCAATTTCCTGGATGATAGCTAAAGTATCTTTCGCCATCGTACACTCTGCGATACTATGCTTGAGAGGCTCATGATCCAGAAGAAGACTGCTAGACTTCGTTGATTCATAACTACAGATTGATAATATTAGAACCTGCCCGAATTAATTATTTATTTATTTATTTATTTTTTAAAGGAACTTTTTTGAAAAATTAGGAATTTAAGAATACAAGGCTTTTATTCTTTTTAACTTGTTTTCTTTTTAATATCAGAGACGGATTTGTAATGACTTTATTCAAAACTCTAGGTTGCCTGCAAGAGTTATTGACCGCAAGGAATGTATTTGCGAAATCTTTATTGACACATTGATTGCTATTTTTGTTTATATTATTCTCTAATGTTATATAGTGCTTGATTCTTCAAATATTTCTGTAAATTATGTGCATATTTGTTTTAAAGTTGAATAAAATTGATATAATATTAATATAAAATAACATTATTATTATTATTATTATTATTATTATTGCTATTATTATAATTTCGAACATAGGCTTTTAGTAAATCTATGTCCATTCATAACGCTTGATGTTATCTATGCCTTGCTTGCAAATTATTTCCGTGTATATATTTACAGGAGGCTATTTTTTTTTTCTCGCAGGCAAATTGAGAGGACTTTAACATTCCCCTAAAAAAATAATCCAATTTACAATAGAAATGTGGCGCTGGTGGTGGTGGTGGTGGAAGAGGGTACAAATAAAAAAAAAAATAGGAGGAGGGAGAAGTGAGTAAAAAAATTGTGCGTAATGTAAATTAGAGCCAGCTTCCTTTTTTTGCCTTTGTTAATAGATTTCTTAGAGGGTGCTAATGGGGTTAGCCTGATAACTGACCAAAAAAATAAACTTAGTTTCTAGTTAACTCAGTAATGAAAAGTTATCAGAAAAGTGACAGTCTATTCATTATAATGAATACGATCGTTGTTGTCAAAGTTTCCAAAACAGCTAAGGTATTTTGTGACATTTATCTGCCCCGCTAATGACCCAGTGACATATTAACTGATATTATGGTACCTCTCAGGTACTTTTGCATATAGTAGGGTCGAGGTAAAAGGAAAACCTCAGCCATAGAGCTGGTTGAAGACAATTCATCCCAAAATTCATCTTCTAATGTTAACAGGATTTCTATGGTTTCTATGGTTTCTATTGTTATGTTACGCGGTTTCTAATCTCAAGCATGAGGCATTCGGTACTTTGAACAACGCCCAAAACTTTACAAGCATATTAGACGAACCTATTAAAAGAACTACGAATTCGAAGCTAGGGCTGCACTCACGAAACGTCAGGTATTGTCCCGTGCCAGAAACTTTCATGGCTTTGTCAGCACCCTAACCCAGATCAACTATAATGTAAGAGTCTCTCCTAGCGGTGCAAACCGCGACAAAAGAAGATGAAGTTGTGATGAGGAGCTGGATAGAGAGAACTTACCAGCGGTTTAAAAACGAACTATAAGAAGTGAAACAACTCAAGATAAAGTGGGATCTTTACCACCAACTGTCTCCTCTCGGCCTAAGCAAAAAGAACACCAGGGTGAATATAAAGTTTAATTTAGAGCAAGCAACTCCTGACTACTCATCAACGCCTACTGACCAACCACTGCTAAGACCACTCAGCTGCCTAGCTATGCACTTTCCCAAGCCATCGATGAGCTGAGAGCACTCAATTTATCTTCGTTAAGAGCGTACGTCATGCTATTTGTTACCTTTTTGAAAAGCTAAAACTTCTTTGCACAAATTAAATTCCAAAACTACAGGATGTTTCAAATGTTCGTTCCGATTGTACATTGTGTTTTGCGCAAAGCATTTAATGCTTCTTTAGGCAAATGTAAACTGCTTCAGGTAATCTATGAAATTTATCTAAATAACCGTTCAAAGCAATTTTAAGCTAAAATTTGAAGAAGTTATAATTTTTTTTTAACTGTGCAAATACGCGAGATTTTTCCCGCCATACTTTTCCCGCCCATTTTGTAGGTTTTCTATTTTGTTATTTTTATCGTTTTCCCTTTATTTTCTCTACTCCTTCATGAAAATGAAGGCCTACACTGTTTGTGCTAGACCTCGGGCGTCTAATTTTATGGTCTTGTGTCTCTTCTGGCCATTCAGTAAAAAGAATTATCAAATTGATGAAGAAGTCTGAACGATGACCGAATAAGTGGTCAAAAGTAAAGACCTTCGAAGACAAACCAAGGAGCGGATGACCGTTTTTTTCACAAACTGTGTGAGAAATATTATTGAAAAAGCTGCAAGTATATGCGTAATAATTCCTTAAACCAGAAAGGAAAAAAATTCAACTTCACATTATCGATCAAAGTTTCGAGCATAACGGTATGGGGATAAGTTACCAAAAACAGTTGGAAAGCCTTGAAGAGAAAAAGGCGGTCCACACTTCACGCAAGCATGGTTTCAGAACGATTTGACAAATCTTTATACCAAAGGAGGACCAGCCGGCAAACTCACGTGATGTGAACCCCCTAGAGACCATCTGGATTATCGTAGACGAGACAACGTGCAAAGATCCAGCCCCCAAAACACTGGTCGAACTAAGACAGTTACTACGCTTCGCCTGGAAATATGTGACTTTAGGCACGCTTTGGAAGCTCGTACATTCTATACCTCATCGCTTAGAAAATGTCAGGAAACATAAAGGAAGACATTCTGGTTACTAATATTTAGTTATTCAATGTTAACTGAATAATGAGTAACATACTAAGTTTTACAAAAGGTCTTTTGTAATTATTAGCGAAATTTAAGCGAATAAAAAATCGGAACGAGCTTTTGAAACACCCTGTAATGGTCCTGTGTATTTTGGCATTAACCCTTTTTCCCATTATCTGTTGCAATGGATGACAATGATTAAGGTGGATTAAGACAGTTTGGTCATCAACAAAATACAGGACATACAACAACCGGCAGATCAGTACGAGACTGATTCAGGTAGTTACAAAAAGTGACCACTGAAGAAGTTGGCCGCCTTTGATAAGAAGTAGTTATTAGCGGGACATGCATGGCAGGTCGGGAAGATCAGTACATGCAAGGTGCGTCTGGATCCGTGACTGATGTCGGTGTTATATGATGGTTATACGAAGTATTCTATGTTTTTTATTATTATCATTATTATTATTAATATTATTTATTAGTTTTGTTTGTACTTTCGACAAAAATCGGTTAATAGTGGTCTTTATAGCTATCGCTTACCCATTGTTACTACTCCAAGTACATAATTATGTTCTCTTCTATATTTTTTGCTAGTTATTGTCCCCGCAGGCCCGGAACCCGAGGAGGCACCCTTTAATCCCCCGCGTAGAGAAGTATCATTTTTTCGTTCTATTAGTAAGAAACTGTGCAATAATTATCTGGAGGGGGAGGGGGGTTCTAAATGTAATGGGAGGAGAAGGAGGTTAAAGTTAATTATTATTCATTCAAAATATTTCCCCAATTCTGATTGGCTAAAAGCGCACGCATAATTCACCATATCCAGTTACTGATGACCAAATTTGGAAGAACTTTGTGTTTAACGAGGAAATGACGTCAAAAACGCAGCCTTCTACAGGTTAATGAACAGTTAACCGAGAATACCTGGGGACGAGGTTGAGTTGTTTTGGTTGTGAAAACAAAATGGCCGACACTTCACCCGTTTCAAGAGTAAGAACTACAACTTAAACTAGGCGAAGTGATGGCTAATGCCATAGCAAAAACAGTAAGAAGACAACTCGGAAGGCATCTACTATTCGGAGGATATTTGCGGAGCTGGACAAACCTAAACGTACACTAACGAGGAATAAAACACAAACAGCGGTGATAACTATCAAACTTACGCATTTTAATAACTTGACGTTTCGTATGCTACGCAACATACATTTTCAAAAGTGGAATAAAGACCGTTACAATTTTATGAAAACTATATATGAAATGTAAATAAGGGATCTGGAAACGAGATTAAGAAACATCTGTTTCTTAACAGTAAAACAATGAAAGCTTCATCTAATTAGTAAAGTTTCAGCTTCTCACTGCTGACGTTTACATTAAGGGCCGGCTTAAGATCTTGGGTAAGCAAAGTCTCTTTTATTTTACAATGATAATCTGTTTCCCAGAAGCTAGAATATCAAAATGATCCCACTTGATGTTGTAACCTGTGGCTCTTATATGGTCAGCAATGGCTGATGTGGGGTCATTCTTAGTGAGAGCCCTGAAATGTTCCGTTTTCCTATCATGAAGCCGTCGTTTCGTTTTGCCAATGTAAAAGTCACTGGAGTCCCAGCAACCAGCTTTATAAATGACCTTAGATTTCTGCGAACGATTTAGACGGTCCTTGTATGGGAAGAATGATTTGATTCGGCGAGAGCTTTGAAAAATTTTCTTGAGATTGACAGCTGAACAGAAATTGTATACACATGATTTCAGACGCTTAGAGATTTGGTCACTTTGTACACCTAAGTAATCGTTCTCTCAGTGTGGGTTAGTCATCAACCGAGAGTATCCTTGGATTCATGCTACTCCAGACTTTCTGGTTTCTTGCTCATGCTGTGGACTGGGATGTGGTGAAGTAAAATGTCCTTTATGTATTGACAGGTGTGACTTTGATAGTTATGTGTTGAAAAAGAATTCCTGTCTGGAAAAGGTAGCGGGCAAATTCCAGCTGAAGCGAAGCCACAACTACTTTTTTCATTACCAGACAGAAAGTACAATGACTTTGTTGTTTGTGCCTTTGATAGTTCCCATTGTTCTACAATTGTGAAAGAAAGAATTTACGCTGACCATGGTCACATGAACGCTGTTTTGCCAAAACTTACCGCTTTCTGGAGAACATGTATTTTGCCTGAAATTTTAGGCAGATGGTACTCAAGAAAGTGCAATGTGTCTGATGAGATGCCACAAGCAGGTGCTGGAATATACTTTTGCAGAATGCCATCAGATGGAAACACTGTGAAATGTGTGCCCATTTGTTGAATCTCATCTATCTTGTTTGGCAATTTCAACCCCACTTCCCAAGGGGTGGTATTGCCCACACTGCTGCAGGCTCCCACGGTTTAAGCGTTTGAGAAAAGTAAAGAAAAACCCTTCAGAAATAATGGGCCGGGGGTTATCTCTTGACAGTGTTTGTATTTGCCAACCAGTGCCACAACAATCTGACAAATTACCTGAGTGCTACAGCAAAGATTGTCAAAGTGGAAAATTTTTTAATTGTACAAATTGTGTGTATAATGCATTTAATGAACTGGTAACAAGAGGAACCTTAAGAGGAAACTCCACTCCTATGACAAATTGATGTCTTATTGTTTCCATACAATCTAAAATCAAATTTCTTTGGGAATTATGTCACCACATTTAAGTGTTCCAAACACTAATTGTTCGGATTAATTGTTCAGATTAATTAATGGTAGGTGATCAGGAGTACCCAACGGAGCCGCTCGACAAAATACCCGCTCTTCATACAGAATTTGAGCTAGCTGGGAAAAATTATATTGGCTAATTAGCTGGCTGGGAAACTTAAATGAGCGCCTCGCTAACTGAAAATATGGAAAATTTATGCCGTTTCTGGCTGGATAAAAAGGTATATTTTTTCTCCTAGCAATCGCACTGAATTTTTTTTTCATGGATATTAGAGTGAGCGAAGCAAGTAAGTGCGCGTGAAAATCACCCCACGCGAGCTGTCGAAATGACACCTTTTGCCAGTACAAACGGAAATTTGTTTGGGTGCGTCAGCAAAACGTCCTGCTGTGAATGCCTTGTAAAAGATACACATAGTGAGAAAATGACACGGTTGAGTCAAGCACCGCTCACTGCTTTGTTTTTAGTCGTTTCGCTGTCGATCCTTTATGGAAAACACTTTTGTGTGTTCGAGTTTTAATGTCTGTCTAGATATCAGCTACTGGCGTACGTCCTATTTTAAAACTGATGTTAAGGCAGCCAAAAGGTAAGCAAAATAGTTTATGTTTCTATGTTAGGTCGCCGTACATGTGTATAATTTTGAACAATAAATGCACATCAAAAAAAAATAAATGCTATCAAATATTGAGAATATTCCTGAATATTGAGACGAGTGAATACAAAAACTCTCTCCAATAAATAATACACTCTAGTCTCTTAGCAGAGTGAACTCATAACTGGTTTCATTTGGTATGCTCGTTTGCAATGTTGTCCACGTCTGCGCGCCCTGGAGTATTTCCGTTGGAACCAATTTCTCTTTGTTCTGTGCTCGCCTGGACGGGAAACCTTCTCGATCTATGGTCATTTGGAAAGCGTTTAGCAACTGCCCAGGTATCTGGTAGGATCGGAAAAGGTAGGAAGATTTTACGTTTGTAATACCCGTATATTGACTTATTTCGCGTCCGTTATATCTGTTGTTCAAAAAGGCAATGTCCAAGTGTGCCGTAAATTGTAATACAGCAGGGTATGTAAATCCCGAACGGCTATCTTTCTTTAACTTTTATCCCAGTATCTGTTTTTACGCTGCGGTATTTCTCGCTTTTAAAACTTTTTATCATATAAAAGGTAAGAGCTCTATTAGTAAGTTATTCACATCTTTGAACAGAGTGACTCAGATTACACCTTTTTGGTGATGTTTCCCGGCTGTGGGACCTCAAATTTGACAGCGGGCGTTACCCGCCATCGTTACTTTCGAGAGGCTCTTTGGCCAATGTAGAAAAAAAGAATACAAAAATAGTTTATAATGTTCAAGCAAAGAAAAAAGAAAAGAAAGAAAATCACAAATGTGAAGAGTATTTAAACATTTTCCTAAAAATAAACTGACTGCCGCAAGCAGGGCTTAAACTGGACTATTTTAAATCAATTAATCAAAAGAATGTTGTTGGTTTTTTTTAACCTAGCCTGTTCACAGACCCTCTATTTTCTTTTGAAAGTCCGCCGAGCGCGCGTGATTATAAACAACGGGGAATTAAATGACCGCTAGCGCAAGGGGGTAGGGGTGGGGAAAGAAGAGAAAATGGAGGGTCTGTGAACAGGCTAACGTCTGTGTGCAGGCTATTTTTAACCATTTGCCGTGAAGAATAGGATATTCTTCTTTGGAATTTTTATTTTCTTCTGGTTGTCATAAAGTTACTGCTTTTTACAAAATAGTCGCCCTTACAACTCAACTGTAGCCTGCGCAAAAGGTGTCATTAGGGTGCTTAGGGTTGTTTGGAGGCGCGAGCGCGAAGCGAGAAACACGCAATAGGACGCAGTTACGTCACGTTTGCCATCTTCAACTCGATTTTTGAACTTAAAAAAGGTTTCACTAAGCCTATCTTATTGCCAAAAACTACATTGATTTTTCTGTAGCTGTAATATTTACTGAAGTACTGTTGCTGTTCGCCAATTTTTTATGACGGTCGCTTTAAGAAAACTGATTGGATCTCTCTGTACCCAAACAAAAGGCCTGCCTTCCTAAGTGTGATCTTGCTTACTTTTTTGTTCAACTGCAATTCGATTCTATAACTTATAGACATCACACGACCATCGTACAACGTAAGTTTACAAGCCTTTATAGGTAATTGTCTGACTACAAAACAAACATTCCTGACTAACTTACATACGACTATTGGCTTTTGCTGCGAAACTTTGCACCAGTTCTGGTGTGAAACTTTTACGGTGATTGCCTGACTGACTACCAACGACTTATGGCTTTTGCTGCGAAACTTTGCACCAGTTCTGGTGTGAAACTTTTACGGTGATTGCCTGACTGGCTGCGTACGATTACTGGCCTAATTTTGCTGCGAAACCTTTGCGGTGATTGTCTGACGTTTTAGCACTACAGAAAAAATGAGTGAGTAAGATCAAACTCAGGACGACAAGCTCCTATTAGTGCAGAGAAACTTACTACAAGAACACGTAATCAGTTTGGCTTTAAAAAGTAAACTGTTGCCATAGCATATTTGAAAACATGGACAGTATTATTTTTTACATAGCAACAGAAAGGTCCCTGTTTGCTCTCAGGCGTTAACGTAAACGACGAAAGAGAAAACCATCCTTCCCAAGTTGAAACTCGAGTTAAAGACCGCAAACGTTACCTTACTTTGTGGGCTCGTGGTTTTCGGCTGTGCGCGGTTAGAAGTTTGCAACGGAAAGCCTGTTAACACCAAACTTTCTATCAGTTCTGGTGTAAACCTTTTGCGGAGTTATTGAGCACGACATACAATGCTGACCATAAGCATGTGTCTACACTGAATTTGGAGTGATTTTGGCAAGGAGACCGCACGTAGATCGAGCTTAATTGTTATGTTGTTTATTCTTAAACTTTATTTCGTCTCAGTCGATAATCGTTGTAAAATATGCATTGGTCCCAAGCCTTTGCGGTGATCAATTTTTTTTATGTGTTATCGTGTTATGGACAAAGTTCGGGATCTTCCGGGTTAGCTTTTAATCGTTTATCTGGCAAAAACTCAGGATTCCTCAAGTCGACTGGTTCCAAAACTGTAAGTACCGCTGAAAGTCTATATTTGTTATATCATTATCATGTAATAAGTAGGGATAAGGAATAATATATACTAAACAAATACACTGATCTTTTCCCTGTATCTCCAAAAAAACCCACAGCTAGATAAAAGGATGAAACAGGTTAAATACGCTTTTCTTTTAAAATAAATTTGAAGTAAAACAGATGTTTCCTAACTTATATATTTTTCTTGGCAATGTGTTAATTGAAACTTCGCTGGCTGGCCCATAACTTGCTTATGCTACCGCTGGCTGGCAACTTCCAACTTCCGTTTCACGCTGGCTGGGATTGCGTAATTTTTAGTTTTTTTAACCGTGCTGGCTGGCAAAAAACCGTCAAACATGATTGCTGGCTGGAATTCTTATTTTCTGAAAGTCTTGCTGGCTAGAAGTGAAGAGCGGGTATTTTTTTCCCAGGAAAGTTAAATATTAACATAGGTTGACGTAATAGCACTCTGCTAGTGTTTACGACATTGTATAATCAATTTTGCGAAAAAAGGTCGTTGGGTACTCCTGGGTGATAATCTTTTCAATTATTGAAAATATTATCACCTATCCTTGCTTATATATTTCCCCTCACCACCATTTTGGATTTTTTGCCAACACATTGTTGCACTGTTAACAATGTTGCAGTACAAGCAACAATAGAGGATGTTAGCATCAACAACGAGTACGAGTACGAGAACGACCTCAAGCCGTACTCGTACTCGAAGTCGTTTTCTCAGCTTTCTATGTTAGCAATGACACCGAGTTCGAGTTTATAGAAAATATTTGAGTCGAGGTAGCGCTTCCACAACAATTTCGAAAACAAAGAATGACTCTAAAATCGTTCAAGACTGCTTGTTACTCAGTTACATATTGGAAGGTTTTTTGGACGAAGAAGAATTTTGTGCTTTATATGATGTAAACAGCACAGATTATCCTGTATTTGAGCATGGAAAGTATCGAAGATTCGACCTGAATCTTAAGTCTTAAAACACGCTAAAACCCATCAAATTCAACACAATAACTACACTGGATAAAGAAGTAAGTATTCTTTATTGATATCTTTGACTGTTGGGATATTTTCGACCAAATAATGGCAATTTTCGGGGTTATTTCGTGAGCCTGTGAGGCCTGTGGAGAGACATGAAACTTTCCCGGGTAAATGCAAATTTACTCTGTGTAGGAAATATCGCGTTCGGTTGCTTTTCCTCGACTTCAAAAGCATTTTTTTACATAAAACATGATATAAGGAATGTTCAAGATGATAAAGAGAGGCTAGAAACGAAAAGAAACTGCATTAAACGATCGGAATTTACCTTTGGAAACCAGCTCTTCCCAGTCGTTCTGCCCACTTCGAGTTTTTGGTGAGAACTCGTCGTAGTGCAACTTCACAGGACGACTTGAAGATGTGGAGATGCGCAGAACGGATGCGCAGTACGCAAAAATCGCTGACCTCGTTCTAGAACTCGTACTCGTTGTCGATGCTAACATCCTCTAATATACATGTACCTTCTCTCCAGGCAATGTATCCAACTATATGAACACTATGTGTTGCAAACAATTTTTGAAATTAAACCATTTGAATTGAGAACTTCTAGCAGTGAACTATAATTTAATATCCATATCTATCCTATGTTAAAAACAGCGGCTGCACATTCGCTTGTTTGTGTCATGACTTCAATTCATAATCAAAACATCTTTTCACATCCACCCCCAAAATACTACCATAGGATATAAATAAATGGGGGTGCTGTTGGGAGAGGAAGGGCTCTTACATACATTTACAACATTTAAAGCAGGGTTCCTATGGTGTAGTCTCCCCTACAGGGGGGGGGGGGGATTCTCCAAAATGCCTTAATGGATGTGTGCCGCCCCATGGGGTGGTGATTTGGGGCACCCATTTTAGAGATGTTTCCTAGATAAATGGGGTTTAGTATGTCGAGCCTGCAGAAGTTTCAAATTACCGGCAGCCAGAAAGGGATGTTAAAAAATTTTGAATGTTAATTCTTTCGAAAACAGGGTGCTTCTTTGGAGACCCGGGTGGCACATACCCACAAAAACATACCTTAGTATCCCCTCCCCCCACCGTGTATTTTATGGACACAAAACTAATCAAATGGAACAATGGGGCCACACAGGTTGACAAGTCCAGAGCAAACTCTGATAATTCGGTCAATCATAGGTACTTGGTCCTCTGGATTCCCATGAGGATTGCATGTTAAAAGATCAACTGTCAAGGTATTCTCTAAAAAAGTGTACTTTCTACGTAAAAGTCCAATCACTCGCTCAACGTGAATTCTGACATGTGCTATACCCCTTGTCTTTTCAACATCAATAGGGTCTAGTTGCTCTTTCCCTTTCGTAAATGCTGGAGTCACACGTTGTGCATGCCTTAGGGCAACACCATCATGAATAGTGAACCCCCTGTCAGCCATAACTAAATCTCCAGGAAGTAACTTATCAAGCAAGCCACAATTTTCAGTTAGGTGTTTGTCTGAGGTGCGTCCGCCCCAGGCTTCTGAGACAAATGAAATGCAACCTTGGGGGGTGATGCCAATAAGGACCTTCACTTAGGGTTCGCACGCGCCTCGAAAGTCCTTAAAAGTCCTTGAATTTTAAAATAAAAATTCAAGGCCTTGAAATTCCTTGAAAATTGCGGTCGGTGCTGGAAAGTCCTTGAATTTCGGTGCTAACTTTATAATTTAAGTAGAACTCCAAAGGAAAAAGAGCAAACACAGAAAGACCTTCGAGATAAAATTACCTATGTTGTGGAAGAACTAAAAAAAGACATAGAATTAAGGCTCTTTTTGAATTGAATAGAGTCCTTGAAATATGAGAAATTTGTCCTTGAAAGTCCTTGAAATTCCTTGAATTTTTTGTTCAAAAACGGGTACGAGCCCTGTTCACTGCATTGTGATGCTTGTAAGAGCTGAATGTTGGTGCTCTGGCTAGGAGGTTTGTTGGTTTTACACAAAACACCTCAAAACATTCAATGATGACAGTTGTCTTTGTACCAAAGGAAAACTTAAAACACTGAGGCATGGTTCTCCAAAGCTCTTCTCTCTCAGGCCACCTAATCAGTGGGGACAGCCGCACATCCATAATGAATAGCCATGAGTGAGCAAATGTCCTGGACACTGTTGACTGGGATACTCCACTTGAAATCTATAGGCCAAGTCTTGGTGTGGAACATTTAGTCTTAATTTCATGAGAACCATGGTCATCTCTTGAAATAAAGTGAGGCACTGTGTTCGGCGTTTGACAAAAGGTGAAACATTAATAAAAGAGGCTTCTAGCACTTCGTATGTAGGTAGGCCTGTGCAGAATGACACTTTCGCGTTATCATCCCTAAAATAATTCTGATCGAAAGGCTTGCTCGTCAGTGAATGGGTAAACAAGTAGTCAAACTCTTCTGTTTGAGTAGCGACATCAGTTCGTGGACAGTCCTTAACAGGGGGTGAAGCCACAGACCGATATAAGTGATCAAAAGCCTCTGTTTGTTTAGAGCAGTCATGTGTTGCTTGCTCGTCTGGTTGCAAGTCTACTGTCTCCTCTTGAACTTGCTTTACTTCTGAAGTATTCAAGCTTTCAATCTCAACAATATCAGAAGCAAAGTCAGCAAGGGGGACTCCAGGCTCGTTTAATTTCTGTAGCTTCAGCAAACGTTCCTGTTCTTGCAGTTCCGCCTGTCGCTTTCGCCTTTCCTTCGACCTCTCCGCTCGAGCTTCTTGGGCTTCATTTTGTCACCCTTCGCTTCACCGATTTGCCATGGCCTAAATTAAGAGTAGGAACCCAGTCAATATTGTGTCGATCCCACAAAGGAGCTGCGGTTCCGGAATGAAACTGTTGATCACAAAAAAACCCTATTGTTATTTAAGATTTTCTCCGTGAGATCATCGCGGCTTATTGCTGAGATCCATCGTCGTCTTCGCTCAATGCTTAGTTCTTCAACTTCTGGGCCCCGATTCGTCACAACTGCTGGAACTCGACACAAGCGGACTCCCCTAGCCCCACCGCTTTTTCTAGAACATCCCACAATCAGGCACATTGGCATTTTGAGGAGGCGAAACTGGAAAAAATCGCGACTTAATAGTTGGTGACTAGCACGCGTCCGCCATATTGGCATGATATTTGGAACACCAACATGGCGGACGGAAATGGCAAGTTGTATCGGAAGTCACCTGAGTGCAAGCCAAGAATAACCTTTTTCGTGTTCTTTCCGTGTAATCTTAGGGGAGGGGGTGGTAGCGGTTATCGGAACGTAAGCAAGAAAGTTTTCTATTGTACTAGTCACAAATAGCTGAATAGTCAGGTAGCTTCAGTTATGTGATCGATCGAGACAAAAGAGAAAACCGTTTCGCAATAGTCAATCAAGATTGAAATAAATAGTTTCCAGCTCCACTCCTTGTTTGAGTTTTGTCTTTACAGCTACTTTAAAGATATGATTGAAGTAAAGCTTTCAGTTTCGGTTCAACTCTATGTCTTTGTTTTACTTATGACGGATTTTTAGCGCTTAATAAAAGACAATCTTGCAATTAAAAGTTTTTCGAGTTGAAAATGACGTTTTTTTTAAAGTGCAAAATGGATACCTTTTTAGTCGTAAGCGCAAAGATCGACTTGCAAGCGCAAACTTCGCGAGTGCCCCTCAGAAAAAAAACATTTGAAAATTGCGCTTTCAGCCCTAATGGCCTGACAGACTATGCCCTGCTAGCAGAGGCTTTTCCCTAGTGTTTCTCAGCGTTGTACTGCCATTCTCTTCGCGGTTTTGGCTGTTCGCGTTTTGTTTTGGTTGTTTCTGTGCCGAGGAAAAGACCTCTGCAGACAGCCGTTTGGGATTCCTGTTGAGCATGCGCATTAGATACCTCCAAGATCTAGGAGGTAATCACATGACCAAACCGGTTGTGGAACCGGTTTTATCAACTCGCGCATCTTTTTTGTACTAGTTTGCTGTGCAAAAGTGAGCCCGCTATATCAACATGGCGAGTGCGAGTCATTCCCGTGGGAAAATTGACTCATGAATACATAAAGCAAACTCCAGCGGCGGCATCGTATTACCGACACGTGACCCAGAAATTCCATGGTAACCGCATTTTCATCTCGCGCATGTTCGACAGGAATTCCAAACGGCTGTCTGCAGAGGTCTTTTCCTCGGCACAGAAACAACCAAAACAAAACGCGAGCAGCCAAAACCGCGAAGAGAATGGCAGTACAACGCTGAGAAACACAAGGGAAAAGCCTCTGCTAGCAGGGTAGACAGGCTATAAAAAATTCAAGAATAAACTTTTTGTTGCAAATAAGTTCGTTCAGAAACGCAGCTCTTTCGAAATTTTCCCTCTTTACTTTTCGAGAAGCAATAGATTCTACAGTAACAAATCAGGGTTAGAAGACATCAGTCGAGCCTATGTACAGGTCTTTTGTTTTTATTGTAGAGAGTACAGGTTAGATATGAAGGAAGGCGCTGACTAGGCACTTAATTAGTATGCAGGAACACTGGCAGTGTTATTAACATATGAAAAGAAATTACTAGGCGCTTAATTGATATGCAGGCACCGAATTCGAACTACTACACTTCCAAGGCACTTGATATAGAACTCTTTCCACTTATTGTCAATTGTATCACACTATATCCATAAGGCCATAGCTATTTTCAAGTCAAACAGAAATCTTGTAGATTTTAATGATGCATTGTATTGCTGGTTTTCAGTGTCTCGCTAAGACTCAGGTCAGAGGAATATTTCGTATACGAGATGTCCGAAGAAATGTTTTACCCAAACTTATAGAGATTTGTATGGAGACGCCATGCTGGTGCTCACCTGGATGAGCTCCAACATGGCGGACGGAAACAAACCGAAACATCTGTTACCGAGTTTTGCCACAAAAGCGGGAATTGGTTCTTCGAGAAACTCAAAAACATTAAAGTAATACTTTTTCTAATACGTGAACTGTTTAGATAGCAAAAAATTTCCTGAAATAAGTCATTTTTTTTAACCTACATAACAGTTCTCTTGGCCGTCATGTAAATGCCGCGTCACGCAAAAGCTTAGAAATTCAAGCGTACTCTATCAAAAAACCAAGAAACCTTTTGAAGCAAAAATTTGTGTGAAAATTAGTTTTCAGCTGGTCTAATGCATTGTGAAAGTAAAATCTCGGTAGAATCGATAGTTTTTTAGTTTGAATTTTAGTGACGTCATGTGAAAACCAACAATTGATCATGATAACTGGTCAAAAAGTACTTCTGATAACTCTCCTAAAGGCTTTACGAAACCTAGCGGTACGTAATGAATAAGCAATCGGGTTTAGCAGTGGGTGCAGAAATGTCAAGCAAACCACATAGTGCCAATTGTATTGGCAAAGACAAGTACTACACCATGCATTTATGTTTACAACGACTGATAATGGAACCCAACAAACCGTAAATACCAAAACCAATATGAATGTTGTGTACGCCACACTTCTTTCCTTAATTTTCAGTTTTTGCACGAGGCAAGAATTTTCTGTCAAATACTGTCCTTCTAATAACCTTTCTCCTGAAGTCGCCACATTCAGATGCAACTGTCTTCTAACCAGAACGTAAATCGCCGTGTAGCAACTAAAAACTAAGATTGTTATAGGGATACAGATCAAGTTAAAACCCCAAGATATGGATGTTAAATACAAGTCCCATCGTATAATGGTATGGAGGGCCAGGAATAAAGCTAGTAACCATATTGCCATAAAGCAAAGATTTCTGTTACAAGTCGTCAGTTTGACTCTTGTGAAGGGGAAAGCGATGACAATGAGCCGTTCCACAGCAAGGAAAAGGATCGTTAAAATCGAAGCAAGAAACGCTACGTGGTTGATAGAATACCCTGCTTGTATCAGCGTTTGGTTGTCATGAAACTAGTGACGAAGTCCAAACAGAAGTTCGCCTGGAAAGCCGATGAGTAAATCACATACAGCAAGGTTTAAAATGAAGAAGTTGGCGGCTGTTCCCCAGAGCTCCTTGTATGGATCTTTGCAGATTACCAGTATAACCGTAGCGTTTAAAGTAACTGTCAATGGACAAAGCGAGAAGATGATTACCGCCTCTCGAAAGGATACTTCCTCTAAAAAGAAAAGAAAACGATGGGGATGTTGCATTAGTACTCAGCTGGCCTTTTACAACAATGCATGAGAAAAAAAGAACAAATTCCAGTTTTCAACAAATTTTTCAACTATGTTGACAAAGAACTGATGCTGTTTACGAATTTGAAGCGTCCATATGCCAACGGGGCCCATGGATAAATATCACTAAACTATTAAATGTCTCTATTGAGCAAGCAAAGAGGTCTACGCAAGGTAAGAGTGCTTTCGCTACTTCGTCATTAGTTGATTATGTACATCGCCCATGCAAATCCGTGGTAACATGATTACTGATTGGAGGATTAAACTGTACCGGTGTTGCTGAGTGTTCCCCTGTTGAGACCTATTTGTTCATCGAGCAGTGAAAACATTTTACTTTTTGAATTGCTGAGTATACTTTCCGGCCATTGACTAAGATCATAAAAAAGTTCATAAAAAACGGGGAACTTAATTCTACTTTAAAGCACGAACGAAGGGAGCGTACGAAATAATAAACCAAAGCGAAACTCACCTACTGTGCAATTCATTTCAAACAGTCTTCAATAGCCGGCTCTACCCAGTTGTAGGTATACCATTCATCTCCATAGGCCTCTCGTTTTCTTTAGAAATTTACACTGTTTGTTGAATTGAGATTAGAGCATGCATTCCAGTTTATATGCCTTTTAACACTACATCTATGTTACTTCCGCTGTTTCCTTGAATAGTTCATTAGCATGTTAAACGATTATTGAGCAGGAAATTATTGCATTATCATACTTAACATTTCTTTGGTGTTTATAGGGTGGCAAAGGAATACTAACAATTAAATGACGTAAGTAATACACGAAATGAACGAGTGAAGAGACACTTCAAAATTTATGAAAATACAGCTTGATTGTCGTTTCCAAAAATAGTCAAATAAAGTTAATTTATTGGGATCAATATGCTTGGGCAGGCTGACTGGCTTTGAGTATTAAGCTGGGGAATCTCCCTTTTTATGTGTCATCCGCCCCTGACCTCGTAACCCGAACGATTGCGCACCCAATTTTTTCAATTGTAATCAGTTCTTAACTGCCACTACTATATCAAGTCGTCTCCTGAAGCGCATTTAATATTATTATTATTATTATTATTATTATTATGGTGTCGTTAACAATACAGTGGAACCCCTATTTAGCGATATGGAAAGTAGAACTACCTACAATATCGTTATATCGGGGTAAACGTAACAAGTACTTTTACTTTTATTACCGCATACATTATATAATTAAATTTCTCATGATTTACAAATGTAAGATTTCAAGCACGCAGCAATGCCCTTAAACAGTTTGCAAAGCGTATTTTATCAAAGTGTATTATATGCAGTAAATTCTTTGGTGTGAATCGTACAAGTGCAATAAAACTAAACTTAAACTTAAAGTTGCGACTCTTACAATCTTTACTTGTCGGGAGTTCGTTGTATTTTTAACACATTCAATGTTTCTGTTATCAGAGTCATGTACAGCCCAAGTAGACCAAATAAGTTGACAGAAACGTTACAGATTACTCGATTAATGTAATATTATTGTGTTAAAACTGTGTCCATGAGAGGACCAGGCAGGCGTGATACAAGCTATCTCTCCGATTTGGATGAAACTTGGTCAGATTGAAGGACCCACCCATTAACTCCCAAAGACAAAGTGAGTCTGATTTCCAACTATTCCCTTGGGAGTTAGACTACCCCCCCCCCTGGATTTTAGCCCTTAATCATCAAAATTTCACGAAAATAAGCATCAAAATTAGACACTGCTCCTGGTTACAAGATGCAATGAATTTTAATCCCCTTCGACACAAATAAAGGTCAATCCTATGCCAATTGATACCGGCAGTTTCAAGTCATTTGGAGTGACAGGTGCCAATCAAGGGATGTCAGTGCCCACCCATGTAACCAAAGATTATGCAATAAGAGAAAATAGCTCAAGTTTAGATCCAAATATCTGAAAAATCCAACTTTCTTTTTTAAAACTGTTTGCACAACGATTTAGTCCTATCCTTAGACAGATAAAATTGCGAAGAAAATTTTTGGCATCTCGCATTTCCTGGCTTTAAAAGCTGGTCTGAGCCACGTGACTCGACAGCATCATTTCTGAGACAGAACAATGACAGAAAACAAACTCATCGAAAATAAATGTCACACGATCCGTTTATGAACGTAATTTCTCGTATAACGAAATAATTGGGTCCACGAATAATATTTGTACCACTTTAAGTCAAAGTGAAGCTTATATTCATCGCATTATCCCTTATACTGATGATATTATTAGCGCCCAGATTACACCCGTAATACCTGCATGAAGAAAAGAGTGACGAAGTATTTAAATACTAAATTATTACTGTTATCAAAATGAAAAATGCTACTGTAGCTCTTTTTGTGCTGTTTCAGTTGATTTTTAATCGCGAATGGATGATCACAGCCCTATTACAAGCCAAATACTTGAACTCGATCAATGAGAAAAGTAAACAAAAACTTTTACCTTGGTTCACGCTTTGCGCATCACACTTTTACAAGTGCATTATCCACAGTAGCAATCCTCTCATAAATTATTATTACGAACTGATAAAATTCGCAAACTGAAATGATAATTTGACTTTATCGATTGTTGCTTTGCAGCTCCATATTTCTTAGTCTCGTGGGAACCTAAGCCCGGGATATAGTCAGCGGTAATTGTACTTCCTATTAAAACAGGAAGTGGAAGTGCCCAAAGGTTTAGCAAAACTATCTCCTTTCTTTTTTTTTTTATTACTGAAAACGTCCTTTCCACGATTATTCGAAATTTTAGACTTGTTTTTAATTTCTATGTTCAAAATTATAAACACAATAGCAATACGTCATCGACGCGTGCTTCTTTCGAGTGTACAACCCATGTAAATTTCTCTCTTTAGAGATTTTACCACTGATAACGCACTGTATCTTTAATTACAACACCTTGTGGAGTGAAGTATGGCTTCACTTTCTTGTTCATTTGTAACTTTTTCAAATAAAGGTTGTGATATATCCAAGCGCTTTCCAGGGGTAACCGAATATTTTCCACTGACGTCATGCCACAAAAATATCAAGGCTCATCTAAGAGCAGTCAATGTGTCTCAGACAAGTGTTCTTACAGAGAAAGATTTAATTCTCACTCGCTCTGGTCATTTTGAGGAGGAAGGTTTAAACATGACAGTATGTCCAAAGCACCGAGCTGAACTTGGGATTTTTTGGCGACCTGGAAGAAAATGCACTCATCCGCTTCACGGGGATCGCAATGGGAGGCCCGAAAGAGGAGCAAACTTACAAATGTGCAAAGAAGCTATGAAAAAGTGGAGCGTACTAATTCCAGTCGGAGCAGGTAACGAAGCAACACGTGTTTCTATTTACATGCCTTAAAGCCAACATTTATTGTCATGTTTTCACTTTTGGCATTGATTCAAACAAAATGCTGAATGCAATTCGTTGCAGGAATTTGCAAACGTTGTAGAATCGATCACCTTGAAACCTTACGAATGGAGCAGTCAGCGGAGGATCTTCGTACAGAACAATATGAGCCTCCAGACCAGGCGCAGTCTAATATTTTGCCCAGTTTTTCGGTCCACACACCAGACCCCTTCCTCTCTCCTGCACCACTCGTGGCAGACGATGTTTAAAGCCCTTTAGAGGTATGCCACTGTATTGTTGCTCTGTCGATCATTTTTGAAAGTGGAATATTTAAATTTTTTTAAGGAAGGAGATTTCGGCTAAATTAAAAGGATCTATATTGGTAAAGAAGATTGAAATGAGATTCGAGGAGGCAATTGGTTTAAACGGAGATTGCGAGTTTTAAAAGGTCTGGGGATTTGCAGTTTTTAAAAACCTGCATAATGCACAGCAACCTTTCCCCGCGGGGGATCCTTTCGTAAGCCCTCATACTGCGGTTCAAAAGTGATATTGCAGGTCATTACAGGTGTTAGCTACCAAAAGAGATAATATTAGTTATTCAGTTCACGTTGACTGTTAGACCCTTCCATTAGAAGTTTATTTCTATGTATTATGTAAATTCATTACGCTTCTCTTTTCCTGAACCTTAAGAGAAGTCCCCTTCTTGAGTGAAGCCTCTCTTCCCGGTGTGAAGGGAGTATCCCTTCCGGGAAAAAGGGTTTGCCTGGAGATGAACATGCTTAGCAAAAAAAAGCCATTTGCACAGTAGCAAGTGATTTTGGAGGCGATCTTCACCCATTGTGATGTGCTGATTCAGCGTCACCTCATTGAAAACAGGGCACTTTTTTGGGACTAGAAGCTTATTTCACTTAAACTAAACGTCCGCAGCCATGCGAAGATTAAATCATCAATTCTGGTTTCTTATGCAGCTCCGATAAAGGAAAATGTGTAAAATGAATTCCACCTTCACCAAAAAATCAAATTCTTCATCTTCAAAATTCAAGTTATTTTGCCAATATCTGTAGTTTGTGTTTTTTGATACATAACGTATTGTATCATGTAGTAACCTAATGCACTAATCGAATTTGTTGCTACTTTATAGCTTAGCCTACCAACCAATCTCGGTAGTGATCTACCCCTAGTTACAGGTGGAGCCCAACCAGGACAACCAGGTGATGATTGCTCCGACGCTTTTTCTTCTGGCTCACAGGAATCATTAACCGCTGTGGAAACATCCTTGGAATGGCAGCCAACGCCACAAGTACAACTGAAACTCCACGCCCTTAATAACTTCCTGAGGCATGCCGATGGAAGTTTGAGCACTGTGCGGTCTCAATTAAACACAAATGCCGATAACGTCTCCTCTTGCACCGCGCGCTACTACAAGCGCAAAGGAGTTCAAGTTTTGGAGACGGTATTTGAGGCCATAGCACCGGGGCAATCAAAGTGGCTTACGCAGCAAGTTATCGAAAAGTACTGTCATTCCACTAATCCAGAGGTGAACACTCCTGAACAGACATTACTATCTAGGCTCATTATCCTTTACAATGAGGCCTCAAGTTGGTACACAAGGCAACAAATCTTGTCGGTCTTTGTCTGCGACTACTCTAAAACAGAGTTATTAAACTACCTCCCAGGATTAAGTAAATGGAGAATAGATGAGGCCAGAAAGCATGCGAACCTTAACAGCCCCGGTCAAGTGATCGATCTACCTGTATTGCAACGATGCCGTCTTCATCCAGTCAAAGTCGATCACTTTTTGGATTTTATTTCAAGTCCATCATTTCTTCAGGATGTAGCGTACGGAACTAAAAATCTGAAACTGTCGGACGGCCACACAATAGAAATACCTAACGTGGTAAGAACAGTCGTAGCATCCCGACTTATTCGGCTGTACCAGGAGCATTGTAGGGAGTCTGGGTTTGAACCTATCGGACGCTCGACTCTCTTCAACATCCTCAAGGTGAGAAGAAAAACTCATATGCTAAGCTTAAGTGTGCTCAAGCATAAGCTGAGCCAGTTAAGCCGAATATACATATAATTAGTAAAAACTGAATCATTGAATTTTGCAATTCTAGAGCTCTGATTGGCTTAGCCATCATGATGTATGAACCATCAGTACCATGCTCTCCAAATATGGTAACTGTACGCCTCTGCTCAAAATTAAAAACAAGCTGAAAATCGGTTGTTTTTACAAATAAAGTCGGGAAGAATTGTCGATATTTTGTGGGCGTTTTATACACTGCTCCAAAAATTTGATTTACATCGAATTTACTCAGAGCAAATTTAGTGCAAAAAAGTGCAAACTAAGGTTAAATAAAAGGCAAAAATGGTAAATATCGCATTTGCCCTCAAATTTACAACCCCACGTAAACTAGCAAGCAAATGCGGCATTTACAATCTTTGCTTTTGATTTACCCCTAGTTTGCACTTTTTTGCACCATATTTGCACCGAGTAAATTTGTGTAAATCCAGTTTTTCATGCAGAAATGTAAAACAACCTTTCCACTGGCGCTTGTTGGATATGAGATGATTATCTACCATCACAATTCCAATGCGCACTCGTGGAATAATAATATTGTTAAATAAGGTGGTTAGTGTATAATTGTTAAATCAACAAAAATTGGTACGATACGGTTTAGCACTGCTAAACTAATTAGCTAAATTAAGTTACTAGGCAATTGTTACAACTAATTGCACAACCACGATTCTTCCTACAGATATGTGCCGCTTCTCAGAAGAAATCGCTGTCTGGCTTAGATAGTACACAGACGGATGGGGTTGACGGCTTCACCTCTCTAGAGGAGGCAACAAATACGCTTTCTACTTTAGGTTTGTACATTGTTAAAACAAGAGCATGGAAAAATGTTATGGAAGCACACCACTGAAAAGGACGTGATTAATAAAGAGTTACTGTCATACCGCTTTTCTCATTCAAGCAATTTTTTTTTCGTTTCTGATAGACTCAAAAACCTCTGATTATTCTTTATAATCAGCTAAGGTTGACCTAACTACGAAGACATTTGCGACAATCCAGTAAAATGGTGTAATAGTGCTTGAAATTAACAGAAAAAGGCAATGCAACCGAGAAGATATTACGGTAACTCAGCTCTTAAAAATAAAATTCATACGTTTTTCAAAGAAGAAATAGCCCAAATACTGTTAAAAAATCACAGCAGGGAAAAACTTCGACAGATGACAACTGTTTTTTGAAAATATCTGCAGCCTCCCCGTATCCGCTGATTCTATTGATCGGCTCAGTCACATCCAATAGTTGCTAGTTAAGAGAAATCAATCACGCAAATATTTTTGTCTCTGATTTTCTTTTTACAGGCTTACATGAGCAAACAGCTAGAGATATCACTTCTCGCTTACAGGTGGCAAAAACTTACCTGAAGACCGATTATAAAATACATGTGTCCAGAGCTGATCCTTGCGCTGATCATTGCAGTGTTTATGCACTCAGTTCTGATGAGCCAGAATACCAGGGGCACTGCGAGCATGAGCACAACATGATCTGTGACAGATGCGAAAACGATCGAAATGCTCTTGCAGACCTTCAGCTATCGTTGTCCTCTTCTGCGGTAAAGTATAGGTGAGTATAGACTCCTTCCTCTGAAAGAAAGTTATTTCATGAAGGCAGGCGCAGACGCAATTGTGAAGGAATCTGAGCGGAGAGCGTGAACACTACTGAGCAGCAAACAAGAACCCAGTATGGTCGTAAAGATGCTGCAACTATCGAAATGAAGCAGGAGAACTGACACAAGTTTCAGGAGGAGCCCGAGGGGGTGATGACCAATAAAAATGAGGAAATGGAGGGACTTCAACGTCGCCTGTGTTCGCTTACTTAGCCACGCACTACCTCCACGTCCACGCTTCGAAATGCTTTGCTTTGTCGCTTGTTCACCAATTTTGAATAAGCAATAGAAATCAGTTTTTAATCATTCTATAGAATATTTAAACCGTTGATATTGTCATATTAATTTACTTAGCACTGAAAAATAATTTAGTTTTTTTTTTCTGTTAAAGCGGTAACGACCAACAGGAAGAAATAAGATACAAGATTGACACCGCTTTTCCCAAAATTGACGAATGGAAAGCCCACATCCTTCGGGCAGCCCACCAGGATGGTGCAAAAAGTGACATAATTGACAATTTGTTGACAAGCCAGGTCTTGCTGATTATGGATTGGGCCATGAAATTTTTGCCAGCCAGTTTCAGAGAAACACAGCGGGACTGGTTTGGCAAAAAGGGAAAATCGTGGCATGTGACAGTTGCAGTGACTAAGAGTGATGATGAGGAGATAGAGGTAATTACCTGAAAATGGCTAGTTTAGAACCGTCTGGTTTGATTGAAACTATGTGTGATTAAATACTAATGGAAGGGGGGCTGTTTTATCAAGTTAGAAATATGCTCCCATAAAAATGTTATTTGGGTAATGACGGCGTCGCATGATGTAATCCCCGTGCACCACAAGATGCCTGAATGTATCTGGAGTAGTTCAACTCATTGCTAAGTCCGTCTTTGATTTTTTTGCTCAGGCCCGAACCTACATCCATTTGTTGGAAGAATATACTCAAAATTGGTTTGCTGTGGCTTCAATCATAGAGCACACACTAACAACGCTAAACGCGGAAAAACCGAACATTCAAGAGGCCTTTTTACGGAGTGACAATGCAGGATGCTACCATTGTGCTTATCTAATCTTGTCACTTCCTAGCATTGGAGAGCGTGCAGGTATTATGATAAAGAGATATGACTTTAGGGATCCACAGGCTGGAAAAGACGTTTGCGATAGAACAACTGCTGCATTGAAGGCCCACATGCGACGTTACATAAATGAAGGTAAGATTTTTTTATTGTTAGCCAGTTTGGGCCGGTACAAAAAAGAAAAACATCGCTCGACTTCAGGTTGCCACCGGGGCAAGAAAATTTGACCACACCACCCCCACATTAAGGCAACTGCAATAGTTGCCAGTGGCTTGGCAACTTGAGGTGAGAGACGCGGTAATGAAATTTAAATGCTTGCACGGACTAGCCCCAGCACATCTGCTGTTTACTCTCTCAATACTATACACAGAAACAAGTTGGATGCTCCGAACAGCTACCGGCCGTTCAACGGTCATTTGTGTACAGAGCCACTCGGAAGTTTACCCTGGACCCTAACTGTTGTTAATTGTTAATTTAAGGATGTTCTTTGGAGTAGCGCTTGCGAGCATTTTATAGTTTCATAGAACCTAGACCTAGACTCTTTTTATACTAGCTAGGATAGTTCTTATCTATTTCTAGTTTTTGGATGCATTTGTTGCTAAAAAAAAAAAAAAACATTTATTCGAGTGACAAATAAAATTATTTTTTTAAGGTCACGACATCACAAGTGCTGGAGACATGAAAACTGCTATTCATTCCTATGGTGAAGTTAAAGGGTGCCATGCAGCAGTTGTGAAGATTCAGGAGTCTAACCAAACAATGAAGTAGCACACGATGACCGGAATTCAGGCTCTCAATAATTTCAGTTTCGAGTCAGCAGGTTTGCGAGCATGGAGGGCCTACAATGTGGGCCCTGGAAAGCTTTTCACACCAACACAGGTGAAGCGATTTGGTTTACCTCAGGGGCCTACCGGTCTGCAAGTCGTGCAGCCCTTTAGCGTACCACGGGAGGATGTTGGTGTCTTTAGATCTGTGTCAACAAGGGTCGAGTGCGTGCATCCTCAACCTTGCACTCCACAATCTGTTAAAGATTCCCCAGCTGATGTAGCTACACGAGCTTTCTTCTCCTGTCCAGAGGAAGGATGTACAAAGACGTACCAGTCTTTTACAAATCTGCAGAAACACCTGGATACGGGTAAACATCTTGTCAAATTAGAGAGAGAATCGACCTACGACAGTGTAAAGAAGAAATGGGCCGAGATGTGCAAAGAGGTCTCGGGGAGCTACATACACAGAGAAACAGCTTCCAACCCGCAAACATCTAGGTATGATCCCACTTGCCAGATCTCCAGCGGATGGGCGTTAAAAACATCGCGAAAAGCAACACGCTTTACTGAAAAAGTGAAGACACATCTGAAACAGATATTCATGGAAGGTGAGAAGACGGGAAGGAAGGCAAGTGCATTTGATGTGTGTAGCAAAATGAGAGCTCTTCGGGATGACAGTGGCAGGAAAACATTTAGCAAAGAAGAGTGGCTAACTACAGAGCAAATAGCCCGATACTTCAGCAGATTATCTGTTCTGTATAGAAGTGGCCGTCTAGCCATAGAACAAGCTGATCAAGATGAAGAGGAAGACTTTGTTGGAGAGGCAGAAGAGATGCGTACAAGGCTCGAAATAAGAAGACAGTTGGAACTTTAGGCCATGAATAATAGTGCTTTAGGTACATGCTTCAATTAGCCATTTACAAAATTAGGGGACTGGGTAAGATTTTTCAAGATTTCCCAAGACATCCTTCTACCTCTTTCGAAAATGTCTCGATTGAATTGCAGCATGAGCCCATAATGGTTCCTGTTTTCAGCTGTTTATTGGGCCATTATGCATACATAAACGAAAATGTATATCACGCAAACTTGCTCGGGTGTAATCAGGATATAAATACAGTATTTACCATCGTTGCACAAGAAAAAAAAGACCCGATATATATCTCACCATTTTTACGAGACGAACGTTGTTTCGCGCTCGATTACATGAAATTACAAATAGCTTTACCGCTGACTAAAAATAACAACGTCTCTTGGCTCATGTTCTCCAATGTTGCCATGTTTGACCTGTGTATTTAACCTTGTTACTGCGCCAAGTCAATAATTTATCGTTTCTTCGGCTAAAATAGAATTAAATACAGTTGCTAAACTCCCAAATTTACTAGCAAGAGCAAAATGAAGTATACGAGGGAAAAGTATCAGGAAGCATTCATTCGAGGCCGCTGGAGCGTAGAGTGAGTGTATTTTCATACTTATTGTCGAGGTCAAGTTGATGACCATTTTTTAATCGTAATTCAAATTTCTTGCTAAGAATAGATAAAGATTAGCCAGGATTGTTTATTTTGAACACACGGCATATTTAAAATGGTAGGAAATACTCGCGCGCTCGTTCCAACACGAGGGTTCTTATTAATAGAACCTGGATGCTATTAAGCTTATTATTACAATCATTTTGGTGGATACAGCAATGAATGTTGCTTTATGTATGACCCATACGTAAGAAATAATGTAAAAAGACACTACTTATTTCACTGTTTGGGAAATTGCGTGAATAAACTTATCATATACTATTTTGTTTTCTCAGATTTATTCCCTCTGTCCTAGAGGAAACCCGTTCATGTCACGGGGCTCGGACCGCTTTTAAAACCAAAACATGGCAGATGCCAACAATTTTATTCGCCATTTTATACGTCTAAGGATAGGTTTAAGTCTCTTTAAAAGCAGATTTGAAAAAGAAAGTTGGATTTTTCAGATATTTGGATCTAAACTTGAGCTATTTTCTGTAATTTCATAATCTTTTATGACATGGGTGGGCACTGACGTCCCTTGATTGGCACGTGTCACTCCAAATGTCTTGAAACTGCCGGTATCAATTGTCATAGGATTGACCTTTATTTGTGTGGAAGGGGATTAAAATTCATTATATCTTGTAACCAGGAGCAGTGTCTAATTTTGATGCTTATTTTCGTGAAATTTTGATGATTAAGGGCAAGGGGGGGGGGGGGGGGGGGTGGTCTAACTTCCAAGGAAATAGTTGGATATCAGACTTACTTTGTCTTTGAGAGTTCTTGGGTGGGTCCTTCAATCTGACCAAGTTTCATCCAAATCGGAGAGATAGCTTGTATCACGCCTGCCTGGTCCTCTCGTGGACACAGTCTTAAACTCAATGTTTTGCTTATTAACGAGCTGTGTCACGAAATTCAGCTAAATTAGGAAATTACAAAATGCCCGTTGAATTAAGAGAAACATAAAAATAACCCCTTAAAACTTTAAAGGAAGGTTAAAATAACATAACAGAAAGAACAGAACAATTCTGATTGACTAAAAGCACACGCATAATTCACCATAACCAGTTACTGATGACCAAATTTGGAAGAATTTTGTGTTTACCGAGGAAATGACGTAAAAAAATGCAGCCCGCTACAGGTTAATGAACCGTTAACTGAGAAGACCTGGGGACGAGGTTGAGTTGTTTTGTTTGTGAAAACAAAAATGGCCGACACTTCACTCGTTTTAAGAGTAAGGACAACAACTGGAACTAGGCGAAGTAATAGCTAAAAACATAGCAAAAACAGCAAGAAGACAACTCGGAGGGCGACATCTGCTATTTGCAGAATATTTGCCGGGCTGGACAAACCCAAACGTACACTATCGAAGACGAACTTAACATCGATGCTGGTAAGCACGTTTTAGCTATGTTTTTAAAGTAGGAATTATTTTGTATGAATAATATATAAAACAATTATTGAATTCGGCTTTCGTATCATATGAAGAATTATGGAGATCTCGGAGGGTGTTATCCGCTGACCCTTCCCACGAACATTGACCCTAGTATTAACTGCTTTCGACTATTTTTGGAAAAGACAATCAAGCTGTTTTGTTTTTTCATAAATTTTGAGCATCTCTTAATTGATTCATTTATGTATTACTTACGTCATTTGTTAGTATTCTTTGTGCCCACCCCTTTAATCCCGAACCAATTTCCTGTTTAATAATCGCGTGACATGCTGATGAACTATTCAGGGAAACAGCGAAAGTAACATAGATGTGGCGTTTATAGGCATTCACTGCAATGCGTGCCATAAATGAAAGAGAAGCCTTGTTCAATTCAACAAACCGCGTAATTGTCCGAAGAAATCGAGAGGCCCACGGCGATGAGTAGTAACCACAACGGGGTAGAGCGCGCTTTTGGACACTTGAATTGCACACCAGGTGAGTTTCGATTTGTTTTTCGATTTTGCCCTAACCTTTTCGCGCGTGCGTTCGTAAATTTAAGCACTATTTTATGAACATTTATAAACAGTGATCTCAAAGGCTGGACAGTATACTCAGCATTTCAAAAACGTAAATGCTATCACAGGGGACTTGAATCAGCTCGGGATGTATACTGGAATTTTCCCATTTTTTCTCATACATTGATGTAAAAGGCCAGCTGAGAACTAATACGTTATCTTTATCGTCTTTCTTTCTAGAGGAAGTGTTCTTTCCAGAAGCGGTAATCGTCCTCTCGCTTTGTCCATTGACAGTTACTTTAAACGCTACAGTTATACTGATAATCTGGAAAGATCCCTACAAGGAGCTCTGGGGAACAGCCGCCAACTTCTTCATTTTAAACCTTGCTGTGTGTGATTTACTCATCGGCCTTCCAGGCGAACTTCTGTTCGGACTTTGTCACTGGTTTCCCGACAACCAAACGCTGATACATGCAGGACAATCTATCAACAGCGTAGGTTTCCTTGCTTCGGTTTTTACGATCCTTGGTCTTGCTGTCGAACGGCTGATAGTTATCGCTTTCCCCTTCACAAGAGTCAAACTAGCGACTTGTAACAGATATCTTTGCTTTATAGCAATATGGTCAATCACTCTAATCTTGGCCCTGCCTATTAGCATCAAACAAGGGGACTTCTTGTTTTTAAAAGTATATGCAACTTGCCTTTATGACCTTTTTGGCATCCCGATAACACTCGTAGTTTTTAGTTGCTACACGAGCATTTGTATTGTGGTAAAAAGACAGTTGTATCGGAGTGTGGCGACTTCAGGGGAGGGGTTATTAGAAGGACAATCTTTGACGGAAAAGTCTTCTCTTATACAAAAAATTAAAACGAAGGAGAGAAGTGTTGCGTTTACGGCATTCCTATTGGTTTTGTTATTTATGGTTTGTTGGACTCCTTTAATCGTCGTTGTAAACATAGATGCATTGTGTAGTAATTGTCTTTGCAAATTCAATTCATATTGGCAATATGTGTATTGTTTGGAGTTTCTGCACCCACTGCTAAACCCGATTGCCTACTCATTACGTACCGCTAGGTTTCGAAAAGCCTTTAAGAGAGTTATCAGAAAAAGTGCTTTTTGACCAGTTATCAAGACAATGCATCTGTAAAAAGTACGTGATGTCGAAGAAAGACCAGAAAGACTGCAAGATGGAAGCACTCATTTGACTTTTTTCTGTTTGATTTGCAATTAGCTAAGGCCTCAATAATAATAATAATAATAATAATAATAATAATAATAAAGTGCACGTTACATGGAAATATGCTCACACCCGGATTACATTGGAATATTACAATACAACATGGTGGTGTGTATTACAAAAATATATGAATAAAAAATCTGATAATTACATGTACATGAATTTGCATATAATAGTTTACGGTAGAAATAAGGAAACCAGGAACTGGGTATCAGATTCCTCCAAGCGTTAAAATGGGAATAAACTAAATAAATAGATGGGTTTTCAGGAGCCGTTTAAAGGCGGCAATTTTAACGGCATGGCGGAAAACCACCAGTAGATCGTTCCATAGTTTTGGTGTCGCGGCGGACGGTAAATGAACGGTCACCAAGAGTAGCGTGAGTTCTTATATTGGGATGCTGAAGTTACTGAAATAGTTTTATTTTTTACCACATTACACCTTAGATTGTACCGAGGAATAGTTGGAAGATTTAATAGTTCTGTAATATATGCAGGAGCGAATCCATTTAAGGCTTTATAGGTAAAAAGTAAAATTTTAAATTGAATTCTGTATCTAACTGGCAGCCAGTGGAGGCTAAATAAGGTGGGAGTGATGTGATCGAAGTGTCTAACATGACATTGCAGATCAGCCTGGCAGCTGCACTCTGCACTCATTGAAGCTTGTGTAGCAGGTCAGTTAGACAAGCCCGTGTACAAGAGGCTGTTGCTGGATAGTGTGTTACAATTCACAATAAAGAAGTGGAAAGTGTCCTTTTTGTGAGCAGTTTTTCACGTAAGAGGTATACATTCAGCCAAATTAACCTTGGTTTGGCCTAGCAAGTGCCTAGTAAGGGCCTGTTTACATGGTAGGTGAGGTAACCTATGGCGGGTCACCCCACCTATCATGTGAAAATTATATGGACAGGCGGGTTACCCCACCTCCATGTAAACAGGCCCTAAGTGCCTAGTTCTGTACCTGTACATTAATTTATTAAGTACCTAGTAAGTTCTTTTCACATGTTAACTGTCTTCATAGCTGCATACTAATTAAGTTCCTAGTCAGTGCCTTCCTGCATATCTAATAACCTGTACTCTCTACAATAAAAACAAAAGACCCGCGTAGTATAATATTCTGCCCTGGGTATTGTTATTCATGAAATGAGAATAAGGTAATGGGGATTCGCTCTTGCTTTCCCCAAGACCTGCGCTAACTAAAGTGACAGAGGCACACTTCCCAGGGTTTTAGCATGTTTAGCAGAGCACCATGGGTAAGAAAATTTGGTAACTGTGACTATCCATGCGAGGAAATTTGGTTATGGCGAAGCGTACCTCCGCACCGTCCGTACGGACTCTGCAAGTAAAAGTAAGTAGAAACGAATTCCTCCCCTCTCCCCTAGAGAGTTTTTTTCCCTACTGTTTCAAAAGGCTTTAGAAATTATTGACAACTCAGAATCTGTCAACTGAGAAAATGTTAGGTGGATTTTGAATGCCGACCATTTGACATAGATTTAGCCAGGGCTAAAAGCGAAGCCTCCGTATCTATACTTGTGATAAAAGCAATCAAATTTAAACTAATACCAAGCCAACTCTAAGCCAAAAAAAAAAAAGAAATAAGGAGCCTTCGGTATCAGTTCAACTTTAGAGGGAGGGGCTAAATGATTAAGAAAAAATATCCCGCAAAGACACCTGAATTGAAAAAATTGTGAAATTGTAGGTCCGTTCAGTAGCAGTAATTTGCAGTTGAGGTCTTAAAGGAATACCTAAAAGGAGAATTAGGCCGACTTAGGTTAGGGAATTTTGTGTTTCCATTATATTTTCTTTTCTTTTCTTCTCCTTTTTAAACGGGCCCGGACGAACCTTTACAATTAGCCTTTACAGTTATACAGCCTAACCGGCAATATTTGGTAATTTTGTAAACTAATATACTGGGACTAATTTTTTTGAAAAAAAATGTTGGTGCCACAAATGCAGGCAGGCCACTCATCTGCCAACATTTTTTTCCAAAAAAATTAGGTCCAGTGTATTAGTTTACAAAATTACCAGATATTGTTAGGCTGTATAACTGTAAAGGCTAGACATGACTGTTCGTTCGGGCCCGTTTAAAAAAGAGAAGAAAAGAAGAGAAAATATAATGGGAACACAAAAGTCCCTAGGTCGGCCTAATTCTCCTTTTAGTTATCCCTTTAAGACCTCAACTGTAAATTACTGCTACTGAACGGACCTACAATTTCACAATTTTTTCAATTCAGGTGTCTTTGCGGGATATTTTTTCTTAATCATTTAGCTCCTTCCTCCAAAGTTGAACTGATCCCGAAGGCTCCTTATTTCTTTTTTTGGCTTAGAGTTGGCATGGTATAGACCGATTGCAAATATGGCGACGATCTCACCAAAGCGAGGCTTTTCGGTAGCAACCGTTGCTAAGGGCTGGTCGCTTGTGTATATGCTAATGCGAGTCCGTTATCTTGTTTTTTTTTTTCACTCTGGAAACAATAAAAAAAACTTTCAAGAAGAAGTCAACGTCGGTTCAATGTGTTAAAATAAAGGTCAATGCTTTTTACTTTGCCTATATTATACAAATCGGAACGTAGATGATCGGAAAAATCACGATTGCGATGAACTTATGTGTGAAGAGCTGATATTACATTTCCGACTTTGAACTTGAACTTCTTGAAAATGTCTTAGACTCAGTTTCATTATATGCTCTTTTTACCGAACAGTATTAAGTTCATAATCGATAGGCCTGTGGAAAAGATGCATGTGAAGGAATTAAAAGAAATTCTTTTAAGGAAGAAAGTGAGCCTGAAAAGATTAACAGTGAAGGCCCAATTTGTTGCTAAGTAAGCAACCCTCTGTTTCAAATGATTAAATACACTTGAAAACTTTAATGCACCTTTGCCTTTTGTCTCATTCTTTTTTTTCTGTCTAAGTGATTGCAGTCCCTTGTTGATTTTTTTTTTGTGCAGAGTGAAATGTGTACAGACGACCGCGGGCACATCAAAATAATTAAGCGACCGCAGCTGCACTTCGTGCTCGAAGCAAAACGCCACTTAGATCTTGTTAGAGAGAATGAGGAAAAGTTTAGATTTTGTCCCTCGGAGAAGAACATGGACAAACTGCTGGACGATCTTCCTCCTTTCACGTATAATACCATTGTGAAATATGTTCGAAAGGCCGGTAAAAACATTCAGCGTTCCCTCATCTCGTCGAATTTTCACAAGCCACTCCCGAAATATTAGTCGTATTGAGAAATGTCAGAAATCTGAAACGATAGGTTTAATGAAAGATAATTTTGAAAGTAGTACCTTAAGTCTTACAGCATCCGATGGAAGGCAGCGATACGCGATCTTTTTCCCATCCAGCCCTACACCATAACCACTCTTGCAGCACAAAGGCACGCAACAACTATCCGGCATGGCACTATTTATAAATCTACAGCAAAAATGGCACGCAATCCAATTCTAAAAGTTGAACATCAGCTTTTAGAATGATAATATTTAAGCTTGCATGAGAACCTTAAATACAATGAATGAAAAATATCAGGCAGTCAAAGTATCGCGATCGCTACAAATGACTCTGTCTGAGATCGCTGTACGTCAGTTGATCGTTCAATTTAGCATAGAAAAACAGTATTCAAAGCGTACATACCAGACTGAAACTTCTTTCAGCGGAGAAAAGCAACTTATTTTTGTCGAATTTAAAGGAAAAGACGCCTGAGAAGCTGCAGTCTTTCCAGCAACGGCACAGGTTAACACAGGCAACCAGACCCAGCAACGGTTGCTACCGAAAAGCCTCGCTTTGGTGAGATCGTCGCCATATTTGCAATCGGTCTATTAGTTTAAATTTGATTGCTTTATCACAAGTACAGTAACGGAGGCTTCGCTTTTAGCCCTGGCTAAATCTATGTCAAATGGTCGGCGTCCAAAATCTACCAAACGTTTTCTCATTTGGCAGATTCTGAGTTGTCAACAACTTCTTGAAACAGCAGGGAAAAAAACTCCCAAAAGGAGAGAGAGGAGGAATTCGTTTCAGTCTACTTATCTTTACTTGCGGAAACTTGCAGAGTCCGTACGAACGGTCGTTCGGGCGTACGGCTCGCCAAAACCAAATTTCCTCGCATGGATAGTTTACCAAATTTTCTTACCCATGGTGCTCCCACCGCAGGTTACCTCACCTAAAATGTAAACAGGACCTTACTAGGCACTTGCTAGGCCAAACCAGGGTTAATTTTGCTCTTTTTTTGAGCAAGGACCAGCTTACAAAAAAGAAGGACCGGATCCTAATAAAGGATCTAATCAGCAATAACTGAAAATATGAGACAAAAAAGCAAGGCTGATTTTACAGTCGGGAATATATTATCTTCTAACCAATATTTCGGAAGGCACGGCCTTCCTTCTTCAGGGACGTCTTACATAATTTTGCTGAATGTATACCTCTTACGTGAAAAACTGTTCACAAAAAGAGGGGCGACGAATGGTCTTTGCGAGCATTCGCGAGCATGCCGAGCACTGCGATTTTTTTGCGAGCACGAGCAGAAATAAAAAAAATTGCTTTGCAAGCTTGCGAGCAACACAAAAATTTGGGGAGCACGAGCAAGAGAGCACTCGTTTATATTTTGCGAGCAAATCGAGCAAAGGTAAAATTTTGCGAGCAGTTAAAGATTTTAATGGACCATTCATCACCCCTAAAAATGACACTTTCCACTTCTTTATTGTGAATTGTAACACACTATCCAGCAACAGCCTCTTGTACATAGGCTTTCCTAACAACCTCCTGCACAAGCTCCAATGAGTGCAGAGTGCAGCTGCTAGGCTGATCTGCAATGTCATGTTAGACACTTCGATCACATCACTCCCACCTTATTTAGCCTCCACTGGCTGCCAATTAGATACAGAATAATTCAATTTAAGATTTTACTTTTTACCTATAAAGCCTTAAATGGATTCGCTCCTGCATATATTACAGAACTATTAAATCTTCCAACTATTCCTCGGTACAATCTAAGGTGTAAGGTGATAAAAAAAAAACTATTACTTCAGTATCTCAATATAAGAACTCACGCTACTCTTGGTGATCGTTCATTTACCGTCCGCCGCGGCACCAAAACTATGGAACGATCTACCAGTGGTTTTCCGCCATGCCGTTAAAGTTGCCGATTTTAAACGCCTTCTGAAAACCCATCTATTTATTTAGTTTATTCCCATTTTAACGCTTGGAGGAATCTGATACCCAGTTCCTGGTTTCCTTATTTCTGACTACCGTGAACTATTATATGCAAATTCATGTACATGTAATTTTCAGCTTTGTATTTATTTATTTTATATATATATATACTATAATACACACCACTATGTGGTATTGTAATTATTCCAGTGTAATGCGGGTGTGAGCATACTTCCATGTAACGCGTACTTTGTTATTACCATTATTATTATCGTTATTATTTTTATTATTATTGATCGCGTGACGCCATAGCTAATTGCAAATCAAACAGAAAAAAGTCAAATGGGTGCTCTGGCTGGTCCTTCTTGGACAGCACGTACTTTTTACAGATGCATTGTCTTGATAACTGGTCAAAAAGCACTTTTTCTGATAACTCTCTTAAAGACTTTTCGAAACCTAGCGGTACGCAATGAGTAGGCAATCGGGTTTAGAAGTGGGTGCAGAAACCTCAAACTATTCACATGCCAATATGAATTGAATTTGCAAAGACAAGTACTACACAATTCATCTATGTTTACAACGACGATTAAAGGAGTCCAACAAACCATAAATAACAAAACTAATAGGAATGCCGTAAACGCAACACTTCTCTCCTTCGTTTTAATTTCTTGTACACAGTTTCTTCACCTCAAAGAAAAGCTCGTATGTCCTCTTGTTCACTGCCTGCGCTTTCTTTGTTCGGAGATATTTGTTCATCGTTATTTTTACCACGACGTTGTACGTTTCTAAGCTGTACAAACAACTCGTCCGCCATTATGATAAGCCCGTTTCGTCCGCGGAAGACTGGATCTGTCGACCTTACTAAGTCCCAAGCTCCTTCAACGTAGTCCAGGATTCCATTCGCGGCGTGAGCCATTCAGTTTGGAATGAGCCATTCAATTTGACCGTGATCGATTCATTTTGTGACGTGCCTCGCAAGTGAAATGAACCATTCAATTTGAAAGTTATCAATTCGTTTTGGTAAATTGCCATTCACTTTGGTGATTTGCCATTCAATTAACGATGAGCCCTGTTCAGTTTGGTAAGCCATTCAATTTGACCGTGATCCATTCATTTTGTAACTCACCTTGCAATTGAAATAAACAATTCAATTTAAAAGTAATCAATTCATTTTGGTAAATTGCCATTTAATTTACGATGAACAATTCAGTTTGGTTGGCCATTCAATTTAGGCGTGATCCATTCAGTTTGGTAAAACGCCATTCAATTTGGTAGTACTAATTTTGACATCATCCACCCGCCATAAGCTACAGGGCCCTGCCTTAACCAAGTAAAATAATCCAGGTCCATTTCCAACGGGATTTGATGGATAAGTTTGCTCAAAATTGTAGCGTCTGCGACTTGCGTCGAACCCGAGCGAAACAGAATGGCTTTAAATTTTCTGGTGTATTTAATAAGTCATTTCCGGTATCACAGCGAATAATTAATTTCTTTTGTTTGTGGCACATTTCACAGTACTGAAACCAAAAATTAACATTCATGGCACATTCTTCCAGCAGAGAGCCTACAGGTCAATTATCCATAAAAAGAACAGATTTTTGGGGGCAAATTGATGAAATATTGAAACTGACGAAGCAGTTTGTTTTTTCTATGAACGTTTGCTGTGACCGTGTCATGTAATCTTTAACCACCCTGTCAAAAATATTTCAATTTTTTAAGCAAGGACCAGCTTACAAAAAAGAAGGACCGGATCCTAATAAAGGATCTAATCAGGAATGAGTGAAAATATAGGACAAAAAAAGCAAGGCTGATTTTACAGTCGGGAATATATAATCTTTTAACCAATATTTCGGAAGGCACGGCCTTCCTTCTTCAAGGTCTTACATATAATGAGACGTTACAATTTGAAAATATTTCTCAAAAATATTTCGCCGGAAATGTGTTGTATGTCCCCATTGTTCGATCGAGGCTTGTAAAGTGAGGTGTCCAGAGCAACAAATTTCTCTCACATACAACTTACACTCTGTTCCGTAAGATCCTCGAGATCGAGGGCTTTGCGTTACGGGCTGCCATCTTGTATGAGTTTGTAATAAATAAATATAAAATAAATAAATAAAATAAATGAGTGTCAACACAACTTGCCTTCCGCGCGCGCGCGCGACCTTGTCGCGCCAAAACCCATATATGGGCATCTCACGTGTCCAACTTAGCATCGCAGCGTCACTGTACTGTGAAAGGGTTATAATACGAGTTTCAAGACCTTTTTACAGAAAACTTGTGGACAAAGCTCGCACCAGCGGTTTAAGGTAAGCTCATTCATAATAAACTAAAGGTTAGCGCATAACATTAAGCTGTTATTTAACAGGGTTATCAAAAGTAGCCGGCTGCCAGCGAAGATTGCCACCCACTTGGTTCGTATCGGCCGGCTACTCTGCTTGGCATTTCTTAACGGTTGGCTTTTTTAAATAAAATATCCCTGGACTAGCAGCTTACTTTGACAAGTCAGCCGTCTACTTCAAAACTTTCTGAAAACCTGTCAGTTAATCGTGTCCTCGATCCTATGTAACACTCGCTACATATCAGCATTCAACTACATTTTTGAAAGCTTGTTTTCAAAACTATAATGTATTCGGACTTTATAAGCCTGTAGCCAGTAAAACGCCGCGATTCATTTAGCAATTAATGAATGAGGCTGAGTAGTATATGATCGAGGAGGGTGTTATCCACCGAGTCCGAAGCCCGTGGATAACATTAATTGTTTTATTATTCATTCAAAATAACTCTTAGTTTATAAACATAGCTAAAACATGCTTACCTGTATCGATGTTAAGTTCATCTTCGATAGTGTACGTATAGGTTTGTCCAGCTCCGCAGATATTCTCCAAATAGCAGATGTTGCCCTCTGAGTTGTCTTCTCGCTGGGTTGGCTATGTTTTTTGCTACATCTTCGCCTAGTTCCAGCTGTAAATCTTACTCTTCAAAAGAGTTAAGGCCTGTTTCAAACGTCGTGCTACTGCCGTGCTAAGCTGGCTCGACTGTAGCTCGACTGTAGCACGACACTAGCACGACTTGGTTTCAGACGTCGAATTTAATTCAGTCGAATAGAACGGCTGTTGCCGAAAACAAAACAAAAAAATAAAGAAACGGTTTAGGAAACTTTTGAATGTATTCTAATGTATTTACAATTTATAAATTGAGTTCGGCACGGCAGTAGCGCGACGTTTGAAACCAAGTCGTGCTACTGCCGTGTAGCACGGCAAGCTTTGCCGTGCTACGCGGTAGTAGCTCGACTTGGTTTCAAACGTCGCGCTACTGTCGTGCTAAAGTCGAATTTAATTCGATCAATTTAGTTCGGCACGGCAGTAGCACGACGTTTGAAACGGGTCTAAGAGTCCGCCATCGTTATATTCACAACCAAAACAACTCAACCTCATCCCCAGGTCTTCATGGTAACGGTGCTTTAACCTGTAAGAACGCTGCAGTTTTGAGGACATTTCCTCGTTATACAAAAAATTCTTCCAAATTTGGTCATCCGTAACTGGTTATGGTGAAATATGCATGTATTTTGAATGAATAATAATATCAGATAAGTGCAACAATGATTACTCCAGAAAAAGAAATTTTGCTTCGACCCCATTCAAGCAGTCCACTGCAATCAATTGTTTAATCGATTTAGCAATGGATTCGTTTGGTGATGCTTCGCTTCCGTGATGGGTTCCAAAGATGGGTTTCTTTGTAATGTTGCATAATACTCGGGTATCTCCTTTTTTAGATAATCAAAACGAGCGTTAGATATATTGTTTTGCCTTAAAAACAAAATTATTTATCTGCCAGCTTGTTCCATTCTTCCTTCAAGTTCTTTAAATGTGTGGTTCCCTCCAAATATATGGGTCATAAAGACCTGCTTATCCCAACCCCTTTTTCTTAGTGTGTCATGCAACATAAAGAGCGTTCTATAAAAAAAATCCCACTTACCCAGATTACCTCATTCCATACATGCAAGCATGTATTCCTCTTACTTATTAATTATATAGGTGATTAGTTATCCAGACGATTCTGCATGAGACTGACTTTGTCTAGCGTGTTGACCCAAACGTCTGCTCCTTTCTAGAGTGAACAGAAGCGAATCTAATACCGGGTTCGGAATGACTATGTTACTTCCCTTGGGTTTATTATTTTTCAATGTTTCTCTGCAGTGATAACGTCACAATCAAAACCAAATTCAGAAAGTAGTGTGAATAGAATAATCGGTCTACCAAGATGGAATTAAATTTTAATAAAGGGTCAATGTCTTTATTACAAATGTAAATGTGATAACAGATGAATAACCCTTTTTTCTTTTTAGAGACCGAGAGACAAAAATTTTGTTATGGAGACAACATAAGGACAGTGGTCTTGAAACAGCCATGCATAGGTGAGTGCTTCATGGAAGAAATCTCTTTATTATTACAGACTGTATATTGTTTCTTTGTAACTGCTGATTAACACACAAAAAGACAAATTAAGATCTATTTAGAAGAATTTGTTGGGTGTTTTTGGACTGAAATTCTTGCATTTCCGAAAGAACTGTCAGTAATAAATCTCTTTTTCCTGCAAATAACAAACAATTCATCATATAAATTTGGCAACTAAAAACAAAGGTGATAGAAGAAACTGAGAGGTGGAGTTTTCATACTTATTGTTTCTTCTCTTTTATTGTAATAACACCACTTACATGTACATGTACTACTCAAGCACCAACAACACTAATTGTATTACAGAAATAATAACTTACAATGTATATGCCAGACAGCTCTGTTGCTCAACTTTGAGCATTTTAGTCTGCTAACAATAATAAAATGTTATCATTCACTGTCAAAGTATTTAAGAGGCAGTCTCCCTAAAAGCGGTCCACTCGATTTCGCGACAAAAATACTTTTCCTTTATTTTTTGTCGGTGAAGATGCTTTAGTAGGCATATACTAAAATCGCTATTTTTGTTTTCAAATTCTTATTCTTAGCTCTGCTACAAGCCAAAAATGAATTGAGTCCGTCTCGTCTTCTCAGAGAGTGTTTCAAAGACTAAAATTGATGGATATTGAAAAGCGCGTTGCAAACAAACGAATGCCCGCACAAAAAGTCTATTCGATTCAGTTTTTTTAGTTAACCTTCGATAGTTCACAGGCTAAATAAAAATATCTTTGATGAAAACATGTTCAAGTTACATGGTTCAAAGAATACCTACTTTGCAGGCTTAATCCAAACCCTGAAAGTAAGGAGGATTTGAGGGAAAATATCTCAAAAGTTGCGGCCTAAATCTGGTTTAAAAATCATATCAAAGTAAAGTTTTAAGCTTATTTTTTTGGTTTATAGGCTCAGACTTGTGGGTATCTTCTGGGATTGCAACCAACAGTAGATTATAATCTGCCATTTTGCGTCTTCGCATAATTATTACTGGCCGTGTCAGATGTCATGATTGTACAGATTAAAAGTTCCATGAAATTGCCTCTTTTGACACTTGAATTCGTCTCCGGCCTCTAAAAGAAAGTAACTAAGCTTCTTTAAGTACTTTTGAATCGAAAGAGATATAGTAACACGGATTATCATGCATGTTACTGATTACCACGATCAACTGGCGGCCGCCGTCGTTTTGTAATTGCATTGAACAGTAAACAATGTTTTTAATAGAATTCTCTAGATCAGAAGTTTATCCAAGCTCTCTAAGTAATGAAAATAAATATTACTACCCCGGGATACAAAACATGTACAAGAAAGGCAACGTAGAATTTTAAGTTCTTTCCGCAATTTCAGAGTGAATTTCACCGCGGTGCATAAATTATTGAATCGAAAAAAAATGTTGGACGCACAACAAAAACAATTAGTCATTTACCGTTTTATCTGTTCTCGGTAAATAAGACGCTTACCTTTACTTTAGATTCTTGATGGAAGAAGTTTATCCAGCCAGCTGAAGTTATGCAGTTTCGTTAATTTTCAATATCAAATCATAGCGTGATTTGTCATGTAAAGTTATGGTCACGTGGCTACGTAACCAGTCGGCGGACAAAATCTTTGTGATAAACGAAATTTCTATTTCTCTCCAGAAAAGAAAAATGCCCCAATTGAATGAGTTTTTCCTCCTTAAATTGTACAAAATGCTTATCACACCGAGGAATTTGTATTGGTAATGAATCATTATTTTCACGGCATGGACTCCGCCCTTCCATATTTTCGGGCCCAGCCCGCATAGAGGGGGTGAGGGTGGGGGACAGTGGGATACCACTGATACCCGCTTTTGTCCTCATAAGATACCAATATAGCTAAAGATTTGCAAAACGTTTGATACCGAATGCCTGAAATTACCTTGAAAAAGAATACTATATACCTAAATAAGTATATCAGGACTGAGACAGACCGTACAACCTTTTTTATTTGTCAAAAAACTAGTATTAGCGTCCAAGGACAAGGAGCGAGCCGCTAAGGGTAGGGTAAGGCGGCATGCTCCCCCAGAAACGCCATTTCTATAACGTTCTTGGCCTGTGTGGAAGGCGCTTGGAAGTAGTGGTCGCAAGAAAGAGCAGGTGTCTTCGCGTGTCTCCCTCGCGCGCTCATGTTCTTTTTTGCGCCCACTACTCCCCAGCGCCTGCTACGCATGCAGGCTGTGTGTTCTGGGAGAACGATTTAAGTAAAAGATGTTGGTAAATCGACTGAAGAATACTGTGAATATTAAATAAATATAAAAATAAAATAAATAGATAAATGATCTTTAATCACAGGTTGACAAGGTCCTGCCTTTGTTTATAGTGCTCATACAGAGCCCACTGCGCCTGTCCTCAACTCTAACGACTCTAGCAAATTGTAAAGCTTCCGAAGGTATATTATCCTTAAAGCTTGCATTTGGACCCGCTCTATTGTACTAGGCAGATGGGCAGTAAGGGTGTTATATCAAGCCACTTAACATTGTACTCTAGGACGGAACATAAAGGAGCGACGCAGATATCCGCAAGGTCCACTACACCGATTTCCTGGGAGACACTCCCCCCCCCCCCCCCTGCCTAGAACCTTGTGCGAACGAACTGTTTTGAGTACTTGTTGATCAATTCGTAAAGGTGGTAGCTGAGAGTCGCTTTAGGAAACACACCCATTGCTCTTTACACTTTGTAGCATTAAGCTTCATCAAGAAAAAGTTTGGGAGGCAGATAGAAATTGACAGTGACACTTATTTATTTTTCTTGGGCTTAGGTGGCCCATCAGATCCTATAACAAGTACTGGAATATATTCTTCAATATTTTGACACAATGAAAGCCATTTGAACTGGCAAGCAATATTGGTGCAATTTGGAAGAAATCGGGTGTGTTTCGTAAAGCGACCCTCAGCTACCACCTTTACGAATTGATCAACAAGTACTCAAAACAGTTCATTCGCACAAGGTTCTAGGTAGGGGGGGGGGGGGGGGGGGAAGTGTCTCCCAGGAAATCGGTGCAGTGGACCTTGCCAATATCTGCGTCGCTCCTTTACGTTCCGTCCTAGAGTACAATGTAAAGTGGCTTGATATAACACCCTTACAGCCCATCTGCCTAGTACAATAGAGCGGGTCCAAATGCAAGCTTTAAGGATAATATACCTTATGAGGACAGGCGCAGTGGGCTCTGTATGAGCACTATAAACAAAGGCAGGACCTTGTCAACCTGTGATTGAAGATCATTTATCTATTTATTTTATTTTTATATTTATTTAATATTCACAGTATTCTTCAGTCGATTTACCAACATCTTTTACTTAAATTGTTCTCCCAGAACACACAGCCTGCATGCGTAGCAGGCGCTGGGAAGTAGTGGGCGCAAGAAAGAACGGGAGCGCGCGAGGGAGACACGCGAAGACACCTTTTCTTTCTTGCGCCAACAACTTCCAAGCGCCTGCTACACAGGCTAAGAACGTTATAGAAATGGCGTTTCTGGGGGAGCATGCCGCCTTACCCCACCCTTAGCGGCTCGCTCCTTGTCCTTGGACGCTAATACTAGTTTTTTGACAAATAAAAAAGGTTGTACGGTCTGTCTCAGTCCTGATATACTTATTTAGGTATATAGTATTCTTTTTCATGGTAATTTCAGGCATTCGGTATCAACGTTTTGCAAATCTTTAGCTATATTGGTATCTTATGAGGACAAAAGCGGGTATCAGTGGTATCCCACTGTCCCCCACCCTCACCCCCTCTATGCGGGCTGGGCCCGAAAATATGGAAGGGCGGAGTCCATGCCGTGAAAATAATGATTCATTACCAATACAAATTCCTCGGTGTGATAAGCATTTTGTACAATTTAAGGAGGAAAAACTCTTTCAATTGGGGCATTTTTTTTTTCTGGAGAGAAATAGAAATTTCGTTTATCACAAAGATTTTGGCCGCCGACTGGTTACGTAGCCACGTGACCATAACTTTACGTGACAAATCACGCTATGATTTGATTTTGAAAATTAACGAAACTGCATAACTTCAGCTGGCTGGATAAACTTCTTCCATCAAGAATCTAAAGTAAAGGTAAGCGTCTTATTTACCGAGAACAGATAAAACGGTAAATGACTAATTGTTTTTGTTGTGCGTCCAACATTTTTTTTCGATTCAATAATTTATTCACCGCGGTGAAATTCACTCTGAAATTGCGGAAAGAACTTAAAATTCTACGTTGCCTTTCTTGTACATGTTTTGTATCCCGGGGTAGTAATATTTATTTTCATTACTTAGAGAGCTTGGATAAACTTCTGATCTAGAGAATTCTATTAAAAACATTGTTTACTGTTCAGTGCAATTACAAAACGACGGCGGCCGCCAGTTGATCGTGGTAATCAGTAACATGCATGATAATCCGTGTTACTATATCTCTTTCGATTCAAAAGTAATTAAAGAAGCTTAGTTACTTTCTTTTGGAGGCCGGAAACGAATTCAAGTGTCAAAAGAGCAATTTCATGGAACTTTTAATCTGTACAATCATGACATCTGACACGGCCAGTAATAATTATGCGAAGACGCAAAATGGCAGATTATAATCTACTGTTGGTTGCAATCCCAGAAGATACCCACAAGTCTGAGCCTATAAACCAAAAAAATAAGCTTAAAACTTTACTTTGATATGATTTTTAAACCAGATTTAGGCCGCAACTTTTGAGATATTTTCCCTCAAATCCTCCTTACTTTCAGGGTTTGGATTAAGCCTGCAAAGTAGGTATTCTTTGAACCATGTAACTTGAACATGTTTTCATCAAAGATATTTTTATTTAGCCTGTGAACTATCGAAGGTTAACTAAAAAAACTGAATCGAATAGACTTTTTGTGCGGGCATTCGTTTGTTTGCAACGAGCTTTTCAATATCCATCAATTTTTGTCTTTGAAACACTCTCTGAGAAGACGAGACGGACTCAATTCATTTTTGGCTTGTAGCAGAGCTAAGAATAAGAATTTGAAAACAAAAATAGCGATTTTAGTATATGCCTACTAAAGCATCTTCACCGACAAAAAATAAAGGAAAAGTATTTTTTGTCGCGAAATCGAGTGGACCGCTTTTAGGGAGACTGCCTCTTAATTAAGGATTAAAGATTGACCCTAAATATAAATAAATGGGAAAATTAACAGAAAGTTAAAATTAATGTTCATATTAAAGTTAAATTGGTGAAATTTAAACCATTTTTAGTCCTAAATTGCAAAAACGTAAAGAAAAAATTTTATAATGTTTGGTACATATTGCATACTAGTATTTTTAGCACTCTCATAGGAAGTCCATTACATTTGTGGAATATATTTATAGATAGAAATATTAGTAACGTATGTCCTTAAACTGGTGAAGTAAACACATCTGCAATGTACTTGCTTTTGCATGCTCTTACAGATCTTACCCCTATGACCTGTTCTTATCCATTTCTTAATGAGCAAACCTGTGTAATGTGTTGATGACACCAGAGCTATTTGTCAAGATACAGAGACAGACCAATGAGGGTACTTTCAAGAATCTCATAAAGAAAGCCAGCCAAGCTTATAATAGTCAATATTATTACCAGTATTATAATTAAAGCTTAGGACACCAAATGGAAACACAAAGACATCAACATCGCTGGTAGCAATAAAATGCATACATACTCTATGTAGTCATAAAATATGTTGTGCTGACAGGTCGGTGTCTTCTCTTTTGCAATATTATGGAAAACACTAGAGGAACAAGAGAAGGGAAAGAAAAAAAGTTAACAGCAAAGAAGAAACAATAATGCAGTTATATATCTAGAGGAATACAACAGGGTGAAGAAACCTTGCGAATCAAGAAAGACAATCTTCTCTTGGTGAAGAAAACAAATGAAGTTATTACAGACAATTTACAAACATGTCTGAGAAGAAAGCAAATAGATGAAAGGATATTAAATACAGGCTTCTTGAAGTTCTCCTAGAAAGAAAATTCCAGATACCAGAAGTCCAGTGACAGATATATCATAGAAGAAAACTGAAGTTAAAGCCAAAGAATGAACCGTCTGGAGAATGCAAAGACATGTGCTCACAAAGGACTTTAATGCCTGAAGGAAAAGAAGTTCTTGAAGACCTTTAAATTTTCTGTTTTAAAATGAGTAGGCAAAGTCTTCCCTGCATCATTTATCATCTAATGTACTTTCAAATAAATTCTAGATAAATTAAGCAGCTGAAACAGTAAAACCTGAGGTTGAACTAAAGAGTTAATTACAGCAAAATAAGTTTAAATGCCTAAACTGACTGTCTTATTTCTGCCTGGTTACATGCACATGTAATTAAGATCGTGAAATATGTATGACTCTGATTATTGATGACTATGTAGGAAAATACTATCAAAAAAAGGAAAATCAATTGATAATCAAGAAAAAGGCTTTTTTGCACCTATCTTCTCATTGCATGTATTTCTTTATCTAAGAGGACTTTGTGCATCTTTTTGTATACGAAAAGCTACTCTGCTAGCGAAAATAATGAGAGAAAAAATGACAATTGGCAGGCAATGATAGCTCACGATGACTCGCTGACAATGGGTCTGGATGGCTCGCTGAGAATAGGTTTGGATGGCTCACTGAGAATAGGTTCAGATGGCTCGCTGAGAATAGATCCTGATGACTCGCTGAGAATAAGCCTGGCTTTGACTCGCTGAGGATTCAGGGTCTTGACTCGCTGAGGATTCTGGTTCTTGACTCGCTGAGGATTCTGGGTCTTGACTCGCTGAGGATTCTAAGCTTTGACTCGCTGAGGATTCAGGGTCTTGACTGGCCAAGGACATGATTGGTTGGCTCGCTGAGAATATGTTTGAATGGCTTGCTGAGGATAAGTCTAGTTGACTCGCTGAGGATGAATCTGGATGGCTCGCTGAGAATGAGTCTGATTCTTTGTAACTGGGCTTTGACTCGCTGAGGATTCTGGTTTCTGACTCGCTGAGGATTCCGGTCTTTGGCTCACTGAGGATTCTGGGCCCTGACTCGCTGAGGATACTGAACTTGTTCTACCAAAAATGCATGAGTTAATAAAACTGGACCATTTGCTAAGAGAGATTATAGGAGTAATAAATTGAAATGGGAATAATAAAAAAGCAAGTTTCATTCAGGAAAGCAAATTTAAGGGAAAAAAAACCTCGCATAGGATTCTTTCCATGAGCACTTGTTGTGGTGGTGGGAGTATGTCTTTCTAGAAAGACATACTTCCACCTTGTTTTTTCTTCATTTCAGGTGTATGCAGGAAGTACACAAGGAGTTGAATTTTCAAAGTAATGTTTAAAGGTGCGTTGCAAAGTCAGTTTTCACTTCAGAGCATGTTATAGATAATTAGACATATAGCAAGCGTAGGAAACTTCAAATAAGTGAAATAACTCTCAACATAAAAGGAAGTTAAAAAAAAAAGAAGAAGAAGAGGAAAACAAGGCAGTCAAATTCAATTCAAAATTGATGGCCTTCAAACTTGTCCCTCAAGCCATGGGTAATTGCAGCTGAACCGATCCTCTTCAATAGCCATGGAAAAATATACTTGAGTCATGAATATAATTAATGGTAAAATTATTTAACACAGGGAACACATTCATTTGATAAAATTGTAAAATTATGGTGGTAAAAGCTGAAAAGAGGGTTAGTATTGACCCACAAAAAGTATAGAATTTACTCTTCTCTTCTGCAGTAAAGGTTCTGCTGAAAGTGAACAAGAAGTGTAAAAGAGGGAGGGGGACTGGTTGAGCTACATGTATATTTCAGAAAAAAATTGTGGTTGTAATATAGCAAAGAACATACCGGTAACACAACAAGCAACTACATGTTTCTCTTTTTCTCTTACAGAGCAGAGCAGGGGCCAGCAGGACATAAAACATCAAAAAATGAAAAATTAGCTGTTCTTACTGTGAATCCTCTCTCACTATAAATGACTCTCCTCTCCGCTCGTATTATTTTTGCAAAAAAATTAGTTCACTATGTTAAATATTTTTCATGACTGAATACTCCATGTGAACATATCTGGTATGGTTTATTTGCCTCAAAATTACTCCCAGAGTGCTCAATAAAGTATTAAGAATAATTTGTTTAAAAAAAAAATAATTGTAAGTAAATAAAAAAAAAATTAGAGGAAGTTGAGTATTTTCTTTTCATATTATATAAATATTCATGGCTGTGCTCTAGCAGTACCCAAAAGCCCCTGGCACCGTCTTTTTTGCTCTTGAGCAATGAGGAAATTCACTCTGGATTTCACAGATTCAGAGCTCTGGGTTTCCCTTTAATATAAACTAGAGCACAGCCTTGTTACAATAATTACACTAATTATTATGGTATGTTGATTTTTCAATACTATTTTAAAAAAGTATAAGCTTAGATAGAAAATCATATCTGTTACAGTGCAAATATGCGTTTAAGAACCTACATTTTTGAAGTCTAGGAAAAAAGGTTCTGTTATTTTGGGTAGTAATTGAGTTTGGTGCCTTTCAGCAAGGTCCACGAAGACAATTACAGCCCTGTTTTTGTTCTGGAATTACCAAGACTCACAGTGGTACAGTTTGGAAACTTCAAACTCCTTCAAACTTCAAACTCCTTTTTTAAGAACCTGCTTGATTTCTTTCGTTTTTTGGGGCTAAAAAGGTTGCTATATATTCAGTATATTTGTGAGTTTTAGGATGGCAAATTTCCGCCAGAAAGTTCTTAAGAGCGGCTGTCTGTAAATATCGACCAGGGGTGGGAAAAATAAAAATTTCGAAAAATCCAAAAAAAAAATTCAGTGGACTACCCTAGGTACCTTAGTAATGAAAATATAAATTTTAATTTCATCGGTTAAATATTTTTGCAATACAGCGAGTGTAAAGATTGACCGCTTACGGCCTCCACCGGGCCGCTTTTTCGGGACGCGCGACAGGGTAACGAAAAAAGCTCGATTTTAGTCTAATACATACATACATACACTTTATTGAGCATCCCTAAAAAGGGCTTTTCAGCATCAATACTAAAATTAAACTAAATTAATTAAATGTATGAATAAATTAATCATTCAATTAAATAACTTAAATAAACTATGTACAACAATAACTAAATAGTAACTTTGTACAAATTTCAACATCTAATCTAGTTCATGTTACAAATCAGTTGATTAATTAGACGTCTCTTAAAAACTTTAACATTTATAATTTCCCTTAAGTCTTTACTTAAATTATTCCAGATTTTCACACCACGGTAACAAAAAGCGCGTTGGCCAGCATTGATTCTACAAGATGGAATATTGAGGCTATCTCTATATCTTGTCTGTCTATCATGGACAATAGCTCGAGTTGAAAATTTATCTGACAAGTAGCTAGGTGACAGACCTTTGAGACATTTATGCATCATAACTGCATCATTGACCATAAGTCTTTGTTTGACATTTAGCCAGCGAAGTGATCTTAGACCTGCAGAGATATGGTCATATTTGCGAAGTCCCAAGATAATCCTGGCTGCAACATTTTGAACAAGCTGAAGCTTATGGATGTTAGTTGCCGAGGTATTGCTCCAAACTGAGGAGCAGTAAAACAGCCTGCTAAAAACAAAGCTATTAATGATTAACAAAAGTGTTTCCTTATCAAGTAAATGCTTAATTCTATTGATCTGGATCAGTTTGTTTATACAACTAGCGACAGTTTTACGTATATGTTCATCATAGGAGAGGCACTGATCTAAAAACACTCCAAGATCCTTTGCTACAGGTGTCGGTGATATTGGTTTGCCGCAAAGCGTTAATTCACAATGCTTCTCATCGTATTAAAGGGATTTCAAAATACATTTTAAGTGGTAATATGCTTCAATTGATTGCAACCAGAATATTTTACGGATTTTAAGATACTTGAATAATTTTGAGGATTTCACACGGGCAAAATTTTGTCGAAATTCGAAGGCCTAAAATTCAACCCGATACATCGTTTTAAGAAGAAATAGATACCTGACGTTAAAAAGCAGCCTTTAAGCTTTCGAAATATGGGTTCAAAACTTTGGGCAACATGTGAAATGAATTTTTGGGAAAGCGAAATTCAGGGAGCACTTGAGTGAAATTTGACCTCTCTGACTTGAGAGTTACGAGGTTTGGCGCGACACGGTGAATTCTAAAACAAATCGTTCAGCCCAGGTACGTTTAATTCAGGCGATTTCAAGTCCCACAGTGATACACACGTGATTGAAAAAAAGTACGATGGAAAATTGTACCTCAATGTTTAGCCAAAAAGAAGGTCAAATCCCGGCTTTTTATCGTAACCTGTAGCTTAACAGTAATGTAAACATGAAGGTCAAGTACTCGTATCACGACAAAGCAAAGTGTTCAAACTTTACACCAAATATCTATCCTTTCTAGTAAATATGAGGTCGGCAATATTTTTGTTTGTACCTTATGTCCTTGCTAAAGTCTTCATGACCGCAAAAACTGAGGCAAAATGCAGCGAAACCCCCGCGCGCTGGACGTGTGTCAAGGAATGCTGTTACGTGGGTCTAGAATATTGCGTTACATAACATGACCACCAAGAGATTTTTTCTTTCGTTGTAAAAAAAATGCCATCACTTATGAACATGTCATAACTATACTATTTTTTTCTCCCCATTTAACTCGCAGCTTTACGATCGCAAACATGTGAACCCAAACGACATGAAACGTGTCAAATAGTATTCATTAGCGTTATGTAAATACATGTTTTCTTGTTTGCTTGCTCTAAGTCAAATGTTTCTTTTCCATTCCCATATTAGTTCTAATTTATAACGATTGCGAAATATCCTAACGCGTTGTGTAGAAGCGGGTCACGGAGACCGCTTTCGCAATACCTTATTTTTAGTGAGAATGTCTCCCGGAGTCATCGATTTCTTGATAGCGCGGTTTTCGTTAGAAATAAAGCTTTCGGTAGCGAGAGCTCGGCTATTGCTGGTTTTCAGTGTCACGCCATTCAAAATAGATCAAAATAAAAATCAAAACCGTTCAATAGATAAAGTCCAGAATCTGGGAAATGAATGGAGGTACATATAAAAGGACCCTCGGCAAGATTCAGGTCAGAGGAATATTTCGTACACGAGATATCCGAAGAAAAGTTTTACCCAAACTTATAGAGATTTGTATGGAGACGCCATGCTGGTGCTCACCTGGATGAGTTCCAACATGGCGGACGGAAACCAACAGAAACATCTGTGACCGAGTTTTGCTACAAAAGCGTGAATTTATTCTTCGAGAAACCCACAAACATTAAAGTAATACTTTTTCTAATACAGGAACTGTTTAGATAGCAAAATTTTCTGAAATAAGTCATTTTTTTAACCTACATGACAGCTCTCTTGGCCGTCATGTAAATGTCGCATCACGCAAAAGCTTAGAAATTCAAGCGCACTTTATCACAAAACCAAGAACCCTTTTGAAGCGAAAATTTGTATGACAATTAGTTTTCAGCTGCTCTAATGCATCGTGAACGTAAAATCTCGGTAGGATGGATAGTTCTTTTAGTTTGAATTTTAGTGACGTCATGTGAAAACCAACAATAGCAGACGCCTACTACTCGCTGATGTGCGACCACACAGAGTGTGAATATGGAGCGCTGGTTGGGGGTGAGTGTGGTTCAAGTGCCAGATACTTGAGCACAGAGAACCTACCCATCAGGGAATGTAGCCGATCAACTGAGCGCCACATTACAGAAACACTGCAAGCCAGTTTTGCCAACTGTGGTTTAAACACTGAAGCAGAGCTGTTATTAGCCAGGGCGGGTAAGTTTGAGACATGATTATACATATCTTTGAAAACTCACTTTTTCCTTTTTTTTTTTTTTTTTTCCTTGATATTGTTAGTTATGATTTTCCATCAGTCTCTTTTTTGTGTTTTCCTCGCAAGAACTTTCTTCTTTGAATTTTGGCTTGAAAGGTTTTAATTTTCGGATTTCTCCGATCCTCAAATCTTCCCTAAAAATATAATGGCTATATATCCCCAGTCCACAACAGAACTCTGCAGACCAAGCGCAGTTTGCTCTCATTCTTAAGGGAATAGGAAATAAAAATTCCTTATTTTATCGTCATTTTCACCTTGTCCCAGGTGTATTTGAATTTGATCACTCAAACTTTCAAATGACGATTTGCCTGAAGCACCGTGACGAATTTGGCATCGGATGGCGCTGCCGACAAATGTTATGTTAAGTTCCCCTGGCTCTGGCCTCCCATCATGTTAAAAAAAGAAAGGACGCATTCTTTTGCGCAGTCAAAGTTGATCTACAGCCTTATGATGATACTTGTACCAGTTGGATCTCGTAAGTGCGGTACTCTCAGTGATGATGGCGCTTTTGAACGAAGCTAGAATATTTATTTACTGGCGCGGGGGTTTCGCTGCAGTTTGCCTCAGTTTTTGCGGTCATGAAGACAAGCAAGGACATAAGGTACAAACAAAAATATTGCCGACCTCATATTTACTAGAAAGGATAGATATTTGGTGTAAAGTTTGAACACTTTGCTGTGTCGTGATACGAGTACTTGACCTTCATGTTTACATTACTGTTAAGCTACAGGTTACGATAAAAAGCCGGGAGTTGACCTTCTTTTTGGCTAAACATTGAGGTACAATTTTCCATCGTACTTTTTTTCAATCACGTGTGTATCACTGTGGGACTTGGAATCGCCTGAATTAAACGTACCTGGGCTGAACGATTTGTTTTAGAATTCACCGTGTCGCGCCGAACCTCATAACTGTCAAGTCAGAGAGGTCAAATTTCACTCAAGTGCTCCCTGAATTTCGCTTTCCCAAAAATTCTTTTCACATGTTGCCCAAAGTTTTGAACCCATATTTCGAAAGCTTAAAGATTGCTTTTTAACGTCAGGTATCTATTTCTTCTTAAAACGATGTATCGGGTTGAATTTTAGGCCTTCGAATTTCGACAAAATTTTGCCCGTGTGAAATCCTCAAAATTATTCAAGTATCTTAAAATCCGTAAAATATTCTGGTTGCAATTAATTGAAGCATATTACCACTTAAAATGTATTTTGAAATCCCTTTAATACGATGAGAAGCATTGTGAATTGAATGATGTTTGAATTAGACTAAAATCGAGCTTTTTTCGTTACCCTGTCGCGCGTCCCGAAAAAGAGGCCGGGTGGAGGCCGTGAAGCGGTCAATCTTTACACTCGCTGTATTGCAAAAATATTTAACCGATGAAATCAAAATTTATATTTTCATTACTAAGGTACCTAGGGTAGTCCACTGAATTTTTTTTTTTGGATTTTTCGAAATTTTTATTTTTCCCACCCCTGGTCGATATTTACAGACAGCCGCTCTTAAAGCATTAGATTCTTGCTGGCAGGTATTTCCTGAATGATAATCTTCCCAATCTTGTACTCCTTACAACTATTTCTGCTACTAGCAGGAAATAGGTAACTTTCTGCACATGTACATTGGAAACACTAAAACACATTTCTTAGAAAAGAGATGGGTGGGTTTACAAGCTGATCCAACGTGTTAACGCGCTTATGAGACTGTCTACATATTCCTCTTCTATAAAAAGTGTTTTTATGATGTAAGAATTGTATTGAAGGTGGGAAATGGAAGTTGAACGCCAGGGGAGGCAGCGGTTTGATGGTTATGCATCCAGAAGGCTGACTTATACATATAATAATAATATACAAATGAAAATGAAATGGAACTTTAGTACTCAGAACAATGGATTGATGAGTAAAATAAAACAGCCGAAAAAAAATTGGATAAATGACCATAATTTCAATAAAAAATAGAACATTTAAAATAATGGGAAAAATAATATCATTTCCAATAGCACAATATTCGCAAAACAAATGTCCTTTTCAATTGTCAACAACCCTGACTACTAGGATTCAAGTCATGACTCATCGAGTAGTCCTCGTAGTGTCTTTGAGTCGTCCTCGTCGAGTCAACTTCCCCGAGTCATCCTCGTCGAGCAATCATCTCGTTGAGTCGTCCTCGTCGAGTGGTGACTCATCGAGTCATCCTCGTAGAGTAATCGAGTCCTCGTCGAGTCATGCAGTGAAAATCGAGTCGTCCTCGTCGAGTGTTGAAGTACCGCTGGAAAATTCGAGTATCTATTTATTTATTTGTGAGCGTCAGTAGAAAGATGACTCCGTTCCCAGAAACGTAGAGTGATCCGGCGTTTTATGGAGGACGTAAACTCAAAACTTTCGAGGTCCAAAGATCTCGCTTTAAAAAAGAGAAAAAGTGCAAACTTTTCTTCTGCTAATGCATTTTATTTGCATGCAAATAAAAATTTGTTCCGATGCGGTCCCCAGTTGAACTTCGTTTATACCGTTTTTGAGAGGGCCTATCAACATATCATATCTTACGAAAGCCGAATTCATTAATTGCTTTATCATTCATTCAAAATAATTCCTAGTTTAAAAACACAGCTAAACCATGCTTACCTGCATCGAATGTTAAGTTTATCTTCGATAGTGTACGTTTAGGTTTGTCCAGCTCCGCAAATATTCTCCAAATAGCAGATGTCGCCCTCTGAGTTGTCTTCTTGCTGTTTTTGCTATGTTTTTAGCCATTATTTCATCTATTTCCAACTGTAGTTCATACTCTTGAAAAGAGTGAAGTGTCCGCCATTTTAGTTTCACAACGAAAACAGGTGAATTTTTAGACACAATGTTCTCCAGATCGTTTTTCCCATTGATTTCACGGCCAACAAGAATAACCTCAAACTCAGCTACGCTAATTGATAATATCTTTACAAACGACCCAAACAATTATTCTGCTAGTGGTTTGCTGTTTACTGACATTTCTGACCATCTTCCTATTTTCACAATATTTTCTGATCATTGTAAGACTACAAGTAAAAATATTTATGTCACCTTCCGTGATAAAAATGCAAACAATATGGCTGCATTTAAAGCCGAACTTCAAACTGTTAAGAGGCAGTGTCTGTAAAAGCGGTCCGGTGCATTCGGGGTCGAAAAATATTTTGCCCTCAAACTTTACCCAGTTAATCATCTTAGCTCATAAGTAAATGAAACTACTTTCGTTTTGGGAAATATTTCGAAATACAGATTTTAGAGCGCTCAACTGTCAAACTGCCAAATGCTAAATTTGCGTCTGGCGAAAGCCAAAAATTGGAGAAATTACTAAGCTCGCTTCTCCAAATCCACAGAAAGTTAGAAAAAATGATTATTATTTCTAGGTTACGGTGTTTATCAACAGTGTGAATAGCATGTAAATTTTGAATTTTGTTGAACTGTGTCTACAGAAAAATTAGTTTACTAGCACCTACGAGAGAACATTTTCAAATCGCTGCAAAGTACCCTCTCTTTGCTGGCAATTATTTCGTAAGTCCAGACCTGCCTGCTCTGATTTTCTACTTAAATGAACTAGCAAGATGCTAGGAAGTATAGAAATCTAAAAATGCTTTGCGCTTTTGCTCTTCCTTTAACGCAGAGACTTTGAACTTTTGGTGTTTTTGAAGACACGACAGCCAATTATGCAAATTAGCTAGATCAAGAAATTCCATTAGAAAATGTTGTACCCTTGTAATTGTTTGGCTCAATTGTCGGCAATATTTCTAGACTAAGCGGTTTTATAAAATAAAGTATATTTCAGTTTAGAATTACGCTATAACTATAATGAGGTTTCAGAAAAGTACATAATTATGTTTAATAGTACCCGCTTGAGGCCGTTCTGAAGCATGCCGAAAAACTTCGCTGGCAAATGTTTTGATATTTCAGACCTAAATGCTCTAATTGTCGGGTTAAAAGCAGCTAAGGAGACACTTGTAAGTATAGAAATATAGAAATATTCCGTTTTTTTATTCTTCCTCAAACACTTTTGTTCTTTTGCGAACGTGACCAGCGCGTCTTGTTACCAACAAACTAAACAGACAAAAAACCTCTCTTTGCTCATGCGTTTCACACAAATGCTACACAGATAAAAAAAAAAATAAGAATTTGTTCATGCTTAGCGTGCGTATATCGAGTTATGGATGCACGCGGGAAGTTTGGAGAGCACGAAAGATGCGTAAGAGTTGCACGAGGCGATAGCCGAGTGCAACTCTAGCTTCTTGAGTGCTCTCCAAACTTCCCAAGTGCATCCATAACTCGATATACGCACAGCTAAAAGCATGACCAAATTCTTTTATAACATAGCTGACAAAAATGCTTGCTTTTTGATTAACTGCAAAATTCTCGTAACGCGCGCCACAGAAAAACAAACTGGCTGGTTACAAACACACCACAATCGCCTAGTTTGAAAGAAAATTCTTTCTGTAAAACTGAAAAAGAAAATTTGCTTATATTTATTCGTTAACGATCAATTGAAACTGAGCAGGAACAAAGATGAAAGTGTCTTAAAGTCCACCTAAAGTTAAAATACTCACATGTTCATGAGACGTCGTGGAGTATGGTTTGGAACTAACCTGAGAAGATGTTTGTTTTGCTCTGTGAAATCGAGAAAACTTGTTTTTTAGCGAAGACAACTGTCATCCTACTTTACATTCATTTACGAACAATGGCTGCTCATTACGGCTACTTGAGAAGACCTGGCAGCAGTTGTTTTTATGAGTAATAAATTCGTGTCTTCTTGTGTAATTTGTCTTGTATTCGGCTTTATTTTTGCTGCTTGTTGGATCAGAACGTAAAAGGTCAATGCCGATTGAAAGCTTAGGCAGTTCTTCGCTGGTTTCTTCCATATTTTAAAGAGAAGGAAAACTGCATTGCAGCTTAAAAGACGACAACTTTGCAGCCAGGTAAAAAATATGCTCACGTCATCTTATTTACGCACGGGCGCGCGTAAATAAAGATTTTGTTCATAGCGGCTCAATAGGACTTATATAGGGCAAGCACGCGCGCTATGTTATAAACGTACTTTTTAAACCTCAAAAAGTGCTAAAAAAAAAGCGATGCATATTTTCTAGTTTGGTTAGTCTTAAGAGTGTGTCCATGAGAGAACCAGGCAGGGGGTGATAATGCTCAAATCACGGATTTCGCTCAAACTTGGCACAATTGATGGGTTTGGTGAGATATTAACCTCGACAAAAAATAAGGTCGCAATATTGAATTCCCTGGGATTTACAGGGACCCCCCCTAAAAATCACAAAATCTACTCATTTTTGCATAATTAATTAGCTAACTTTGGTTTGGCTTTTCAACAAGTAGAAAAGACAACTTCAAATCTAATCAACTTTATCATCTTCTATGTTTATCAGACTTAATCCTCAGTAATTTATTTTTACTCTCTAATTCGATCTCTTCCTATTATTTAGCCTAAAGTAAGGTCATCTTCTCACTGTTTTGACCAAACCCTAAATTTAAGGTATTTTAGTCGCTAACATCTCCCATGAGCAACAACCTATGTACTTAATTCTCACATATTCTTTGAAAGACATCTTTAAGATTATCAAATCAATCCTAAAATATTTGGGCAATCTCATACTTTATCAATAATGACGTATTATGTACATTTGACTTGACGCTTATTTGTCATTTGGCCAAAATTGGAAGAAAGGTAACATTCGTTTTTTCAAACAAAAATAGCACAATGTTGGCGAGAAGTCACAAATCAGATGCCTCATTATCGATACTAATAGCGGAATTGTTAGAAAGTGTCACCTGAGGCATGTTTTCTGTGTTATTTATGAACGTTTTGATGGATATTTTATGGAACGCTTGAGTAAACACAAGGAGTAAAAGATTTAGTTCAAAACTTCGATCGGTCCAACTTGTAGGTGCTACAAGACCCAAAAACGATAAAAGATAGTGAATAAATGTTACATACACGTCTCCCAGATGCTTTAGTCCAGGTTGGCTGCTCCAGTTTCGTCTGGTCCTCTGTGGCGTTACTCTGCGTTACTTTGTGACGAGATAGTGCAACATCTTGAAACATTGCAAAATTAAAAGTGTCGGCTTTTCACCGAACATTCGAAGTCTTTGACCTAAGTTGTAGTCAGAGGGAACAAATGATTCTCTAAGGACAAGAAGGATCACTGACAATCCGTCTATATCTATGGAAAACAACCACCTGCTTGAACACCCTCCATCTTTGACTTTAGACTCTGCCTAAATAATCGAATCTGTTACCCTGGACTACCGGACTACGGAATGCGGAATACACTATTGTTTGTACGCCCCAATATCCTGTTATAACTGGTGTGTTAAAAATAGGTTGTGAAAGTCGTGTTACTTGAAATTTTGAGTTTATTCGATGTTGACGTTAATTGCCATGATAATAATCGTTCATAATAGCCCTTTTTATAGTCAGACCGTTCCATGCAATTTTCGACAATTAATGACTTGCCATTGGGTATACTTACTTACTTACTTACTTATATTTTAATCCTCGTAGTCTTACAACTATACAGGATGGTATCTGTATCTGGGTAAATTATTGACTGCAAAAACATAATAATAACCGTTTAAAGGTGTTGAGGAAAATTAAACTTCTGAGGAATACAAAAGACCCAAAAGGGGGCACTAATACATTGCAAAAAACAGTCGGCTAGACTTCTTTAGCTACTCAAGGAACAATACACAATATTCACTTCTCATTTAAGCTGTCATTTGCGGATCCATACAGTATAGAAGTTTTCTTAAGGGACACTCGTATATAGCGAATAGCTGACAGTACTTACGACCGCCATCACAAAATCCCGTTTCAACTCCCACACAAGCTCTGGATTTTTACATTCCCGTAGGCGGCCGCGGACACTCAAAGGGTTTACCGGTGAATTAGATGTTAGCTTTGATTTAAAGCTCTCGTAAGCAGACACCCAGAAGAAAATCTTATCCGCCTCTGAATGTTGTGCTTTTTTTCATATATATTATGTCCACAGTCATATCGCTGTTTGTCATTGTTATGAATCATTCTTATATATCCGTTTCAGAGTTACCGTTTTTTCACATACGCGTCCGGTTACTCTTGAAAATACAAACTGAGTTGTATGCCTTTACCTAATTGTATGCCTTTACCTAATTTCAATAATGCAATGGTCTGATCTCTACGTTCCCTGTATGTCCTGCGCTCCTCGGAGTATCAGAGGAACTTTAGAAACAAAATAGATTTGTCTATAATATATTGTAACTTAAAAATTGCATCAGTACATTCACTCCAAAAAGTAGATGTTCCGCACTTTTCCTCGTTAGAGACCTCCTGCAGTTCGACTCTCGTAAAGCCCTAATTTTCCTTGAGCAACCCCACGGGCATTATTTACTGGGTGTCGTCCGACCACGCACGGACCGGAACATCAAATGTCTGTAACTTAATTGTTGTGTCTGTCCATAATTCAACATCTGCCTGCCTCAGCACGGCACGCTAACCTGGGCACTAAACTGGTTTTGGTGCCCCAAGAGTACGCAAAAAGGCCCTTCCGAGGATGTCTAGGATGAGAAAATTGACCTTACCTGGGTAGGGTGAGAAATTTGAAATCTAAGTATCACAGTTGAAGTAGCTCTTGAGGGAATGTGGGAAGGGTGTTAAACATATGGAAGCGGTTTGTTTGAGAAAGAGATCTAACTCAATTATGAAAGTGTGGTGTATTTTGAATTCTACTTGGGAACATTACTGCCATAGTTAGGCTTTATAAGACCCCCAAAAGACCGTGCTAGGTAAAAAATTCAGTGTTTATGACAGTCAAATCTGGTACGAGCAGGGTAGGGCATTTGTACGCAATTTGGCCACTCCCCCGGCGAGGGGGGCCTCCAGTATGAAGACAAAATGAAATTCTTGTTGCAAGCTAATCTGGACGTGTCTCACGCTTTATTTGTCCCTTTGAGCTGGTCTGCACCAAGATCCGGCTTCACTTCGCTGCTATTTGACGTGCAACTAAAATCGAAAAAAATATTTCTTTCCAAAACACGAAAGCAAAGCGACTTCTATCTCCGAGTTTGAAAAGAAATGGGATCATTTATAATCAGGGTCTGAATAGAGTTGCCAATAGATTTGGAATTCTAAAATTCTTATTAGCATACAATAACAATAAAATTATCTCAGAGAATGTCGGAAAGTCATATTTTTCATATTTTGTTCACTGGACTCTGGCTCCTGGCTCCTGGCTTCCGATACGATGTTTCCGTATGGTGGCCAACCGCTGCTTAAAAATGCGGGCTCCAGTTAATGTCAAAGATGGCGGACGTTTCGTTGTTGTTTGAGCTACAACAGTGGCAGAAATAATCCTTTCCATGGATTACAAATCGGCTTTCTACTTTTCGTATTGTTTTCTCCTAAAACAACTTGATTTGGATTTTTGTGCGTAAACTGATGGCTAAGGAATTTTAGTCGTACAGCGAGTCACGACGCTGAACTACGCTGAACTACGCTGAACAGCTGGGCATCGAAGGTGGCATGGGGAACAAATCCACTGAACAGGTGTCGCTATTTTTTTGTAGTGTTTTTATTTTTTTGTAGTGAAATCTGCCAGGTTAATAACTACAAAAGGCAGGCTTTGTACTTATTAATCGTAAAGAGCGGTACTTTGTAGTTATTAATCGTAAAGAACGTCATTTACGATTAATAATTATGTCAAACATAGTTAATAATCGTGAAAACCACGATTAATAACTACGTTTGACAGGCTTCGTAGTTAATAATCGTGAAATTTACGATTATTAACTATGTTTGGCACGCTTTGTAGTTATTAATTGTAAGGTTGTCAATTTCTGCACTAAAGCTAACTCAAAAGCTAACAACCGCCATTGCAGAAAAGAAAACAAACTTAAAGTCTTTATTTCAAGGTCCCTGTTTTCACAAAAATATATCCCTGAAAACTTTTTGAGAGGTCAGAGTTTCCATTCAGCTAATTTTGTGATCGATTTTTTGTCTAAGAAAGCTAGCTTCTTTCGCTCTATTTTTGCGATAAGCTGACATCGCGAGCGGGCGGCCTCGGTGAGTTTGCTGTGTACGAAATTGTGATAACCGATATAAAAAATTAAATGTTAATCCACATTTTTCAGTTCAAATTACTCTTCCTTTGAACTTTAACTTGGAGAGAGACATCTTAATCCTTCCCAAATGTAACGACAATGAATAAGTGCAGAATCATTCGCTATCGCTGTGTTTTTTCTCGCTTTAAATCGTCGACAATTTCATCGCGTTGTTGGTAAACACTGGCGTGAATTACACTTGCCGTGAGAAATATTATTATTAATGTTGACCACATTTCTGGACAAAAATAATGGTTTTCAATTTTACTTTAACTCAAAAACTTTCACTATTTTTTATTGCCAAAGGGACAGCTTTCTTTCTGGAATTTTTCCTTAAATCTTTCCTTAAATCATCGAAAATTTCAACGAGTTGTTGGTAAACACTGGCGTGAATTACACTTGCCGTGAGAAATTTTATTATTAATGTTAACCACATTCCTCGACAAAATAATGGTTTTTAACTTTAGGTTAGCTCAAAAGCTTTCACCATTTTTTTTTTTTTTTGCAAGAGGGAGAGCTTTGTTTCTGGAATTTTTCCTTCCTCACCGAAAGCGGTCCACATATAATATTTCGGCAGGGTTCAAGAAACAGTCAGTGTTCAGAGCGATTACAGTATCAACAAATTATTTATTGACATTCAGCCAGAAAAGAGAAAACCGACAGTGTCATTTTTTTTTAAAAAAACAAGGGTGATATACCTCTCTAGACTCAAAATCTGAAAATAAATATCGATCAGATTTGTATTTTGGAGACTCACGAGCTTGTCCTTTTGGTCTGCAATCACACCAGCCGAAGCGGCAATTTTATCTGTCTTTCATCTCATGCATGGTAAAATACTAGCTGAAAGCTTCCAATTCGATTGGAAAGAGAGCATTTTCTACAAACTAGATAAATATATTCAACCAGACTGCATAACGACAAACCAGCCTAGTCAAACCGAATTATCAAAGTGCCATGATCGTGAGAAGCGCTCATTCACGCAATTGAAACCTGAGAGCACGACTCGCAGATTTATGGAGAAAATTTAACTTCAGCATTTTTCAAAACGAAAACTTGAATTAAAAAAACATATTTTCGAAAAACAGATTCATATTCACGGCCAGACAAAGCTGGAATAATACGGAATTCTTACAAGGCAGCTTTTATACGCAGTGCACTGAGCTGTGAAAATTAGTTTACTGCAGTTTGAAATTTGATAGCATACAGTCTGATCTGGAAAATACACTTTTTATATCGTCTGCATGACAAAAATTCACATAATTTTAAGTAAAATCTGTTATTATTGTTTAATATTTGACTCGCTTAACCGTTCAGAAATGTTTTTAGAAAACAGTACTTGTGTATTTTGAGAACAACTTTCACTTCCAGAAAAATAGTATCCCCGGCCGCGCGCCGGCATGAAAGATCGATTTTTTTCACTGCCGCTCGTTCGCAAAAATAATCTTCAATTTGATAATCAAAGTAAGAAACCTTCTTAGGATGTAATTATCCAAACAATATTTTGCCATACACTGCACCTTTTTAAAAAAGATCGAAGAGTACTTGGAATATGGTCTGCAAAGCCTGTGCAAACTGAAATCAACCATGCCGTTTGTCACGCTACGCGTGAGATTTCTCTCCCTCAGATCACATGTGGAATGATTTAAAGAAAAGGCAAGAGAACTCTTATCATGTTGTACGGAATAATAACTAATGAGCAACACTACAGTGCTTTCTCTTTTGTGCTGAAATTTTTTACCGCGGCAGCGAGTTGAAAAACACATGCAGACTGCAGACCAGGGGGGGGGGGGGGGGGGGGGAAGAGACGATGTCTGGGACCGAGAAACGATGTTCTCACAACTTGCAAAGCGATCACCTTGCGTGATGGCCAGCGGATAATTGCAGCATTTTTCCACGGTAAATATTTTTAGACTTTTCAGAAGCAAGAAGCGAACCGGTTGAGGAAATCTGAAATGCTTAAAAAATTGAAAAAAAAATAATATCATGCATCTTTGTTCTTCTTGCATATCGTATTTGTCTTTCGGTACTGAAATTGCGGGGGAAACTAAAACGCAACCGCGTTAGATCTTAACCAACAACAACGCGCTTGATCGATTTATAGGTTACATCGTTTTTGCCGAGCAAGGATAACTTGATGCTGATAAAAATTACTGGAGAAAGTGTCAAATTTATCGGAAGCAAGAATATTCAGAAAGCTTTATAAATATGAGCTTACAGCTCTACATATCATAACTGAATTAACATCAGATAAACATTCACAGTTCATAACATTTCACTTCGTTTATTACGATCAGTCAACACCTTGAATCCAAAGTGAAAATTCAAAACGATACTAATAAACAAATCAGAACTACTACTGAACGCTCTGTACCTTGAAGCGACTTTAACTTTCCTAAGGTTTGCTGCAAAACACTGCTCGATAGCTCAACCCTTCGGCGGTTCTTATCAGTACGGAGCTATATGTTGCATATTCCAAACTCTGCAGAGGGAAATTGTTTAACAGAAAAAGAAAACCACACACTATGTCTGAAAAGCGACATCAAATCAATAAATTTGCGAATTACCAAAATATAATAGTGAGAAACAGTCCCGCCTTCGACCGCCATGTTTTTGTTTCTTCTCGAGACCGTTGATCTATGGATTTTGACGTAATGCGCATGATCAGTACCAAATCCGCTGGCAAGACCCTTGCTGATCGCTTTGCAAGTTGTGAGAACATCGTTTGGATTTCATTTAAGAGAATGTATGGGAAGTAGCTTCCCCCCCCCCCCCCCCCCCCCCTGCTGCAGACAGATTTGAGAACCAACTCATCAAAGTTTTTGCGCCGAATCGGTGTTTTCGCGGGAATGTCAAGCTGAGTATAAACACAAACACAAACAAACGTTTTTAAATTGCTACCTGTTTAATGAACGTTAAAAGAAAATTGACGATCCAGAATCATCTCTTTGACTAACAAGTCGAGATTAGGCGCTAAAAGTCAGAAGAAAACAAACTCACCTAGATCGATGTTCCTCAGCTTCCAGCAACTGCAGAATTATAAACTCTTGTGAAAAGTCATGGCCTTTAAACTCCATTTAAAAGGCAACTGTCTCTTTGATTTCTTGAATCATAGTTCAGAGTCAAGTAGTACAGATCTTGCTCCTTGATTTAAGCTTTATACATACTCCAGGTTTTTCTTCAGTTCTTGCAATAAATCCGGCTGTTAATAACTTTAAGACTTAAACTTAAATAAAGAGTTTGAGGCTGTGCACGATTTTCACCAAACGCCTTCACGCAAGTAATTCTGTTCGAACGTCTAACGAAAGGGATGATTATCGGATTGTCTTCATGAGGAGAAGCAATAAACGTGCTGCACAAAGAGTGTACACCAGTCCAGTAAAGAACATATACAGTGATTTCAAACCACATAGAGTAAGAAAACTCGCTGAAGGAGAAGTGGATCTATCCGCGGTAGGCAAGCTTTTGCAAACAATTGTTGATGCTTCGATTTTCTTTAACGTGGCTCTCCCTCGCGCGCTGTTGGAAAATTTTCGTTGATCGCGCCACAAATGCGTTAACACTTTTCCTGGCGTCTGTTCCCTTCTTTCACTGAAGGTCAAAACAAAGTTGATGAGCTGTCAAAATGTGTCCAATTACAGGGATGGCTGTCAATCAGCTAGTTACGATTAATAATTATGAATGCCAGCGTAGCCTAAAAACGGTTAACAGGGTTTGCGAGCCAACTGAAATAACGATTAATAATCGTATTCCAGCTCACGTGCCTTTGCATGAGACTAGCTAATTATTAATCGTAACTAGTTGATTGACAGCCAGCCCTGTAATTGGACACATTTTGACAGCTCATCAACTTTGTTTTGACCTTCAGTGAAAGAAGGGAACAGACGCCAGGAAAAGTGTTAACGCATTTGTGGCGCGATCAACGAAAATTTTCCAACAGCGCGCGAGGGAGAGCCACGTTAAAGAAAATCGAAGCATCAACAATTGTTTGCAAAAGCTTGCCTACCGCGGATAGATCCAATTCTCCTTCAGCGAGTTTTCTTACTCTATGTGGTTTGAAATCACTGTATATGTTCTTTACTGGACTGGTGTACGCTCTTTGTGCAGCACGTTTATTGCTTCTCCTCATGAAGACAATCCGATAATCATCCCTTTCGTTAGACGTTCGAACAGAATTACTTGCGTGAAGGCGTTTGGTGAAAATCGTGCACAGCCTCAAACTCTTTATTTAAGTTTAAGTCTTAAAGTTATTAACAGCCGGATTTATTGCAAGAACTGAAGAAAAACCTGGAGTATGTATAAAGCTTAAATCAAGGAGCAAGATCTGTACTACTTGACTCTGAACTATGATTCAAGAAATCAAAGAGACAGTTGCCTTTTAAATGGAGTTTAAAGGCCATGACTTTTCACAAGAGTTTATAATTCTGCAGTTGCTGGAAGCTGAGGAACATCGATCTTGGTGAGTTTGTTTTCTTCTGACTTTTAGCACCTTATCTCGACTTGTTAGTCAAAGAGATGATTCTGGATCGTCAATTTTCTTTTAACGTTCATTAAACAGGTAGCAATTTTAAAACGTTTGTTTGTGTTTGTGTTTATACTCAGCTTGACATTCCCGCGAAAACACCGATTCGGCGCAAAAACTTTGATGAGTTGGTTCTCAAATCTGTCTGCAGTCTACATGTGTTTTTCAACTCGCTGCCGCGGTAAAAAATTTCAGCACAAAAGAGAAAGCACTGTAGTGTTGCTCATTAGTTATTATTCCGTACAACATGATAAGAGTTCTCTTGCCTTTTCTTTAAATCATTCCACATGTGATCTGAGGGAGAGAAATCTCACGCGTAGCGTGACAAACGGCATGGTTGATTTCAGTTTGCACAGGCTTTGCAGACCATATTCCAAGTACTCTTCGATCTTTTTTAAAAAGGTGCAGTGTATGGCAAAATATTGTTTGGATAATTACATCCTAAGAAGGTTTCTTACTTTGATTATCAAATTGAAGATTATTTTTGCGAACGAGCGGCAGTGAAAAAAATCGATCTTTCATGCCGGCGCGCGGCCGGGGATACTATTTTTCTGGAAGTGAAAGTTGTTCTCAAAATACACAAGTACTGTTTTCTAAAAACATTTCTGAACGGTTAAGCGAGTCAAATATTAAACAATAATAACAGATTTTACTTAAAATTATGTGAATTTTTGTCATGCAGACGATATAAAAAGTGTATTTTCCAGATCAGACTGTATGCTATCAAATTTCAAACTGCAGTAAACTAATTTTCACAGCTCAGTGCACTGCGTATAAAAGCTGCCTTGTAAGAATTCCGTATTATTCCAGCTTTGTCTGGCCGTGAATATGAATCTGTTTTTCGAAAATATGTTTTTTTAATTCAAGTTTTCGTTTTGAAAAATGCTGAAGTTAAATTTTCTCCATAAATCTGCGAGTCGTGCTCTCAGGTTTCAATTGCGTGAATGAGCGCTTCTCACGATCATGGCACTTTGATAATTCGGTTTGACTAGGCTGGTTTGTCGTTATGCAGTCTGGTTGAATATATTTATCTAGTTTGTAGAAAATGCTCTCTTTCCAATCGAATTGGAAGCTTTCAGCTAGTATTTTACCATGCATGAGATGAAAGACAGATAAAATTGCCGCTTCGGCTCGTGTGATTGCAGACCAAAAGGACAAGCTCGTGAGTCTCCAAAATACAAATCTGATCGATATTTATTTTCAGATTTTGAGTCTAGAGAGGTATATCACCCTTGTTTTTTTAAAAAAAAATGACACTGTCGGTTTTCTCTTTTCTGGCTGAATGTCAATAAATAATTTGTTGATACTGTAATCGCTCTGAACACTGACTGTTTCTTGAACCCTGCCGAAATATTATATGTGGACCGCTTTCGGTGAGGAAGGAAAAATTCCAGAAACAAAGCTCTCCCTCTTGCAAAAAAAAAAAAAAATGGTGAAAGCTTTTGAGCTAACCTAAAGTTAAAAACCATTATTTTGTCGAGGAATGTGGTTAACATTAATAATAAAATTTCTCACGGCAAGTGTAATTCACGCCAGTGTTTACCAACAACTCGTTGAAATTTTCGATGATTTAAGGAAAGATTTAAGGAAAAATTCCAGAAAGAAAGCTGTCCCTTTGGCAATAAAAAATAGTGAAAGTTTTTGAGTTAAAGTAAAATTGAAAACCATTATTTTTGTCCAGAAATGTGGTCAACATTAATAATAATATTTCTCACGGCAAGTGTAATTCACGCCAGTGTTTACCAACAACGCGATGAAATTGTCGACGATTTAAAGCGAGAAAAAACACAGCGATAGCGAATGATTCTGCACTTATTCATTGTCGTTACATTTGGGAAGGATTAAGATGTCTCTCTCCAAGTTAAAGTTCAAAGGAAGAGTAATTTGAACTGAAAAATGTGGATTAACATTTAATTTTTTATATCGGTTATCACAATTTCGTACACAGCAAACTCACCGAGGCCGCCCGCTCGCGATGTCAGCTTATCGCAAAAATAGAGCGAAAGAAGCTAGCTTTCTTAGACAAAAAATCGATCACAAAATTAGCTGAATGGAAACTCTGACCTCTCAAAAAGTTTTCAGGGATATATTTTTGTGAAAACAGGGACCTTGAAATAAAGACTTTAAGTTTGTTTTCTTTTCTGCAATGGCGGTTGTTAGCTTTTGAGTTAGCTTTAGTGCAGAAACTGACAACCTTACAATTAATAACTACAAAGCGTGCCAAACATAGTTAATAATCGTAAATTTCACGATTATTAACTACGAAGCCTGTCAAACGTAGTTATTAATCGTGGTTTTCACGATTATTAACTATGTTTGACATAATTATTAATCGTAAATGACGTTCTTTACGATTAATAACTACAAAGTACCGCTCTTTACGATTAATAAGTACAAAGCCTGCCTTTTGTAGTTATTAACCTGGCAGATTTCACTACAAAAAAATAAAAACACTACAAAAAAATAGCGACACCTGTTCCAGGCGGGCAAAAAATAGCAGTTGAGACATCCAAGAGATACGTATATGGATTTTATTGACCGTTTATATTGTTTTTAGGGCGAAATTATTAAAGTAAGTAAAACTGTGAATTAAATCTTTGTAGGTTGTTTTTCCTTGAAAAGATCGCGTGTATAGCTATCAAAAATCATCGTTAGAGTTTCTTGCACAATAATTTCAACAATTGTACCCTTATTAATGTTAAATCATTGTCTGATGAGTTTTTTGTTCGATTTCTCCTCATTCAGATGCAAACGCACGAATATTGTGAGGGTCTGAATTTTGATGAAATATGCAAAAGTCGTTCAGTCACATGAACAGTTTATGTCAACACATGGAAGAAAGTGAATTGCCCAAACTTTTATGATTTTTTACTGAACTTGAGTGATGACTTTAACTACTCATGCAAAAGTTATAAAGATAAGCTGTTGCTCATCAGAGATATTTGGGAATAAAATACCATAATTTTACGACTTACTCAAAACTTGGAAATGATGACCCAACTTAAGGGGACTAAGAGGGGGGGAATCGAATCGGCGACTTTAAAAAGTTTATTTTGCTTAAAGTCTTATGAACTCAGATCATGTCTCAGTGCATTTAAGTTCCAGGTGGCGTTTCTGTTTGTTGCACTGGCATCGTAAAGTTAGCTAATTAATTATGCATAAAACGGGCAAAATGGCGATTTTTACAGGGGATGCCCGGATCTCCCAGGGAATTTAATAGCGGAGCTCCTCGCGCGCGCGAAGCGCGCGCGTGGGCGGAGCCCCATAGCTAAGTAATCTACCCATCCCAGAAAATTTGGTAATCACGTGACCGACCGACCTAGCGAGCGAGCGACCGACCGTCCGTCCGCACCACAGGGAAACCAATGTTCAATCTCACACTTTCTAGCTAGTTTGGGAGCACAGGGAGCCTAGGAGAAAACTATCAATGTTGTGATCAATTGACAGCTGTCAAGACAAGGTATCCGCTGACCAGTATCACCTGGCCTTATCGCGGGCTCAGGTGTGGACCCATCCAGGGCGAGTATTTTTTGAAGTTATCCGCTGACAAGTTACTAGTTTTCAGATGATCGCAGGCTCAATTTTTTTAAAATACATATGAAATATGTTGTGTTTATGTCATTATAGCCCTGGGCCCAGTTGCTCGAACATGGTTAGCGTTAACCAGCGTTTAATACCTTCACAACGTATTGGTTTGGATACTGCTTAAAGGACTATTAACATTTTGATTTCAAACTGACCTCGGAAGCGAAAATTCAGGCAGTTATTTAAAAATGCAAGAAGGGAAAACAGATGGTTGTCACTTTTCTCAGGATAGTCACGCTTTGGTCACGCTCTACGTCCAATTTTTATGCCCTGATTGGTCAAAATTTGACAGGTGAGTTCATGCGGAAAATTCATACAACATCTTGAAACTTGTTTGCCTTAACAGCTGACGGAAGCTGACAGAGTTTTGCGTCAACTTGTGATGTTTTTAATAACTGTCTTTTTTCACTGGATGTACAAAATGAAATACAGCTGCTACCAAGAGTCTTCTGTTAACGTTATTCATGGCTGGTTTGCTTATTGAATGTTTGGCTGAGAAATGCGCTGCTTGTCTCGGAAATCTGATTTCGGATGGCATTGTTTTTGTTTTTCACCTTGCTGGATGCGTAAGCGATTCAGGCTTTACTTGATAGCTTTCAGGAGCTGCATCTCGAAATATGGTAAGCCTGAGTTATCATTGTATTTATATCTGTTTTCATGAAGTCGAGCGCAGTTTATGAGGCTATAGTTTATGCACGTTTGTATTTAGATTTGAGACAGTGATCTGACCTAGTATGAGGTTTGACATAAGCTTACAGAACTTTGAAAAGCCTTTAGTCGATATTTCACCGCACATAACAAGAAAAACCGTTCCAAAGAATATTTAGATATTATTTTGGCTGTAGAAAGAAAACTTTGAGCGATTTACTTGTCGCGAGTTCATCGAGGAAAACAGCAAACACCGGGAAGCCGGCGGCTTAAAATTAAACTCTAGGATTCTTATAGACACTTAAATACTTGTTTTCGTGAATGAAACTTGTTGTCTCTGTAAATGTTCTACCGAATTATATTTGTGATCTTTTATTTATTGTTAGTTGTCTTTCGCAATTTTCATCGCTTTGCCGCCCTTTGCGTTATTTGTTTTCAGTCGTTCATAAACATCGCTTGCAGGAGTACTCAACGTACCGCGCGTATTACTCATTGCCGTGACTGTCATAAAACTATCAATAAAAAATACAAACACAATAAATTCATTATTATGTTGAAGCGTAACTCTGTTAAAATTTCTTTGCAAACTTGGTAGGTGATTTTGGAATTTTTTGAACGGTTTCGCTAAAGGCGCACGCGTGCTTCGATGGTCCTGAACATTGAATGAATGGAATTAGTCTTGAAAAATTGTGAAACTGTCTGCTAATTGTCTGAGGTCAGGCGGTCTGTATGATAAAAACATTCCGAAGAATATTTAGATATTATGTTGGCTGTAGAAAGAAAACTTTGAGCGATTTACTTGTCGCGAGTTCATCGAGGAAAACAGCAAACACCGGGAAGCCGGCGGCTTAAAATTAAACTTAATTTTCAAGCTCAAAGACTCTAGGATTCTTATAGACACTTAAATACTTGTTTTCGTGAATGAAACTTGTTGTCTCTGAAGTGTTCTACCGAATTATATTTCTGATCTTTTATTTATTGTTAGTTGTCTTTTGTAATTTTCATCGCTTTGCCGCCCTTTGCCGTTATTTATTTGTTTACAGTCGTTCATAAACATCGCTTGCAGGAGTACTCAACGTACCGCGCGTATTACTCGTTGCCGTGACGGTCATAAAACTATCAATAAAAAATACAAACACAATAAATTCATTATTATGTTGAAGCGTAACTCTGTTAAAATTTCTTTGCAAACTTGGTAGGTGATTTTAGAATTTTTTGAACGGTTTCGCTAAAAGCACACACGTGCTTCGATGGTCCTGAATATTGAATGAATGGAATTAGTCTTGTACAGTCTGGAAAAATTGTGAAACTGACTGCTAATTGTCTGAGGTCAGGCGGTCTGTATGATAAAAACAGCGCCTCATAGTACTCTTTCACCTCAGATGTGATGTATAAAAGGTATAAAAGGTTGATTTGCACACAACCAGATTTGTTGGCAAGATTTTCTAAAGTGAACTTGTCGAACGTAAAAATTCGGCCTGATTTGTTTTCCAAGAATTTGTTTTCCACGCATAATCTACCGTGATCAAGAGCCATTATTGCTCTAAAATGTGACCGAAGATGACTGCCAGTGCTATTTTTTGGTGTACATATAAGGCAATCAACTCGATGCATGATTTGTTTCACTCTAAAATCACTTAGCCTGTCGCTCAAAAGTCACACGAATGTGCCCTTAATTTAACTGATTTGTGGATTACAAGTTTATTGTTTCTTTTAAATTATAAATTTATTAATGGAGCTTCGCCTTTAGCCCTGGCTAAATCTATATATTATTTTGACCTGAGATTCTGTAACATAAGTTAGCTCCTGGTACCTAACATTTGTGCCGAGTTTGAGCGAAATCGGTGATTTGAGCATTATCACCCCCTGCCTGGTTCTGCCTGGTTTTCTCATGGACACACTCTTAAGATGCTATTTTAAAACAACAAGATATTCGGGAGAGTCTTTATGTCACGCAACAATCGTCTTCTCAGTGGTAAAAACTAATTGTCAGTCAGGTATTCCCATTTCTGTTTTCATTATTTAGCTTCGAGGAGTTTGTTTACATGCCTGTAATGGATAATGGAGTTTTGATTCTTAGTTTGTCAAGCATTGTAATATTAAAGATCAAGCAGATCATGCCAAGAAGGTTTTAATTTGTCATGTTGTTTTTGCAAACGGTTCTCAACTATCATGAGGATTTTATGTATCCAAATATTTCACCTTGCCCTTCTTTGCTACTTTTAAAGACTGCTGCGACGTTTGCATCGTTGAAATTGTCCCTACTCACTCGAAGTGGTAACAGGAGCAAAGATCCTGACCGGAGGGGTGTGGTCCGGACAGAATTTGCAAATGTACTGAAACTGGATTTTACGGCACATAGCGGAGTACATTCTAGTAGTTATAAGAGGATGCCTTACCCCTAACTTTTACCACCGATTATTTCTGTCATTTCTCTGATTAACTTCATACTAACTTCATCAGTACAAAAAATGACAGACTTAATGGGAAATTTTAGCCCGTCAAGCACCCACTTTTTATTTCAAGTTTAACTCTGTCATATTTTGATACTAAAAGAATTTTTGAAATATTTAAAATTTTCCATTAACTCTGTCATTTTTGTGTTTATTTGACACTTTATGATATTAATGGCTCGCCCTGCGGGCTCGCGGAAATGACAGAAATAATCGGTGGTAAAAGTTGTGGGCAAGGCATCCTCTTATAACTACTCTAGAAGAATTCAATCGCGAATGTGATAAATATTATTACAAAATATATTTAGAAAAGATTAATTATATATATAAAAATAATTTTGATTTATTTATATTGTAGAAATGTTTATCGGATTTGTTTTGGTGGGTGGGGGTGGATGAAAGAAATATGATAAATATTATTACAAGATATATTTAGAAAAGATTAATTATAAATATAAAAATAATTTTGATTTATTTATATTGTAGAAATGTTTATCGGATTAACGGCTTACGCGTAAGCTGTTATTTAAGGTTTATATTATGGTAACACAAAAATGACTTACGCGTAAGTTCATTTTTTGATCCAAGGTTTTTGGCCAGACTTAGACTCAATAACGGCTTACGCGTAAGCTGACTTCTAAGACGTCGTTGGTGATTAATAATAGATAAGTTGTGGGGGATTTCCCCAACAAAAATAATCTAATCAAGTACTAAAATGGGATACGATCACTTTTTTCATTTTATTAAAGATGATTTAGTTGATCCAAATGATGCTTTTATACAAAATGTGGATAATTTTTTGTTTTGTATTTATTTTAATTACTTTGACAGATATGACAGTGAAATTAAGGAAGAAAGAAATAATGTTTTAGAAACTTTATTCTGCAATATTAAAACTTCATTGATGAGTAAAGGTGTATCTATTGGTAATAGTATGTACAAATTGATAGATTTACAATTTAAAGGTAGAAAAATGAATTTTGCCGAAATGCAGATTAACTTAATTTTATATTGCATCTTTGTGAATGCGTTGAATAAAACAAAAGGGATAAAGTTTAAATATATTAAGAAGAAATTGTACCCTTTAACAAAAATATTGAAAGAGATTTTTTGTGAATTTGATAAGAATGAAATACACAAAGAAAGTACATTTATTTTTCCATTAAGGTCGCCTAATGGTACTGATGATGAATTTTATATTATGAATTATAAAGATAATTTGTTAGAAAGATCTTTTGGTTGTTATGACGATATTTGTTCTTCTGACGATGAAATTTTTGAAGATTTTTGTAATAGAGAATATGATAGAGAAGATTATGATTATGAAAAAGATTATGATGTAAAGAGTATGTTTTTACATCCTAATAATAATAGAGATGAAGAAGATGAAAGGAAATCCAAATATTACAGTATTGTTTTAGAAGAATCTTTATGTGAAGGGTTAGAAAAAAAACATAAACTTTAAAAAATAAAAATACAGTTATCAAGTTACGATCGTCTCTCACCAGAAAATATTATTTTTAAAAAAGTCAAAGAATTCAAAGTAAACTATTTTATGACGTCAATACATTCCAGAGTTCCCTAGCAATTTCAATCGCTGAAAGTAAACTCAAAATCTATTTTCAGTTTTGCTGGTTGCCAGGGAACTCTGGAATGCAATCTATTGTTTTTCATGAAACGTGAGGTTATTTTTGATGAGATCATAATCAGGGGATTTCCCCTCAAAATAATCTAAACAAATACTAAAATGGAATATCAAAACCCCGAGGACCAAGATTTCATTGTTGAAGATGGCTATAAACATGATAAAGATCCTGATTATGTTCCTGAGGAAGAGGAATCATCATCTGATGATGATAAATATGTTGTAAAAGGAAAAGATTTTCAGAAGTTAATCAAAAAGGCTAAAAAACTCGGCGCCGAATCTCTTGATTATTCAAAGCGGAAAAATAACAAGTACGTTGTCAAGTCGCCAGGTGGCAAGAATTTGCATTTTGGCTCGTCGCAATATCCAGACTTTTTAATTCACAAAGATAACGAGCGAAAAGAAAAATATTTATCGCGGGCGATGAAGATAAAGAATAAGAAGGGTGAGTTGACTTATGAAAATCCTGAATCGGCTAATTTTTGGAGTGTTAATCTGCTTTGGTCGGGGAAGTAGAGTTTTGAGGCAGAAAAATAAAATTTAAAGGTTTTAAAATAATAATAAAAATGGGATTCAAGTCAACATTGCCAGGTGATATAACTCCATTTAAAGTTGGTGGGCTTATATTTCCAAGTAAACATCGTTATGAAGATTTGAAAAGAATAGATGTTGATGCTAAAAATATTATTTCAGACTTCAATGATGAGAAAGATATTCAAGATTTTGTTAATAAAATTAACCCGATAAAAGTTATTCAAACATACCCTGAAGCAAGAGAAGAGATGGATGGTTTGTTTTTTAATATAACAGGATTTTTATGTTATGAATTTTATGGAACAAGTAATTATTTAGAAAAGTGTTATAAATTTGCTGTTAAGTTTTTTTCAAAATTTGAATATGTTGAGCTATAGATTATTGTTTTATATCAAATCTGATATAAAACTATCTCTCAGCCAGAAAAATAAAATAGAAAATTAAAGAATTAAATAAATTATAAATAAAGATGGCTGATCTAAGTAAACTTTCTATTGCTGAATTAAAACAAATAAAAAAATATATAAAAAAAGAAATCAAAGCTGATTATAAGAAAAAGTTGATAGATGATATAAATAAACTACAAAAAGTAAGAGATAAAATCAAACCAAAACCAAAACCAAAACCCAAAACATTTGAAGAGTACTTCCAGGATTGTATAAAGAATAAAACAATACCTCCAGATACTCCACTTTATCTGCGCAAAGCACTTGAGAGAGCTCTCAGAGAATATGAGCAAGGAATAGAGAAAGAGAAATCAGCTTTGGAAGGATTTGCTAATAAATACGTAGTAAAAGGCAAAACTGATATTACGCCATTTGAGTTTTTTAAATCCAAGGCTGCTTATCTTAAAGAGTTTCTCAGAAATCATCGAAATATCAAAGTCAGATTTGTTCTTGTTTGCATGATGGAACAAATGGGAAAGTCAAGCGATGGAAAGTCAAGTCTTACTATTCAAGATAAAGCTTATTTTAATTCTGAAACACATATCAATCTTGAATCAACTGATGTAAAAGAAATACTGACCAGGGTTATTCGCTCAATAATTGAAAAGATTGAAATTTATCAGAAGAATGGAAGTGGTTGGTATTTCAGGGAAATAGTACATCTCGAAATTCACACTGTCGAATACAATCCAATGAGAGGTTCTTACTATATTCAACTTCCAGATTGGATAATGCGTAAGAAAGCTTTATTAAATATTAAAAATAAAGATGAAAAATGCTTTTTATGGTGTGTACTGAGATATCTTCATCCAAAGGGAAAGAATGCGGAGTTATTAACAGATTTGAGACAATATGAAAATAGCTTGAATACAAAAGGAATTGCTTTTCCTGTCGGAGTAAAAGACATGTCAAAATTCGAAAAACTCAATCCAGATCTCCCAGGGATAAACGTGTTTTCAGTCAATGAGAGAAGTAAGTTTTACCCTCTCCGAATGGCACAGAGAGATCCTCAGAAAACAATCGATTTGTTTCTATTTGAAGAAGAAGGGAAATATCATTATTTACTTATCAGAAATTTTTCAAGATTATTTCGATCTCAAATAACTTCTAGAACGAATGGTCGAATACATATTTGCAAAAGATGCTTTACTCATTTTTCAAAAGAAGAATTATTTCAGCGTCATATTGAATATTGTTCGTCTAATGAACCAGTTGTTGTAAAAATGCCAGCGAAAAATTCGAAGTTAGGATTCAAAAATTATTTTAAAAAGCTTCCAATCCCTTTTGTAGTTTATGCTGATTTTGAATGCTTTACCAAATCCATTGAAACATGTAATCCCAATCCAAATGAATCTTATACTCAAGATTACCAGAAACATGAGCCGTCAGGATTTTGTTTCTATATAAAGGGAATAGTTTCAAATATTTTTAAACCAATCTGTTTTACAAAACAGAAAGAAAGTGATAATGTTGCTGAAATATTTGTTTCAAAACTTGCAATGGTAACAAGAAAATTATATGATGATTTTTATCGACATCCAAAACCTCTCAGATTAACTGAGGAAGAACAGAAATCTTTCAAAGAAGCCAGGATCTGTCATATTTGTTCAAAAGAATTAAAAGATGATAAAGTCCGGGATCATTGTCATTTTACCGGGGAATATCGAGGAGCTGCGCATAACAGCTGCAATCTCCAGTGTAGAAAACCATTGATACTGCCTGTCATACTTCATAATCTTCAAGGATATGACGCGCATTTGTTTATAAAACAACTTTCAGGTTTGAAGGGTGAGTTGAATTGTATTCCATCGACTGAAGAGAAGTATATTTCATTTTCAAAGAAGATCAAAGTTGACGAGTACAGATCCAAGAAAACTGGAGAAATGGTATCTTTGAATTTTGAAATCAGATTTATTGATTCGTTTAAGTTTTTGCAAACTAGTCTTGCGAATCTTGTTGGAAATCTGCAACCGGATGATTTTCAAAATACAAAAGAAATAATGAAAGATAATATCAATCTTCTTACTCGAAAAGGTGTTTATCCCTATGATTATATTGGTTCTCTTGAAAAGTTGACTGAAACACAACTTCCGACCAAAGAGAAATTTTATTCAAAACTGAATGACGAAGACATTTCGGAAGAGGATTACAAACATGCTCAAAATGTTTGGTCAATATTTGGTTGTCAAACAATCAGAGATTATCACGATCTTTATCTCAAGTCTGATGTATTGCTTCTGGCGGATGTTTTTGAAAACTTTCGTAAAACATGCCTCAAGCATTACAAACTGGATCCGGCGCATTATTATACATCTCCTGGATTGGCTTGGGATGCCTGTTTGAAAGAGACAGGCCAACAACTTGAATTGCTTCATAATTACGATATGCTGATGATGTTTGAGAGAGGAATCAGAGGTGGAATGACTCACATAGCAAAAAGATATTCAGAAGCGAATAATAAATATATGAAAGATTATGACCCAGATAAGCCTTCTAAATACATTCAATATCTTGATGCTAATAATCTCTATGGTTGGGCAATGTCTCAATCTCTTCCCACTAATGGATTTAAATGGATGAATAATTTGACAAAAGAAAAGGTGATAGAAATTCTTGAAAAAACAAATAGCAGCATGAATAATATGGGAAAGAGAGGTTTTATATTCGAGGTTGATTTGGAGTATCCAAAGGAATCGTGGAAGTCACACAATGATTATCCTTTGGCTCCAGAGAAGATTAAAGTGGGAGGAGTTGAGAAACTTATTTCACATTTCAAACCTCGTAACAAATATGTTATTCATTATCGTAATTTGAGACAATGTCTTGAAATGGGTTTGAGAATCAAAGCTGTTCACAGAGGAATTACTTTCATTCAAAAATCCTGGATGGAGCCCTATATCAGGAAAAATACAGAACTTCGCAAAACAGCGTCAAATAGTTTCGAGAAAGACTTTTTTAAACTGATGAATAATTCTGTGTTTGGAAAGACTATAGAGAATATTCGGAAGAGACAAAATGTGTTTCTGGTTGATAATCGAGAAAAAGCTGCAAAATTAACAAGTCGACCTAATTTCGAAAGATCAACAATATTTGATAAAAAATTATTAGCGATTCATTTAAAAAAAACACAGATATATTTTAATAAACCTGTGTATGTTGGTCAGGCGATATTGGATCTGTCAAAGTTGTTGATGTTCGATTTTCATTACAACTTCATCCAAAATAAATATTCTTACAAAAAAGCCGAGTTATTATTTACAGATACAGACTCCCTCATGTATGAATTAAAAACCGATGATTTTTATGATGATATAAAAGATGATATAAAAACCAAGTTTGACACGTCTGATTTTTCTCCAAATCACAAATCAGGAATACTGACAGGAGTAAATAAAAAAGTGATTGGGTTGTTTAAGGATGAGGTGGCTGGTCGGCAGATTACTAAATTTGTAGGTCTTAGACCCAAACTTTATTCTTTTAAAATCGAGGAATCTAATACAAATAAAAAATGCAAAGGGATAAAAAAAAATGTTGTGAAAAAAAAGATTGAGTTTGAGGATTACGTTCGGTGTTTGTTTACGGGTGAAAAACAAATGAGAACGATGAATATTATTCGAAGCGAGAATCACGATATTTATAGTAAGGAAATTAATAAATTAACTTTGAGTGCAGATGATGATAAAAGGATTTTATGCAAAGACAAAGTGAATACTCAAGCATTAAGATAAAATGGATTAAAGATTTTATATTAACAATATAAAATCTAAATATGACACGAGAATATATTAAATTTCAAGGAATTAAATTTTTTTGGCACCCAAAATATAATTATTATTTAGTTAGTCGTTGCGGAAAAATACTTAGTTTAAAACGAAAAGAAAAGAGAATTTTGAAATTTGGAAACGACGGACATAACTATTTCTTTTTTTATATTTGTGAAAATAATAAAAAAAGAAAATATTACATTCACCGTTTTGTTTTTGAAACATTTAAAGGCAAGATCCCAAAGGGGATGGTAACAGATCATATCGATAACGATAGTAAAAATAATTCTATCAATAACCTTCAACTTTTAACTCCAAAAGAAAATATTAGAAAAGCTCGTTGTAAAAAAGTGATTTCTTTAAACATTGAAACAAAGGAAAAAAAGATTTTTGATAGTTTGTCACAAGCGGCTGAATTCTATCAAATTGATATTTCTTCGGTTTGTGTAAACTGTCAGAAAAAGATAAAATTTTGCAAATCCAAGAAAGATGAGAAAAAATATCAGTTTTTTTATTTATAAAATTATTTGTTTAAACTATAAATAAAATGACTTACACCGAAGCTGAAATTCAAAAATACTTTGAAATTATTCAAAAATACACAAAATCTCCAAAAAAGGAAACTGATCGAAAGATCCGTTGTTGGAACTGCCAAGATACTGATTTTGAAATTGATAAAGGTTTCAAAATTTGTGAGAATTGCGGTTGCCAAAATGAGGCTGTTCTTGGTTACTTAGACAAACGAGATCAAGATCGGCTGCTTTTCCGAAAGAAAAGTATCTATCAGCGTAAGTACCATTTTGAAAAGAAAATCAATCAAATTTCACAAAGAATAAATCTCTCTGAGGATGAGAAATACAGTTTGTATTTAAAACTCTTAGAAATAGACAACAGAATCATGGAAGAATTAAACAAGAAATTCAATCGAAAAAGAACTATTAGCATCGTATTCCTTATAAAAAAAATTCTTGAAGAAATGAGAAATCCAAAACACAGTCTTGTTGAACTGAATATCGGAGATCAAACTATGGAGAATTATAAAAATTGGTGGCACTGTTACAAAACACTCAATTTACACCTTTATGAAAAATCCAGTAAATGATCCCTGTTAAATAACTAAGTACTTCAGATTTGATTGGTGAGTTGAAAGTGTAAACACAACCTCGACCGAGATGGTAATGTTTCCGAAATTCACGAAAAGCGAGATTGAAAAGGAGATGATTAGATAGTACTGTCGAGTTTGAAATGCAACTGTGTCTGAAGTCAGATAGTTTGTAAAGAATTTGATTAAAGTCTAATCTTTGAGTGAAATATTTTATATATAAGTACTGATAAACTAAACATGCTTTAATAAAATTATCATTGTAGAATTTTGTTTTATGAGAAGGAAAGTAGAAATTCACATATGCTACAATCGATTCTAACATCTTCTATCTTAGAATTGGATAAAAGATGAAAAATATTATTACAAATTATTTTAATTAAATTCTTTTTATAATATAAAAATACTTTTCTTAATTTATATTTTGTAATAATCTTTATCTATATTTGGATTGGATTCTAACATCTTCTATTCAAGTTTTAGATGAAAAATAATATTACAAATTAAATAAAATAAATTCTTTTTATAATATAAAAATACTTTTCTTAATTTATATTTTGTACAAACCTTTTTCAATATTATTTTTTATTTTATTTTTGATTATTTTTACATTATTCAAGTCGTTTGGATTAGAATATTTAAATGAGTATTTATTATTGTTTATTTTTGATTTTGCTGTTTTTCTCTTTCCATCCGAGATTAGTTTAATCGACCCAGAGTTAATCTGAAGTGCTTTAGAAGCCTGGTATATTGAGTTAAAAAATCTTTTTTCATTTGTTGACAGATTAGTTGCCAATATTTTTCTAGATTGAAACTCTGGATTGGAAGATTCGTTTAAGATACGTTTCAAATTATCTGGCCGGTTATTCAATTTATCTCCGTCAATGTGAATTATCTTGAAGTACTTGCTTGATTCATCGTTATTAAAGGCTTCCCAAATAAATTCATGTTTCAGCAAGCTGATTGGGTTTGAACCTCGAGGTCTAATTGAGATTCTAATAAAGCCGTTTTTATTTGGTTTATTTCCAAGTTCTTTTCCTGTTCTTGAGTTATAAACACCACCATTATCAGTTGTGAAGAATCTTGAATAAGAAGGATGAAAATACTTTGTCATAGTTGATAAATATTATTACAATTTATATTAAATCAATTTTATTTTTATAATAAAAATAAAATTCTTTATTTATATTATGTAATAATCTTTTACAAATATTTTTTATTATATTTCTTTGAGAATCTGTCTGCAACAGGTGATTGATCTATAATCATTTCATCTATCAGTTTCATTCGATCAATAAACTCTTGTTTATTGAATTCATCACCTCTCAAAGCTGATCTCAGTTCTACCAATACCTTCTCATAAGTTGTAAATGCAATTTGAGACATTTCAATCTTTTTCTTGTAATTCTTCATTTTTGAAACCGAACTCACCAAGACTCCAAGACCATTGATAACACCCAGGATTATTGGATTGAGTGTTATTCCTCCAGCAATTGTGCCAATTACAACCAGTCCTCCTCCAGACAGAGTAAGTGTCTCATCAAGAATTTTATATCGCTTGAAAGATTTCTTGAAACACCAGAATTTCTTGTGATAATGTTTATAGAAGTCTTTGAGAGTTTTGATCTCTGATTCTGATAGTCTGTTATCAATGTGATTAAATTCAAACAAGTCCTTCATTTATTCATTTAGAGTATATAACTACCATTTAGTTTCTCTTGAATCATTATCCTTTTAAATGCTTCGGAGTCAAAGTCGTAAAAATTAGGAGAAAACATAATTTTATTCAAAACTCCATCTTCAGTTGTAAAGTCAAAATCTTGATCGGGTACGTAATTAGCACTATCTAGAGTTAATGTTGAGCTGTAGTTACTCAGGTTAGCTTTTGTAACTATTGTATCAACACTATGCGCCAACCATAAAACAATTTTTTTTCCATTAAAACCATTTGGTAAACCAAAAAATTGTCTTTTACTAGAGGTAAGTAAAGTTAAATAACCAGCAGCTTTAGAATAAGTTAAATTCATTAAATGTTGGTTATTTTGTTTATTTTTCTTAACTAAAGCAAAATCTCTGTTATCCCAGTGATAAAAAACCAAGCATAAGGTATAATTTCTGAAATTAGCGGAGGGATTTAAAGTAATAGTGTAATTATTAATATTTAATCCTTCCTTTTTGATATTACTCAAGTCTTTATCTGGGATAGTAATACCATTTAAATTATGAAAGTTATTCAGGCCACTAATTACAATACCAGATGCACCTCTTTTTAATTCGTAATTATTTGCATCTGTAAAATCATAAATTTGATCAAAGAATCGACTATAAACATGGTTTACCGTAAAAGGAATCAACTCTTTTACCATTCCAACTGTTGCAGCACTACTATTCAGATTTCTATTGAGAGCGAGGTTCATTATATGTAAATTATTTGCGTTAATGTCAACATTGAACTTTACTTGTGTTCTATAAATTTCAAATGATTTATGATAGTCATAAACTTTATCCGGGTCGATATTGCTAACTTTACTCATAATACCATAAGCAATCATGTAAACACCAGAAAACTGTAATGGATACACAGCCAGATCATTTCCATTATTTGGAATACTAACCAAAATGTGAATAAAGAACCTGCTTCCAGTTGTCAACTTCTTGAAATTAATAATGACTCTGTGGTAATACATAAATTGTGTTTGTTTTTTTGAATCGATGAAACTATGTTGAAGTTTTTTTACACTAACATTTCCAAGTTTGAGGCCTTGTGACGTTTTGTCATCAACACTTATCTGGGTTTTATGCCAAAGTTGATAATCAATGTTAAGTATTTCAAGACAAAGGGTATAGTCAGCTCCTCCAACTAATCTGTAAAAATTAAGACCTATCTTATACTTATAACCACCTTGAAAATTCTTTAGTATAGTCGTATAAAGAACTTTTGTATTGTATTCGTGAAAGTTTCCTTTAAAAGTTGGAAGGAAAGTTATCTTTTTTGGAATAAAACTAGTTCTATTATCTATTTCATCTGTCCATTGAGTTGGACTTGACATCAGAAAAGCAAACTCATCTTTGTAATGACTTGGTTGAACTTGAGTTTGGTGCAGATGGCCATCAACATACTTTTTGGTGACTGCATCCGAATCTGAAGTTGGATCTTCAAGATTAATTATTTTATGTCCACCGATATTAAGATCTGAAGTCATGGTCCTACTCCCATCTTTTTTAAAGAAAGAATTGAAATCTTGGTTAGAAAGGCTATCATCCACATACTTTTTGGTAGTAGCATCTGTGTTATTTGTTGGTGTAACAAGATTAATTATTTTTTTATTATTCATGTTCAAATGATTAGTCATCATATTTGATCCATCAACGTGAAGATAAGCAAGATCACCGTAAGCCAATGGTATTGGTTGTTTGGAACCAGTTGGAGCTGGAAGATTAATTATTCTTTTGTTATTCATATCCAAATTTCCACTCATTTGTCTTGTTCCATCAAGTTTTAAAAATACGCTTCCATCGACTTTGGAATCGTCAACATATTTTTTATTTGCAGCATCATCATTGTTTGAAGGTGTTTTGAGATTTTTGATTGAAAATTGACTTTTCATATCAATATTTGAATCCACTGTCAAAAGTGATGTTTTTCCACCTCCAGAATTGGTATCAACATATTTCTTGGTTGCTGAATCGGTGTCAGATGTTGGTGCTCCAACATTTGTCAATTTTTTTCCAACCATGTCATAATTTCCATCTGCGGTGAGATTAAACCCAACACCTGGAGCTCCTTGAACTCCTTTTGCAAATTGAAAGTGATTAGAAGAATGTTCGTTAAATATTCCCATTTTATTTATTATTTATATAATAGCAGTAAAGTTTTTTGAAATGGTTTTCTTTGGTTTGTTAACGTAAAGAAATGAGAATGGTTTCTTAGTTGCTTCTTTATATACATCTTTATCAATTCCCATTTCAGATGATATTCTGTTTGCTTCTCTGGATGATGGAAATTCGTACAAACAATAATGAGAACAATTCAATCGAATATCTTTTGGTGTTTTGTAAAATGATTGACTCAGATAAATCACCGAACAATTCTTATGTCGACCTTGAATAAAATAATCAACGATTTGTCTCTGATTTTTATCGCATACATAATCATCAAATATCACAAGTTTTTGATTGTCTTCGTATCCCATTTCTGTTACAGGAGTTATTTCATCATTACTCACTGAAAGGATTTCATAACCGAGTTTATGCGATAATTCTCTCATTTTTTGCATCAACCTCTTGTACTTATCTTGCTCTAAATTTCGAGCGTAAAGATAAATCTCATCGTAATACAGCAGAGGTTTCATTAGCATATGGAAGAGCAAATTAGTTTTACCACTTCCACTATTTCCACAAATCAGCATTCGAAATGTATCCGATGGCATAAAAGGAAACAACTGCTTGAATTTTTTATCGCTGTTGTCCTTGCTATCATAATTTGGTATCTCCATTTTATATAATAAATATATAAATGGATATTGAAGAAATGAAAAAATACTCACAAAATAAGATTGAAGCCGATAATCTTATTAGACAGGTGAGACAACGAATAAAAGAAACTACTTGGGAAAAACAGAATCTGAGAGAAGGATTTACTGAAACATTCAAACCTCTGATTTCTCAGTTTGAAGATCCTGGAAAGGACTCCAAAAAACAAAATCTATTTACTCAAAACCAAAAAATGTTGCAAAATCAGTTGGCACTAACAGAAGGTATCAGAGCCAATCAAAAAGCCATTACAGATGGATTTAGTCAGTTTGAGCGATTGGCTGATATGCAAGAGTTGCCTGGAATAGGAGCTATTGAAGATGATAAAGACGATCAAGCTCGAGCTCCAACTCCAACACCAACACCAACACTAACTCCTGTTATTTCTCCAACACCAACTCCTCCTAAATCTCCAACTCCATCTCAAGTTGAAAAAAAACCAATTTTTAATATAAAAAAAGAAGATTTTGATATTTTCTTAAATAATGAAAAATCACAACAAATAATAAAAGAAAATGGTTTTGAAGAACTTCCTTCTTATTATTTTGATAAAAATATTGAAGAACTTGATCAAAGAATTAATAACCTTGAAAGTGATTTAGAAGGTCTTCATGTTAATTTTAAAAATAAAGCAAATTTTGTTTATGATAAAAACAATTATTATATAGCTGTATCTACAGCAATAAAAAGAGGACCTAATCCAGAAACAAAAAAACAAATAGAAGATTTTAATATATTAAATATATATTTAAAAAATTTAATTGACCTTTATAAATTAAAAAAATTGGAAAAATCTGGTTCTGGATTATTTAACACCCCCCAAAAACTGCTTCATAGATTAGAATTACTCAATGGATCTCTTGCCGCAGGAAACAACGGTGTGCTGCCTGAATTCATTCAAATATCACATCAATTGCGAGATCTCGGAATCCTGACTAATAACCAACTTAACAAACTTCTCAGAAAAGTTATCTGAACATAGTATAAATGAATGAAAGCGCAATTCATATTTCATTTGTCAAAAGAGAAAAAATAGGAGTAAACAAACCCCATGATTTCTTGGTTAAATTTAATCCTCCTTTGAAACGTGATTCACAATTCAAGCATTATCTCGCTTTGGATAGGTTGTCAATGACTTACTCTTGGTATAATATACGAAGTAGTTATAAAAATAACACAATTAAATACACCCATGATGGAACAACATGGCAGACTATCACCTTCACAGACGGAATGTATTCCTATTCTGACATAAATGATTACATTCATCAATATATGGAACAAAAGAATCATCACACAACAGACGCTAAGGGTGTGAAGAATTACTCAATAAATCTGTCTTTTATTCTCTCCACCTATCGAGTACTAGTTACACTTGATGGAAGTTTTCAACTCGATCTGAGAGGAACAGATTTCGGGGAACTCATTGGATTTGAGAAGAAACTCGTGACTAAAACTGAATATGGAACTAAACTTCCAAATATCACAAAATCTATTGATTCTCTCAATATTAATGTGAGTGCTATAAAAGACTCTGTTGTAAATGGTGTTAATACAAACACAATTGCTGTTATTCCTACCGACAATCTTACAAGGTCGTATCCTTTCACATTTGAACCATTTAGACCTCTTTATTGTCCCGTCAGTTCTAATACCATTTCAGAAATGCATATAACAGTGAATGATTCACTCAGTCAACCTATTGACTTGAATGGAATTGATTGGTTTATGACACTGTTGCTTCGCCATACAGAAGATAGCAATGTTGTATAACTATATAAATAAAATGATGCGACAATCAGAGTTTAAAAAAAAATATAATCCTGACACAGGAAAGTTTTCAAGAAAACATATATATGGAGAAGGAATAATGGATTCGGTAAAATCTTTTCTTGGTAAAAAATCAACCAAAAAAAAGGTATCATTTGCTCCTCCTCCCAAACCAACTCCCACTGCAACTAAAAAGGCTGGTGACAAAATAGTAAAAATGCTTTCTGGTAAAAATCCTCCATCTCGTAAAACGACACAGCAAGAAAACAATAATAGAGTACTTCAAATTATGACTGGATCTGGAAAGAAAAAATAATATAATCTAATTATTAAAATGAAGTCTTTTAGAAACCCAAAATATCTTGAAAGATATGAAGATGTTGTTTTTGACCTTGAACAGCCTCTTAATATTGCCCCAGCAAATAACACCGTTCAAGTAAGAAATAATCTTAAATTCATTGCTGATAATACAGGTGAAGTCACTCCATTTGATTGGTATAATGCTAGAATAGCACTGGACTTTAAAGTTGAGCAACATGATGGAACTGATTTTGTTATTGGCGCTAATGTAAATGATGATAATATTCTTGCTGCTAGCTTAGCGCAAATTACTGCTTATGAAGCTGACCAAATGGGGGTAGTAAATGGAGCTAATTCTTTTATTTCACGTTTATCTGTTTTGGCAAATGGAAAAGAACTTTATCAATGTAATTACGCCAATCATAGTGTAAATATAAAAAATTTGCTTGAATATAACAAATCTTACGCTGATAGCGTGGCAACAAATGAATTTTATTTTCTTGACACTTCAACAAGCGCTAATAAAAATAGATTTACTAGAAAAAATGTTCAACATAAAGCTAACGCTAATAACGATGGTTTTGTAGCAGGTCTTATGTTAGATAACACTCCTGCAACTTATAATGAAGGATTTGCAAAACGAAAAGCTCTGCTTGGAACTTCAAGCACGGTACACTGTGAAATTCCTCTCAATAGATATTCGTTCTTTGAGGCACTTGAAGACAAATTACTTCCAAACACTAAAATCGAAATAAACTTTGAAACTGAAAAAGATGATAATCTTATTTGGAGGACAGGAGGAAATCGTTGCCGAGTAGTCATTACCCGTCTTCAACTGTTTGTGCCTCGATTAATATTCAATTCAGAAGGAAATAAGATTTATATGAGTGAGTATCTCAAACCTTACAAATGGACTTATCTTAATGAAGTTGTTGAAACTAACCTGGCTGGTAACCAAGCTGTTGGTAACTTTAGAATTACAAATGGAATTTCAAAACCACGGCATGTATTTGTTTTTATTATAAATACTCCAAATATTGAATCACAGACAGCAAATCCATTTTTATACAATACTTTTAGCGTTTCCACAGATCCTCGAACTTTAAATAGATGCTATCTTGAAGTTGGAAATGGAAATGAATACCCTGATATTGCTTATAAACCTTCATCAGATCCTTCAAGAGTTTTTAGGGATGTGATGTCTTATGTATTTGCCAACAATGATTTTCAAGGTGGAACACTTCTTAATAGACAAAATTTTGAGAATATTTTCCCATTTGTGTATTTTGATTTGACAAAGCAGAAATTAGACTTGAAGGACGGAGTTACAAAACTATCTTTTCACTATGAATTATCTGGAGCGACTGCTGCAAATTATAATATTTACGCTCTTGTACTTCATGAGAGAGAAGCAGAAATAGAGCAACAAAGTGGAAAACTACTTCTTAGAGCTTGAGAAAAAAATAATATAACATATTATATAAAATGACAACTTATATTGAATACAGGGTAAAACTTTCAGATGGACAAAAATCAAAACTTTTAAGTGCAATTCAAAATAAATCACCACTTACACTTCGATTAAAACATTCTCATCTCAGTGGGCCTGATGAGTTAATGTTGACACAAAGACAAATAACAAAGATAAAAAAATCACTTGCAAATGGAACAGGATCAGACTTGAAAATAAGTAAAACACAGATTACACGTTCAGTAAAACATGGAGGAAACTTATTCACAAGTCTGGCAAGAATTGGTGCTAAACTTCTTCCTTTTGCTGTAAAGGGAGTTTCAAAAGTTGCACCTGCAATTGCTACTGGAGCTGCAAATGCACTTGGAGAAATAGGATTAAAAAAACTATTTGGACGAGGTATTCCAATTCCAAAAAAGTTTTTCCCATTTCTTTCTCCTTTTGCTAATGAGTTTACTCAAGCACAAATAGATCAAATTAACAAAGTTTTCAAGACAGGAGGAAAATTAGTTATCAAGCCGACTCAAAAACAAGTAGAAGGTGGATTACTGGGAACACTAGCAGCGATTGGAATACCAGCAGCAATTAGTCTGGCTTCAAAGTTGTTTGGATCTGGTTTACAGGTTGACAGGGGATCAACTAGTAACACAAGAAGTGTTTATGTTCCACCCACACAAGGAGAGGGTTACTACCCACCCCCCTTTATTGGAACTTGGGAAAATCCAATAGGAATGGGGGTAAAAAAAAAGGCAAAAAAAAAGACCAAAAGCAAAAGTTAGTTAGTGAAAAAAAACACCCCATTCAACTCAATTCTCACACTAAGCTCCATTTTGTGATTAAACCCCTTTCAAACTTTGACTTGATGGAATGGGTGAAAAAACTTGGCCTGAGACATTTCAGAGGAATTTACAGTCGAGACAACCTTCCTCAAAAGATAAAAAAAGAAATTGGAATAATTAATCTTGATGATATGCAAGGACCTGGCACTCACTGGGTTTGTTACAGAAACTTGGATTCAGTAGTCGAGTATTTTGATCCATTTGGTCTGATAATGCCGAATGAGGCTTTGAAGTATTTCAGGTCTTCTGGAAAACATATTGTTTATTCAATAGACGAAATACAGAATCGAAACACTGTTCTCTGTGGTTATTGGTGTCTTTACTACTTGTTTGAGAGACAGAATGGAAAAAGTATTCTTGATGTTATTCACAATCCTCATTTTGACAATGATAACAGTGATTTTATAAAAGAATACTTTGGAGGATAAAGATTATTACAAAATATAAAAATAAAATTTTATTTTTAATATAAAAAAAGATTTTGATAAAATAATTTGTAATAATATTTTTCAAGATTAAATATAAAATTTATATTTAATCTGAATCCACTGGTGAATCCTTCAACTTCTTTACCCTCTCAACTTTTCTTTCCAATTCTTTCACAGTATCAACAATAGAATCAAATTTTGTATAAATATCAATAAGTTTAAAAAGTTTCTTCTTTTTATCGGATTTTATTTTCAACCAAGAATACTCTCCTTTTCTTATTTTCTCCCACATCTCACATTCACCAGCCATTAAAACTCGTGAAAGATCAGCATTTTTACTCCGAAGAATCTCAAACTCTTCAATTATCTTTGTTCTTACTTCTTTCTCAAAATCTTTGAGTGTTTCAACATCCATATTTTTTTCTATCTCTGAAAAGAATTTAGCTTCCATTTATCTTTAGTTTATACTAATTCTCATTTTCACTCTCACTCTCACTTTCTTCTTCATTCAATTCTATTATTTGCTCTTGTACCGTGCAAATATGATGTAATACATTTTCTGTATCTTCTTCCAACTTTTTTGTTATTCTTTTTTCAATTAATTCCAATCTTTCTTCAATTTTTTCTTGATTTTTATCCATCTTTTCATTAATTTCTTTTAAAATTTTTACTATTTTTAATATATTGCCTCGTTTTTTCCCTTTAAAATCACATTTTTTTTCATCATCAAGATCAATACCTATTTTTTTTAAACTAGTAACAACCGTTTCTCCAATCGGACCTAATTTGTTTGATAAAGGAGGTAAACTTGATCTTTTTCTTCCTTCCATTTTATCTTTAATTATATTTTTTTAAATAAAAAATAATTTTCATTTTACTAACCTGTTTAATAAAACAGACTGACCTTTGATTTCCATTATCAACTCAATTATTTTCTTGAATCGATTATCACTCTTTAATACTGCAATATTAAGATATTCAAAACTATCGTTAAGCACATTATATATCTCATTAAGTTCAATCTTTACCAATTCAACTCTCGCTGACATTTAATCTAAACATTATACTAAATGAAAGAATCATATTGCATTAAAGATAAAATGGTAACACCTTGCAAAGAACCAAGTGGTTACCAAAACGATAAAAGAGGAAGAAAGCAATTCTTTTGTCATTGTTCAGTTTGTGGAATTAAAAAGGTGAGATATGTTAAAATGGCTCAAACTGGAGCTGGAGTAAAGAAAAGAAAAACTAAGAAGAAGACAAAAAACTAAATAGCCCGTCTGAGAAGGCGGGCAAGCAAACTGGAGGAGATGTCTTTGACACTGTTGTTGGGACAGCTGCAGATGCTTTTGTTGAACATGCTCTTCCTTGGATGGCAAAAAAAACAGTTGAAATGGGAAGGTATGGAGCAAGTGAATTAATGAGAAATAAAAAACTTCAAAAAAAGGCTGTAAATTATGGGATCAATAAATTGACTCCTTTTATCCAAGATTCTGTTGGATCGGCAATGGATCAACTTTCTACCAAAGTTAGGCCAAAGAAAAGATATAAAACCAACAGACGCGATTTGGATGGAGCTGGAATTGATCCAATGACTGTTGTAAAAAAAGCGCCAGAAATTGCAATGTCAACTACGCAAGAATTGATGCCATCTTTGAAACCAGTTTACGATCGATATAAATCTGGTGAAATAATGAAATCAGCTTTTGGATCGGATCATGGTATTACATCTGGTAAATTCTGGAGAAGACCCACAGCAGCTGAAGAAGCCAAGATGGGAATTATAAAAAAGGGTTCTAATCCTGAATTATTTTTCAAATTTGAAAAACCTTCTAGAAGAATGAAAAAGACAAGATTTTTTGAAAACAATCCAGAAGCTCTGGCAGATATGAATAATATCATTTCATCCAATCCTGATACATGGCCTCAGATCCTAAGAACCAAATATCAGATTATTATTGATAAACACTTCTGGGAAAATAATCCTCTGACAAGTTTTGGAGGTGGAGTTGACATTCACAAATGGATAGGAAAACTCCCAAAACCAAAAGCAGGATGGACACCAGGTAAATACAAGTATATGGGCCCTTATAATCCTCTTGAAAAACAAGTAACTTATGATCCTAAAACTGGAGAAGTAACTGAGTGGCACGTCAAACCTTTTAACAAAGTTGATGAAATTGCAGCTTATCATGATATTTGTTATGATATGGGAAAAAACAAAGGTGATTGCGACAGAGAAATGGTAGAATCTTTGAATCAGATTCCCTATGGTGAAATGCCAAAATGGGGATCAACTGCTCGATTCTTGATTAATACAAAACAAAAACTTGGACTTGGGCTTCAAAAAAACGCGCGTCGGCGTTGAGTAGTGATTGGTCTCAACAATTAGCCGACGAACTTCACAAACCAATCACAAGAAACTTTCAAAAGAGATCAGTCATCTCAAATGGAATTGATGATATCTGGGCTGCTGATTTGGTTGAAATGCAAAAGTTTAGTAAATGGAACAAAGGGATTAAATATTTGCTGATGGTTATTGATGTGTTTAGTAAGTATGGTTGGATAAAGGGATTAAAAGACAAAAAAACTGAAACTGTCAGTGAAGCATTTGATGATATTTTTGAAAGAGGGCGTAAACCAAAGATGTTGTGGACTGATAAAGGTTCTGAGTTTATCAGTAAACACTTCAAAGATTTTCTGAAAAGCAAAAGTATTAAACTATATCACACTGAAAATGAAGAGAAATCTAGTGTTGTTGAAAGATGGAATAAAACAATGAAAAACAAGATGTGGAAGATGTTTACTGTGAATAACAACACTGTTTACGTGGATAAGATAGATAAACTGGTTAATGATTACAATAATACTCGGCATTCTAGTATTAAAATGACTCCTGTTGAAGCGAGTAAAAAGAAGAATGAAAAAACAGTTTGGAATAATTTGTATGGTGAATCTATTTACTTGAAACCTGAGAAACCAAAGTTTAAGATTGGAGATCGTGTTAGAATTTCAAAGTACAAAAGAAAAGTATTTGATAAAGGTTACACGCCAAACTGGACAGAGGAAATATTTGTGATTGATAAAATTATTCCAACAAAACCTGTTACGTATTCAATTGTTGATCTGATGTCGGAATCAATAAAAGGATCTTTTTACGAACAAGAATTACAGAAAGCAAAACAGCAGACTTTTAGAATAGAAAAAGTTATCAGAAGAGATAACAAGAAAAAGATGGCATTAGTAAAATGGAGTGGATACCCTGATAAATTTAACTCATGGGTGAGTTTCAAGGACTTGGTTAATTTTTAATACAAATTTTGTATTAAAAATCTCATGTTTATTCCTCAATGTTGGAAATAAACAAATCTTCAACCTCAATGTCGGAAATAATCAAATCTTCATCCTCAATAATCACATCATCACTTTCACTATCAACTTCTTCCTCAGTTATTGTTAGAAGAGATTCTCGAGGTTTCAATGGTTTTACATAACACTCATGAACTTTTATTTGAATAGATGTTACAGTCTTGCTCAAAAATATTCCTTCAATTATCAACGCCATTTTGACATTGCAATACTGATCAATATATTTAAAAGGATTCAAATCTTTCTTCCCCCTGGTCTTGAATAGAGAAAGTATTTTCTTTGACTTCTCAGAGTAAATAAGTTTTGCGTAAAGAACTGGTGCAGCTGACTCATCTTTTTTTGTTTTCTTCTTTCCTTTTTTATCAACAAATTCAACCTGTTTGTAATAAAGGGGGGAAGACAAGTTTGATGCCATATCAGATCCGTATTCAGTTTCAAGATGTTTGCAGCATATTTCCCTGATATTATTCAAGCTATCAAAAAATGCTTTTTCCTCTGTATTTGGTTCGGTATCTTTTCCCCAGAGACAAACTGGAATACTGTAACCAACAAGTTTGTTATTCTCTTGGTTTTTCTTTTCATTTACTCCAAAAGAGAAAAGAAACGGAGTTTCAATTACGAGAGCACCTTTCTTTCCATTCGAGTACTTGATTTCAATTGGGATTCGTTTGTACTTGATTTTGCTATCTTTGACTTTGAATTCTTTGGCTTCATTGAAAATAATATTTTCTGGTGTAAGACGATCGTAACTTGACAACTGCATTTTATTATTAGAAAATATTATTTTTTAAATCAAAATTATTTTTCAAAAATAATATTTTCTAATAATAAAATGGTTAATGATTTCCCTGAAGATCTTTCTTTTGAAGTTAGCCCACCAATGAAACTAAAATCAAGTAATTTTTTTAAAATTGAACCAAAAATGGAAATAGAATCGTTTGATATGAGTCAAAAAAAAGAAATATTCCTTAATCATCCCTTCAAAATTCTCCTGTATTATTTAAGAATGTACCCTCCTGACAACAAAATATGGCAATATATGAATTTGTGTGATTTTTACTTTGATATGTTAGATACTTATAATAGATTTGGAATTAGTTTTAACAGAACTGATAATCTTTTTCCTGATAACTGCCTCTATGTAGTAGAAAATAATATATTTAAAAAAAAACCATGGGAAATTAATTTTAAGAGTAAATATGCTATACTTTTTAATAATTATGATAAAAAAACTCTTTTTTTTAATAAAGTAAAAAAGATTGATCTAAATAAATATGACAGAGGAGAAAAACCACTTTCAGATTGGGAAAAAGAAAAAAGAAAAACAATCAAAGAACAACATAATATTTATCTTAAAGTTGCATTAATGGTCCCAAATGTTTATAATAATGATTCATTTTTTAAAAAATCAATAAATGGAATAATAGATGATTACAATGCCGATATTATTACATATTTTTATCTAATGTATACAAATGACGAAGATGATGAATATTTAAAAAAAAAATACAAAAACATTATAAATTTGGTAAGAAATATTCACGATCTTACTGAAAATAACATTGATGATTATCTTGGTATCACCCACCCCTCCCCAAAACCATTTTGATAAACATTTCTACAATATAAATAAATCAAAATTATTTTTATATTTATAAATAATCTTTTCTAAATATATTTTGTAATAATATTTATCATAATTCTTTCATCCAACCCACCCACCCCATCTCCAAACAAATCCGATAAACATTTCTACAATATAAATAAATCAAAATTATTTTTATATTTATAATTAATCTTTTCTAAATATATTTTGTAATAATATTTTTCGCGATTGAAACTATCAATCCAACCCACCCACCCCAAAACAAATCCGATAAACATTTCTACAATATAAATAAATCAAAATTATTTTTATATATATAATTAATCTTTTCTAAATATATTTTGTAATAATATTTATCGCGATTGAATTCTTCTAGAGTAGTTATAAGAGGATGCCTTGCCCACAACTTTTACCACCGATTATTTCTGTCATTTCCGCGAGCCCGCAGGGCGAGCCATTAATATCATAAAGTGTCAAATAAACACAAAAATGACAGAGTTAATGGAAAATTTTAAATATTTCAAAAATTCTTTTAGTATCAAAATATGACAGAGTTAAACTTGAAATAAAAAGTGGGTGCTTGACGGGCTAAAATTTCCCATTAAGTCTGTCATTTTTTGTACTGATGAAGTTAGTATGAAGTTAATCAGAGAAATGACAGAAATAATCGGTGGTAAAAGTTAGGGGTAAGGCATCCTCTTATAACTACTCATTCTATCCTTTTATGTTCCTGCATCCGTCTCATTCTGTGTTCATGTCATGTCTGTTCCCACATTTAACCGGTCAGAGGTACAAGCTATATGCTTGGCGCTTGTGACTTCACAGAATAACCCAAGAAAAACCGTGTGACCAATCAGAAGCCCCTGGTGGGGAGAACCGCTCCCATATGAAACGCGCGGGCTTGCTCTTTGTATCGTTTCGAGATAGGGGCTGCAGAGTTTGGTTTCAGTTGCATTTAGGGTGTTCCTGCTAATGCCAAATGTCGTTATACATGTACTTCGTTCAAGTATAATCTCCTTTTGAGGTCAAATACAGTCATATCCGCGCTCAGAAGGTTTAATTCTCAGTGTGTGGAGGATGTTCGACGTCACATCCGAATTCGCCGAGGCTGCTCAATTTTAATTCCTTCGACAAGAAAACCCTTCTCTTTCATATGCATCCACCCCGTCCCCCCCCCCCCCCCCCCCTCCCCATCTGCCAGGGTCAGAACCGGCGTCACCTGAGTTTATCACCAATTTTGAATTATCCCATGTTTTTTGATAGACTCAAGAAGGGCATCGTTTAGGGTATGGTGGTTCTTAATTTAATTGGCCCCTATGAATGTTCAGTTGTGAAATAAGTGTAATCACAGGACCTAAGTCACTGCTGTGATTACGTGTTGAGAGTTTGAACAATAAAGAAGGAAGATGTGAACGAACTGTTTAGACAATTTTGCACCACCAACATGCTATTTTTCATGGAGGGGCGTTGATGTTGAATGAAATTGATCATCTTGGAATGGTCAGGTCTTACATAATAGTTTTGTAAGCTTATGCACCGTTTACTGGGAATAAAGAAAAACTGGAAGGAACTAAAAGACAATCAGTAATTCGACTGAGGTTAACTTGTTTATTAGGTTCTCTATTCTCGCATTCACTCAATTACAACGGGGTTGCAAAAGAGGTTACTTTGCCAACTTGTACCGAAAACCTTATTTTTGTACCAAAATTCTGGGCTATGATTGGTTCAATTAACAAAGCTCCGTCATCCAAGGTCTAGTCAGTCCCTGGTCCTTCATCACAGTATCAGGCATACCGTAAAATTACGAAAATAAGCCCCGGGGCTTATATTTTTCAAAGGCCCTTTTTGATTGGCTTATCTACGGAGGGAAATATGCGTTTCAAAATCGATTGGGCTAGCCTTATAGTTGGAAGTAAATTTACCGTTTTTGCTTTGTTTTACTTTGTATTTGAGGGCAATTTTCCAAGTACAAGCACCCGGAGGGCTTATATTTGGAGGGGTGATTTAACGGAGCCAGTAAAGAGAGGGTACTTTGCAGTGATTTGAAAATGTTCTCTCGTAGGTGCTAGTAAACTAATTTTTCTGTGGACACAGTTCAACAAAATTCAAAATTCATATGCTATTCACACTGTTGATAAACACCGTAACCTAGAAATAATAATCATTTTTCCTCACTTTTTGTGGATTTGGAGAAGCGAGCCTAGTAATTTCTCCAATTTTTGGCATTCGCCAGATGCAAATTTAGGGCATTCGGCAGTTTGACAGTTGAGCGTTCTAAAATCTGTATTTTGAAATATTTCCCAAAACGAAAGTCGTTTCATTTACTTATGAACTAAGATGATTTACTGGGCAAAGTTTGAGGGCAAACTATTTTTCGACCCCGAATGCACCGGACCGCTTTTACAGACACTGCCTCTTAATTCGGATGACGTTACTGGACACAATGACCCAAATTCCGCTTGTGAAACTTTTTTGAGCAAATATATTGCTTCATATAATAAGTGCTTCCCTCTGAAAAAGGTAAAGCAAGAAATGGTCATTTGAACCAGAGTTGGTTGTCCAAGGGTCTTCTCAAATCTATAAAAAGGAAAAATATTTTATATAAGCGCTATCTCTGTAATCCCTCTTCTGACCGCAAAAATCAATACAAAAAATACAGAAATAAATTAATTAGTTCTTTACGTGCCGCTAAACGTATATATTATGCGAAGAAATTAGAGGAATGTAAATCAAATATGAAATCAACTTCGACTATACTCAATGAAGTAATTAATAACAAAAAAGTAAAAGTAATTTACCAACGACGTTTAATGTTGATGAAATTTGTGCTAGCTTTCGTGCAGGAACTGCTGAAGGCTATGACCAAATTACTCATGATGAACGTAATTAAAGAAATAATAGATTTAATTGTCCAACCATTAAATAAATGTACATAACGAATTTATCTTTAAGTTCTGGTACTGTTCCCGATCAAATGAAGATAGCCCGAGTTGTTCCTTCATTTAAAGCAGGTGATCTCTCTCTGTTTACCAATTATAGACCAGTTTCTGTTTTGCCGGCTTTTTCTAAGATTCTAGAAAGGATTGTTTATAATCGTTTGATCAATTTTTTGAATAAATTTAACATCCTTTCTAGTAATCAGTATGGTTTTAGGAAAAATCACTCTACTGCCTATGCGTTAATTCTTTTATATGATAAACTCTCAGATGCGATTGATCAAGGAAAAGTTACCTTGGGTCTATTTATTGACCTATCCAAAGCCTTCGACACTGTGAACCATGATATCCTACTTGCTAAAATACAGTTTTATGGGGTTCGTGGTGTTGCATTACAGTGGTTCAAAAGTTATCTTTCTTGTAGAACTCAATTTGTAGAGTACAATGGCTGTAATTCTTCCTCTAAATACATCAAATGTGGAGTGTCTCAAGAATCGATTTTAGGACCTTTATTGTTTTTGTTATACATTAATGACTTTGTGTAATGTGTCAAAGGCCTTGGATTTCATACTTTTTGCCGATGATATCAACATATTTTTTTCGCATAACGACCCAAATCAACTGATGGAAATTGTGAATAATGAATTGAAGAAACTATCAAGCTGGTTTCAGGCTAATAAGCTTTCTATTAACATAAAAAAATCTAATTTTATTCTATTTAAAACAAAACAAAACAAGCAAAAACTTGACTTACATTTTTCAATTAATGGTATTGAAATTGATCGTGTAAATGAAATTCTGTTTTTGGGAGTTATACTTGATGAACACTTATCTTGGAAATCTCAAATACAAAACGTAGCAAGAAAAGTCTCAAAATCAGTGGGCATTATTTACAAATCAAGTTTTTGCCTTAATAAGACCTCTTTTATGTACTCTCTATTATAGTTTAGTTTATCCTTATTTACATTACTGTGCGACTGTGTGGTTCTCAACTTATCAGTCAAATCTTAAGCGTTTGATTAGTTTCCAGGAGTTCTTTTGATGCACATGCCAATCATATCTTTGTATGCTTACGAATTCTAAAATTTGAAGACATTATCAAACTCCAAATAGGTAAAGTTATGTACCTTTATAAAAACGGACTGCTTCCTGATAGTTTCAATGACATGTTTTTGCTTAACTGTGACATACATTCATATAACACTAGGAACAACAATTATTTCCGTTTGCTCTACTGTAGGACAAATGTAAGGAAATTTTCACTTCGTTTTCAAGGGCCCAAAATATTTAATTCCCTTAGCTCTGAAATTCAGAATGCCTCTAGTACTGCTTTGTCTAATTCTAAACTTAAGTCATTTTTTTTCTTGGTTTAAGCACACTTTAGTCTCCTAATGCTTGTGTGCAGTTTTTCGCTTCTTTCGCTTTTTTTCCTTTTTTCTTGTTTATTCTTGCATTATTTTTTTCTCACCTTTTTTTTCTTTTGCACTTACACATTCAGCCTTTTCTATTTTTATCCTATCTTAATGATTAATGATTATTTTCTATTATGCGTATTTAGAGTTAAATTGCCGATGTCAGCATTGTAATTATTAATTAGGTATTATAATCTTAAGGTGCGTTCGATTGGGAAATCTGGATTTAGATTTTAAAATTCGGATTTCGGATTTGCAATCGAACGCGAAATCCAAAAACAGAAATCAACGCTGCAATATTTGTTTTTGGATTTTCCTTTTTACCGTTCGATTGGGAAACCCGAAGAAGGATTTGAAAAACTGTCCTTAGGAACAGCCGTCTTGCATGCACACGAATAATTAGTAAAAAGAAGGCCGCTGTTCACAAGAACAGTTTTGCAAATCCTTTTTCGGATTAACCAATCGAAAGACAAAAAGGGAAATCCAAAAAATCCGGATTTGGATTTCTCAAGTGAAATCCACCCTGAGGACGGATTTCTCGAAGTTGAATTCCGTTTTCGGATTTCGCGTTCGATTGGGAAATCCAGATTCAGATATCCAGATTTTCCAATCGAACGCACCCTTAAAAGGTGGTCCTATTAATAAGCCTTATTGGCTTTCTTGGGCTTCCTTGCCTTATCTTTTTTTTTTTAATTTCTCTACTTTGTGTATGGCAAAAATGATAATAAACAATAAACAATAATAAAAACGAAAACAACTCAACCTCGTTCCCAGGTCCTCTCGGTTAACGGTTCATTAACCTGTAGCGGGCTACATTTTTGACGCCATTTCCCCGGTAAACACAAAATTCTTCCTAATTTGGTCATCAGTGACTGATTATGGTGAATTATGCGTGTGCTTTTATTTTGAATGAATAATAAAATAATTAATGATGTACCCTGGGGAAATGGACTAACGTTTAAGATGATAAATATAATAGCTGGCATTAATCAGAATCAAAGAAGGTTGTAATATTTTTCAACATTTAATTCTCTTTACTAAAAATAAACTAACACACAGAAGGAAGGGAATCATGCTTCCTCTTCCTTTTTTTTAAATATTTATAACCAGATGTTCGAGAGGATTACTTAGGGACTTAATGAAGCATGCTTATCTAGCTTTTCAGGGTAAATGAGACCTGTAAGAGTTCGAGCGCGATTCGTGTTATGTAGACGAGCGAAATGATCAGTCATAAGCATGAAAAACTTCGTAACCTTTCTCTGAAGTAATAAATGAATGTATACAAAAAACATAGCATGTTTGCCGCGAGTGTTTTTCTTCTATGTAGACTTGACTCTTGACATCTTTTGAATAGAAATTGAACTTTAGGAAGAAAGTTTTTTTTTTTTTCCAAATTTCGAGCAAAACCTACACGAGAAAAATGTGAGTTGAGCTTTGAGGGATAATCGTATTTAACAAGATTGAAAATCTCAGTTTATTTTTCTATCTGGCTGGGAAAAAAGTTTTAACAAATTACTTGACAAAATTTACAATTTAGAACATTAATAGATGACAAGCTAAACTCATCAACATAAAAGTTATCTGAGTGTTTCTTTCACAGCTTGCCTCACTTCTCTGATCTTGCAACGGTACAACAATGGATTTAATGATCGGGGAATTAAGGAAAACTAGAGTGCCTGTAAGTTGCCCGGCGATGTAAACCGACAAAATCATCCCTATTTGACCTGTTAAAACTTGGGCGATATGATGAGGTAAATAACAAATAATCAACGCTATATTAGTACAGACAATGTACTGTACACTCCTTTTATGTATACAACTATATTCAGTGGAACTGCTTGGCTCAGTTTCCCCTAACTCTGAACATGAATTTGATAATAACGCAGAGCGAGGAAAATTTTTGTGTAAGAAAAAAGTAACGTAAATAGACAGAGAGACACAGTTATGGCAACATAAGCGCAGCTGAATGGACCAACAGTAGATAAAACCCATATAGCGACTACTATTATATTTGCCCTCTTTCGAGTAATAACTTCTCTGTATTTGAACCCGAACGACAAAACGAGAAGCCTGTCCACACTTATTGTAGTCACTGTTATCAAAGATGCTAAGCAGAGTATAACAGCTGCGATAAAACCGGTCAGGCCTCTGTAATAGCAAATAATCATTTTTTCGTTCACCTCGGAAAGCGAATAAACCGCACTCACGGGCTGCACAATAACACCAACACAGAGATCAGTTATCGCTAGGTTACAATACAGGATTTCGGACGCCGGTTGAAGTGAGGTTTCCTTGTGTAGAGCGGCTAGGATAAGAGTGTTTCCCAGCAATGCAGTAATGGAAAGAAAAATATTAATCACTGCAATGAAGATGAGCTGGTCGTTAACTTCAGCAGGGAATTCTGCCTGAAAACAGCGCAATTGTGTGTTTGTCAGGTTCCTCTTGTCATTTTCGGCAAAATTCTTGGTTAGTTCTGCCATAGAGTCTGCAATGCAAGGACGTGCAAATAAACCTGACTGCCGTTCGTGTACGTTGTGACATTATGCTGTCATTGGATAAGGGCGAGAATGTTTTCCTTGCTTTATTGGATCTGTCGGCAGCATTTGATACCGTTCACAATTCCTTGCTGCTGGCGCGACTGCAGAAATCATTTGGCACCAGAGGAACTGTACTGCAATGGTTCGATTCTTATCTTTCTCAAAGAACTCAGTTTGTAAACATCAATGAGGCGAATTGTACCGTACGAGACCTTCCCGTGGGTGTTCCCCAAGGTTCAGGTCTGGGACCTGTACTCTACCTTCTGTGTACTGCGCCACTTGCTAAAGTGATAAGATCTTATGGCTTAGATTATCATCTGTACGCCGACGATACTCAGTTATACTTTGCATTCAAATCGGTGGATGTGGATGCTGCTACATTGAGGGTGCAGTTCTGCAATATGTCGCTGGATGAATCTCAACGAATTGAAGCTAAACCACGACAAGACGGAGGTCATGCTCATCCACTCAAAGTATCGTCCCTCCCCATCCTTTCAGTCCTTATGTGTTGGTGATGAGAGCGTGGCTGCCTCTCAGTCGGCTAGGTGTAATATCTTTGATGAGCACATGTCTTTTCATGCACATGTGTCTAGCATCTGTAGATCATCATTTTATCATCTCAGGAACCTATCTAGAATTAGGAAGTATTTTACAAAAGAATCAGCAGAAGTTGCTGTTCATGCATTTGTCACATCGAAACTAGATTACTGTAATCCATTACTATACGGCTTACCTAAGTATCAGTTACAAAGATTGCAGTATGTACAAAACACGGCGGCTAGAGTTGTGTTGCAAGTGAGTATAAGTTTCAGCATATCACACCTGTTTTGTGTGAGCTTCACTGGCAACAGATTCAATATCGTATCATTTTCAAGATTCTGCTCCTCGTGTATAAATCACTGAATGGGACATCGCCCAGCTATTTAGCTCAGAAACTATATTATCGTTCTCATACTAGATCATTGAGGTCTGTTGGTAATGAACTTTTCATGCAACCTAGATCGTATACCAAGACCTACGGAGATAGAGCATTTGCTGTTCATGCACCAAGAGAATGGAACTTAATACCCTATGAAATTCGGAAGTACAACACCATCTCGAGTTTTAAAAGATTACTTAAGACGTACTTGTTTACTAAATTCAGTAATAACGGATCATTGTTTTTATAGATTTGTATAATTATATTCCGTTAGTTTTGAATTTTTCCCTTTTTTTTATCATTATGAATAAGATGGTTTAATAGTTGCTTTAGTTTTATTTTTTTCCTTTTTTACTCATTGTAAATATAATAGGATATGGTTGTAAATTTGTAAATATTTTTCAATAATGTTGTTTACATGACTGTAAAGCGCCTTGAACATAGGATAAGAGCGCTATAGAAATAAAGTTATTATTATTATTATTATTATTATTATTATGTTGTTGTTGTTGTTGTTTGTCTCTTAAATTTGCTTAACAGCCAAGACGCCAATATTCTATCTTGTAACGTCAGTCAAACTGCTGTTGGGCCTTTATGTGCGAGAGCTGGTGTTGCGATTGTTATGATAAGCAGAAGGGAGATCGTACTCAATATCATGGAAAACGAGACCTTGTGTCCTTCTAAGTAACTACACACATATAGCTAGTTTTTTGTAGTATAGCTGGTGTTGGAATTGGGAACTGGGAACTGTTGATACTACTAAATATTTAGAGATCAACCTCTCGCATGACTTACTCTGGAATGATCATGTAAATGCAATTACCACCAAAGCAAACAAGACTCTGAACTTTCTACGCCGCAATCTCCGCACGTGTTCGGCTAAATCCAAAGAACAAGCATATAAAGCCCTTGTGAGACCGATTGTTGAATACAGTGCCACTGTCTGGGACCCTAACGTAGCTAAGAACATACAACAGGTTGAAATGGTTCAACGCCGAGCAGCTCGCTGGGTACTCGGGCGCTACGATAGATTGGACAGTGTAACTGATATGTTATCTTCTCTTAAATGGAGATCTCTGGAGCTCAGGCGATCTGACGCACGTCTTTGTATGTTGTACAAGCAGTGTAATGGATTAGCCACTTACGAACGCGACAAGCTTCCGAGAGAACATAAGAGCGGAATGAACACCAGGCAATCGTCTCTCTGGCATCGATTTAAAGAGCCACATTGTACATGTGATTATTATAAGAACTCTTTTTACCCTAGGACAATTGCACAGTGGAACAATCTCCCACCAGAAATTGTAGCATCTACTTCGCCATGTTCATTTCGGCAATCCCTGTGTAATCTTACATATTGATTAGTAATTTTATGTTATTATTGTATTCATTGTTGGCATTATTATTATTATTATTATTATTATTATTATTATTATTATTATTATTTAAAGCAGTCTGCAATACTCTGTTGAGGGTGAAGACTTAATTGGTAAATAAATAATAATACTTATATAGCGCCGATATCAATATTGCTATTTTCATCAGCGCTTAAAAATAAAAATATTTAAAATAAAAATAAAAATAAAATAAAATAAAAATAATAATAAGTGCATAAAGTATACATGCCAAAAAGTGCATGAACCAACCAAAAAGAGTAAAACAATTATGTCAAGCAAGCAAGAGGAAGTAATATCCATCAAAACCATTCAGTATGTAATAAGAAACTGGCTTCTTTGTAAAAGCAACACACGTTTTATTTTAAACTGGTTTCGTACCATTTTTCTTTATCATTATTCTGATTTCCTGCTTCCGCAAAAGAACAATATTTTAATATGGCTATAGCGTGTCACTTATGACGAGCGTGTCACTTATATGACGTTCATGATGTCTTAATGGCGTCATCGCTTTAACTGATACACTGTTGTTAATATTTCTATATTTTCCTTAGGCTTTGATATCTACATTTCATTGGCTCTCCAATAAAATCCTAAAACCAAACCTTCCTAAGAACACATACCCCTCTAGCAGAGATTTCTTTCCGGCATGGCTTTTCAGTAGCATTTGCAGTCGTCAGCGTTGTGAGGTTGGCTTGTTGTCGGGGCCGCGTACGTAAACAATCCTACGCGAATTAAAGTGACGCCTACACACTTGCTTAAAGCCATGCCAGAAAGAAAAAAATTTGTTCGCTAGGTAGTAAAAACACGGGTGTACATAGATTAATAGAGGCACATTTCTTTCAGGGTCCTTTATCTAGATGGTCGCGTAAATGGTTAGGATGTCATATGTAGGTAATAGATATACTCTGACACCATTCCTCGCTTTGTTAATGATCACTTAAGAAAATCTCTTTTTGGCCATCCTCCATTGACCAATTTGTTCCGGTCAGAACGGCTGCCTATGTAAGTCTTAATGGACCTCGTGTTTATCTTGGCGTAAGGGAACTAGGCCAATATCATGCAGACATCTTGACTTTTTTTTGGTCAATAAATAATGTCTGTGCTGTACTGTCTTATTCCTTAATTTGTTTTAGTAACAAACAGTGAAAAATTCAGATCAGTTTCTGCGAGAGTGAAGTTATTGGGATTTGGACAAAACGAAAGACAGTAAAATTATTCCCCAATTTAGCACTCGTCACCATGTGATTACACATACTAAAAGCCGCGACTATTATAAGAACCTAAATTTTCCCAAGTTAGCCAAACAGGTTCTTACAAAGGTTTTTAATAGGTCTTTCTTTTCTGAAGAAAAAAATACATTGTAGCTAAGAGCATTTAGTGGTATTCAGCTTATTTCTTGCATAAAATCTACACACCAGTACATTGCATTGCAGTTGGAGCGATAAGGCACTTACGTCTCCTAGGAGGATGCCGAGTGTTGACTAATGTTATTTGCTTAATTATATAGAATTTTTAAATAGATGTTAGAAAATAAGAACCGGTTTCAAATATTAGGCTAAACAGGTTCTTGAAAACCAGGCTCACAGTCGCAGGTTTTTACTGCAACTCAACTGATGAAATCCAGTTTTTTAAGTGACTAATTTGAGAGAGAAAAAAACATGAGTTTAATAAATAATTTGTTTTGAAACGTTCAAATTTGCTGCCATTTTGGCATGGCACACCATTCGTCCATTCGTGTTAGTCTTCTCTCGGAGGCTTCTCAGAAACAAAGGAAATCTGACGTAGATAAAGAAACTATGACGTAAATAAAGGAACACGGGACTTTAGATTTAAGAAATATTTCTTCTATTTTACAAACTGAGGCAGCTGTAAGAGAGTAAGATGCGTTGCAGTTAGCTGCAGTTGCGGAACCAGGGGAGGGGCCCAAGGGGCCAAGCACCCGCCCTCATTTTTGGACCAAAAACGTTTTTGGAGACCACCCCCCCTTATCTAAGAATCTGGATGAGCGGACACCCCCCCCCCCCCCCCCCCCCCCACATCTCAAGGTCTGGATCCGGCACTGAGATCTAGCAACACTGGCGACCAGTGGTTGATTGAGTTCCTGCATTACTGTATCAAGGAGTAACATAATTATGAGCTTGTGAATGTCATGTTCAGCGAAAAACATTCAAAAGCTTCTTCTAATTACTTTTTGAAGAATGCCTGTCTCCTGCACATTAAATGCCCGCGATAAAGTCGGCGAGTTAAACTGTTTTGCAAAACAGCAGCCATATTTTCAAAGTTGTTCCCAACAAGTACATCTGTTTTCCTTTTGAGTCTTTCTACCAACAAAATAATCCTGAAGCATTGTTACAGTAAACTTAAATGCGGCGCCGCCGAGCAACCTCGTGTTATTAAAAACTTGTTTCCTGATTGGCTCTTACCATGTACGTGCAAACTTTGAGAGAAACTCTGAAACCGTTATCATCTTGACGGTTTCATTTTAGCAATGCAGTTTTGAGATTGAATTTATAAAAACATGGTCGTTTTTAAAGAGGTAGCTTTGAATGTTTATCATGAAATAGCAGCATTTAAAAAGGCTAAAATATGAGAAGAACTGAGCATAAAATATTCATTATAAAAAGATTTTTTGTGGTTTTTAGGCTAGCTGACAAATAAATAGAATTAAAATCTTCACATGGTACCGTCATATATCAAAAAATGATGCAAATAAACTCGAATATATATCAGTACTTAACTCCGGTTTTTAGACGTACCTTTTAAATCCTGTCTTTAGAGTCAGATTTTTGCTTTTAATGGTTGAATAAATATTTATGAACTAAAAAAAGGCTCAACTGCGAACACTGTATCTCAGCGATTCTTATTTTGAAAAGTTTGCCAAGGCCTTTTCAAAAGTCATATTTGATTAAAAATAGAAACTCGAGAGATGAAATCTTATGGTCGTCAACATTTAACGGAAGTTTAAAGCAAAGTCAAGTTTAGTCTTGGACACCCAGATCTCTTTCTAAGCGGGTTATTGTAAATTGACGGTGATTATGTTTTTTTTTTTGTGGTTTATCCTTTATAATAAAATGAAACTGTTTACGATAAACAAGCTTTAAAATTTAGGGCTTACAAAAATGGCTTATAACGTGGGAGGAACTGAAAAACAGACGAAAGTTCATTCTAAAGACCTTATGGCCTTAAGCCAGAAGCATCACAGGAAGGCATGCAAGTAATGCAGTCTAAATAATTTGCATATAGTTAAACTAAGTTCAACAAATTAGCAAAGAAGCATTCAAGTGCATAATTGAGAAGCAACATGATTCGACTGCTTTCTCTGTAGCTATCCTGGAGTAATCAAAACCATGCTTCTTTCGTGGAAACATATTGTTTTCTTGTCCTTAATAGCACTAAAACCGTCAAGTAGTTTTGTAAGTGAGGGACATCTCAAACTATATGGCTATGTAAGTGTCCCTTATTTAATAACCCCTTCGCTTAATTTGAAAACATCTGTTGTTGTTTTACGACTTCAGAATCTGTTGCTTGCTTTGCCAACCAAGTCAAACTTTTCTATTTTTGTTTTTTTGTTGAAAGAATTTTGCTTTCTTAGCAAGCTTCTGTGGAAACGCAAGTGGGCCTGTTGTGCAGTACAGACTCTCTTATCCGCAGGTAGTGCAGCAAGTGATCTATTTAATTATCGATTAACTAACTGTCGTACAACCGTTTTATCACTAAAGATTTTAAGTTCTTACATGCAACCTTGGTCCATCTGTCAATTGTTACTTTAGTCAGTGACTGTATCTAAAGCTAGAACATAGTTTTATGGGGAATCCACAACAGATCTTTGAACCATTTAAAACAGAATTTGTAGCCAACCAAACGCCCATAACAGCCATGTTTGATTTCTAAATTGCGGTACGATTGACACAATAACTGACATTACGTACTGTCAGGGACCACAATCATTCCCCGGCACAAATAAAGATCTAGTTTAAATCAATTGCAGTTATAATTATTTCCTTCTGTTTCTTTCTTCTTTTCTTTTAATTTTTTTCTTACAATAAATGACAAATAATACTTAATTTTCATAAGCAATAATTAATATATAACAGCTGTTACCGAACCTTCACTCACCCGTCAGAAAGTACCTTTTGGCCAAAAATAGACTTGAAGAATTAAGAATTGTCAGCCTAAGGGACGGACCATTAGAAAAATTATGGGGGGAGGGGGGGGGGGGGTGGGGAATTTTCAAGCCGCAGGAATTTTTGTTCGTTATCAAATTCCTTGTATGAATTTTTTTAGGCCATAGCATGGATATTTTTAGGGTTAATTGGTGTGCATGATTTTTTTTTCATTTAATTTTCACTTGCGCGAATATTTTTTTGGTACTTCGCGCTACCCCCCCCCCCCCCCCCCCTCCATAAGTTTTCTTATGGTCCGTCCCTAATTTATTCGTTTTCCACTATTACTGACAAATCGTATCGCGTAGTGTCTGTCGGAAGGCTTAATTAAGCGACGAGCCCGCACAGTATAGTGGGTTGCTACACGATAACTACTATCATAACAAATTTAATCAGCTATAAAACAACGTTTCTCAGTCATAATCACACGTTTGTACTCGGAAATTGCTCTCAAATTAAAAAAAAAAGCAAAGGAAAAACTGTACAGTAACACATAATTTTTTGCATTTGCCAAAGAACTATAACGTGTGCCAAATGATTGAGTCAAAAAGCCTCGCATTATATTGCTGTTTGTGTAGTTCACTCTTCAGTCTTGTCTTGGATTTCCTCGGTCCATATAGACAAAGTACTTGCTGAGTTTTAGAAAGATCTACGTCCTCAAGGCGAGTTTCTCTAAAAACTTGCTGCAAATTACTGATTAATTATATAAATTTCGTTCTAACTATAACCTAGCCAGTATAAGCCTTGCCGATTTGCCGCGGTATATAAGCCCCTCCAAAAATAAGCCTCTCAAAAAGGGCCTTTGAAAAATATAAGCCCCAGTGTTCATTTTCGGAATTGTACGGTATCCGACAACGTTAGACTTTAGTTGAATTAATTGAATACACTTTTTCAGTTTCATTATAAAAAATGCAACTCATGACCTAATTGCACACTTGCAATTTATTCTGTTAGGAGTACTGTTGTTACAAGTTGCTCAGTTATTTTCAAGACCAATGGTGGAGAATCTGGCCGCGACCTGAAGTGGTTTGTATTCACTCGATAATTAATATAATAATATATAATAATATCTGATGGCCTAAAGGATATAAATTCCCCATTATGTTAAAAGACGGCACAGTATGCATTCTTAAAGTTTTATTGATGTTTTTGGAAAAAAATAATCTTAATAATCTTTAATAAAGTCAATTTATGAGACCATACGAGTCTAACTAAAATCCAGTCGCATCGTTTTTGGCTGAAGAATTCATTCTGAAGTTTATCAGAACTTATTGGAATTTAATTTAGAGTTTATCAGAATATATTTTCTGAAGGTTAGAGCAGAGTCGTTTCCATTATCAGGAATTAGTCCATGTCAATTTGTGCCCGGGATTAATTTACCAAGGCTTAAATTGATGTTGAATTAATTAAATTGTATTAAAAAGAGAAATTTCCCCTCCCCTACGATGGGGTTTACTTCGATACAGTCAAAATACGATTTAAAAATATCGACGACCTTCTGTTATTCACCCAAATTGATTTCTAAAAACTCAGCAAGGGTGAAGCACTAAAAAGTGGGTGAGGGTGAGGGGGGGGGGGGGGGGGAGAGGGGTTGGGGAGGTGGGGGAACGCATACATTGTGATGACAAATGCAATACCTGACTTACAAGCGTTTAATAGACAGCTGTCACTTTTACTGCAAGCCAACAGCCTCACATTGTTTATATGAATTATTATTCAAGGCGATATCTTCTCATGATAACTTGCATCATTACACTAACTAGTACGATATTCTGGAACCTATTGGCTTTAGTTAGAAGTGTTTTCAATGCATACCCTCCGCCATCATCAAGAGGCCGAAGGAGCGTGAAAATGTTTATTCGTGGAGTAGGGTAGTGGGAGTAGCGGGGGATGGAAATGATTGAAAGAAGGCCGGTTTCCCTTCGTCCTCTATAGCAAAAGCCCGTATACAGGGACTACTGCGGATGAAGATCCTCCTGGCCAGATTTCTGAAACCGTTGCCGCCAAAAAAACCTCTTCTGTCGAACAGTTTTGTTTTTGCTCAAAATCAAATTTAAAGTAAATATAACCATCTGATTAAGAGTGCAAACATTGCTTTTTTTCCTCTTCTCCTCCTTTCTTCAACTGAGTCGCTCGTTCTTTTTGCTCCTTTTTCTTCGTTGGTGTTATTTTCAAGCTTATCGGACTCAAAAAACCTCAGCATTTTGAATCTTTTTGACTCAAATGGTGGCAACAGGATTTCCTTAGGTTCGTTTTCAAAGAATCGGCCAGAATAACAACTGTTACAATGTTATAAATTACTAAAAAGTTCAAGTGCTGCCAAAAATCAGGGGTTCTTTAGCACAAAAAGTCAGTTTATATTTGTTGGGCTAATTCTTGCCGCACAGAAGGAAGGATTAGATGTTCTATGCTTTCTATTTACAGGAATGTCAAGACAAGGTCAGAATCCTGGAAGATCACCACAGTCAAGTTCTTAATTTGACCACAAACAGCTCGCGAGGCGACTGTCACGTGGTGGTGTCTGAAAATGGTTCAAATATTTTATGCCAAGGTAATGTAGGCCTACAGTTTTACTTTCTATAGGATGGTTGGATTGTAGAAAAGTTATTTAAAAAGAAAAGACAACCAAAGGGAAAGGAAAACCAAACCAAACAAAAAATAGTTAAATGTAATTGGGATGCATAGGAAATCCTCCAGCTCGTTTTCCACAACAGTGTACAAAACAAGTATTATTATTATTCTACAGTATCGACCATTTCCGCGTGGGCCTTTGTTGAAGACAACCCTATATATTCTCGAATCGTTAAATTCCTGATGTTTTTTTCGTACTTTTGAATACGACGCCCCAAATGCCTTCTGATGTCAGGTGGAAGAGTGATCGATCTGACAAACAAATACGCAATTTATTTCAAGTCAGTCAAAAATAGGCTTAACCAATGTAGCTATGACATAGTTTAGACGTGCTGTAAGAATGAAACTTACTGAGTACCCTACTCCCTTTATAAAATCGCGCTTTTAATACCACCTAATGTCACGGCCTATCAGGAATTTGCAAGGTTACGCGGGTGTAACTAATAGTCAGGTTGAAGTGGAAAGGATTGTTTTTTGCAGCCTTTGTCCAGCAATCGTATTTGTTTTCGTTTCCTTTTTAACTCGTGGGTACGCGCGAGCGTACCACGAGTTTTTGCAGGGGGACAAGGATATGCAAATGAGTCACTCGCTCACTCGTAGTAGACGGTTCCGTAATTAATCGTAATTAATCGGGTCCGCACTCGAGAGTGCGAACACCTATCGTTTCCGAAGAAACACGCACTTGGATTAAATTCCTTGCTGAGCGTGTATCGTTTGCTGCTCAGAGTTTTCTTCGTTGCGAATTTTCCACAGCACGGTTAGGCGTCTTACTAAGTTTAAGACACGCAGGAGTCTTTCAAGTCAATACGATGGTTCACTCGGGGATTGGATTTCAAGAGCCTTTGACTCGTCCAGGCGATAAACTTGACGAGAAGATGAGCATTTGCTCGTCGACTCCCCAAGATCACGGGGGGTATACAAATTCCAGCTTGCTGGAGAGTGATCTTAGAGAGAGAAAATGTCATGCTATGCTATTCTTTGAGAACCTGTATGAACCAAATGAGCAGTTTGTTGAGCGTTTATCCTTATATGAGCGAAAACAGATTTTGTTATTGAACAACCTGACGACTGAAAGTACGATGTACGCTTTGAAGATGCTTAACCGAAGAACTTGCGTGTCTAACCAAGACGAGAAACAACGGTTGGAGGAGTTAAGCTTCAATGAATTAGGTAAATCGGAACGATCAAGAACTAAATCAAAGTTAAATTCTAAATATGGAGTTACCCGCCGTGACAGAGAACCATCAAGGTTGCAATGTAAGAAAGTCATTAAGATGTTCAAGAAAAGTAAGTCATGTAGAAGATGTATTAAGCATTATATTATGTGTAATACACCGCATTCTTCTGCAATGAGAAGCTTTCTGTCGATTGATTTTCGAAGGTACGTTGCGACTAGATTGTGTAAAAGTAGCCCTGTGAGAAAAAGGAGTCTTTCAACTTACCTTTGTTGGACTAATAGTAAGCTCATTTATATTGTAAGAACGAGAACTAAAAAACTTAAAAATGCAAATAAATCGATTCGTGTTGTAGACTGTAGTGACCAAAATAACTGTTTTTTAATAAGGTCCAATAAACAGCAAGAAAAGTATTGTGTTTCCAAAGCAAAGATATTTACTTCAGGTGACATTGAGTTGAACCCAGGTCCTGTCAACGCTTATACGTTGCTGCAATCTAGGTTAGCTCAACATGCCCTGTCAATATTAGATGTTGGAGGTGCAGGGGACTGTTTTTTCAGAGTAATATCACATCAACTCTATGGTGAATCAAGCTACCATATGAATATTCGTAATGTTGGTGTTAATTATATGAGAAATAACCCTGAAAGATTCATTGAAAGTAATACAGAGGATTCATGGGCAAGCTATTTAGCAAATATGTCACACCAAGGAACATGAGCTGATGCACTTGTAATACAAGCAGTAGCTGATGTATTCCATGTGACAATCAATATAGTAGAATCCAACCAAGGGTTTACACCATGTACTGTTATTAGTCCAGTAGCTATACCAGGACATGAACCAACTGTAATAAATATTGGACACATAGATGAGCTTCACTATGTATCAACAATTCCCTATAACCAACAGATGGTAGAAATCAATGTAAGTTGTACCAGTCAGTTTGCACAGGCAACTGGAGATGAAACAGTGGTGAATACCTTATCTAAACAAAAGGAAAGAGCTCGCAAGCGAGAATGGATAAGAAAGAAGAGAGCAAGTAAGGAATACAGAGATAAAGAGAAAAAGGCTAGAGACAATGAAAAAATAGGAGAATCCCAAAGACAGACATTTAAGAAACAAAAGGTGTTGAACCCCACTCATGTGAGAGAGCTGAATAAAAATGTATTTTTTAAAAGAAAACAAAACAATCCTGAACATGTCAGAGAGATAAAAAGACAGACATTTATTAGAAAAAAGAAGGAGAACCCAAATCACATAAAAAAGATAAACAACAATGTGCAAAAAAGAAAGAGAGATCAGAGCAGACAATTACAAAGAGATGAACATGAACTGTTAGAAACACCGAGGAAAAAGCAAAACTGTGCTGTAGCAGAGGAATCAGAGGAAATCAAAATGGAAAAAGTAATTCAGTCTTTCCATGACAGCATTAAGTGTGGCCCTGAATATATATGTAGTTGCTGTGATCAGTTATGGTATCGATCATCAGTTAAAAAATGTGATGCTAATAACTACAATAAGTGCACAAAAAATCTACTTAATGTTTGTATAACTGGTAAAACTAGTGTGGATAATAACGAATGGATTTGTTTAACATGCCATTCAAACCTAAGCAATGGGAAGTTACCAGTCTGTTCTAAGGCTAACAAAATGGGATTTCCTGTAAAACCAGAATGCCTAAACTTGACACCTTTAGAAGAACGATTAATATCTCCGCGTATCCCATTTATGCAAATATGTGAACTCCCTAGAGGTGGACAGTTATCTATTCATGGCAATGTTGTTAATGTACCAGCTGATGTGAATTCAATTGTTAACACTCTACCACGACCAATAAATAAATCACAAACCATTCCCATTAAATTAAAAAGAAAATTAAGTTACAAGCACCATTATCAGTTTCAGAATGTTAGGCCAGGAAAGGTATTGGAAGCAGCAAAACACCTTGTTAAAACAAGTGAATTGTTTCAAAATGAGAATATAGACGTTCAGGACAACTGGCTTGATAATATCAACAGTGGACCTATAAATGAACATGATGAATGGGAAGAATTTGTAAACTCAAGTAATATTAATCAAATTAATGTACCTTCTTCTAAGAAACATAGGGAAGAACCTGCAAACAAAACTGACAAATTAAACAAGGAATCAAAAAATGATGATGATGATGATGATGATGATGATGATGATGATGATGATGATGTATGGTGTGAGGTAGAGGAACGCCCATCGGGTGTTACAGATACTCTATTACAAGAACCAGATATTTCTGAAAATGTTGAAAAGATTATCAATTTTGCACCAGGTGAAGGAAACAAGCCATTAGGTATATTCATGGATAAACAGTCTGAATTTCTGTCATTCCCTACAATTTACTGTGGAAAAACTAGAGTTGATAACAAGGAAAGAACAACACCAGTGCATTACAGTACAGTATGCAAATGGGAACTTAGAAGTCAAGACAGAAGGGTTGCACAATCAGTACCTAACATTTTTTACAAATTAAAGAAATTGCAAATTCAGCAAATTCAGAATACTGCAAGTATCTCTTTGAGGAAGTGCAGAACCAAAGGCAAGAAATATACTGCTGGTGACCTAAAATCACATGATTATGTAAATAAACTAATTCAACTCGATGAAGGATTCAGAGTTTTAAGGAATTTGAGAGGATCTCCACCATACTTTGAAAAGTGTAAGAAAGACTTGTTTGCCATGATTCGTCAGTTGGGTAATCCTACATGGTTTTGTTCATTGTCAGCTGCAGAAACAAGATGGATACATCTGCTAAAAACATTGGGTAGACTTGTAGACAAAAAAGACTATAGTGAAAATGAAATTGAGAATATGACATGGCAGCAAAAGTCAGATCTTATTCAGAAAGACCCTGTTACATGTGCTAGAAATTTTGATCATATGGTTCAACTTTTTATTAAAGATGTCTTGAAAAGTAATGAAATGCCTATTGGAGAAATTGTGGACTTTTTCTACAGAGTTGAATTTCAACAAAGAGGATCACCACACATTCATGCCTTGTTTTGGGTGAAAGATGCACCAAAGTATGAGCAAGCAACTGATGATTCAATTGTACAGTTTGTCGAGAAGTATATTACATGCAAAAATGACCTGCAGTCAGATGAAATGAAAGAACTTATAAATCTGCAAACACACAGACATGCAAAAACCTGTAAGAAAGGTAAACAAAAAATATGCAGATTTAATTTCCCTTTGCCTCCTATGCCTGAGTCACTGATTCTTAACCCTCTGGAAAAACACTGCTTTGATGAAGATAAACTAAATGAAATAAAGAACAGTCAGATAAGATAAAAACCCTTCTTGATGAAATGAAATATGGTGAAGATTTAACATTTAAGGCATTTCTGGAAAAACTGAAATTAACAAAAAGTGAATACATACAGGCTATTAGGTACCTCTTAAAGCGTCCAACGTTGCTTCTGAAGAGGTCTCCATCAGAAATCAGAATAAACAATTACAACACTAACCTTCTAAAGGCTTGGAGAGCCAACATGGATTTGCAGTTTGTGTTAGATCCCTATGCTTGTGCTGTATATATCCTATCTTATATAACAAAGGGCCAAAGAGGAATGAGCAAACTGCTAGAAACAGCATCAAAAGAAGCAAATGCTGGCAATAAAGATATTGTTCACAGAATAAGACATATTGGAAATACATTTCTCAATGCAGTTGAGATAAGTGCCCAAGAAGCAGTTTATTTAGTTTTGCAGATGCCTTTGCGGAGATCATCAAGAGAATTTCAATTTATCAATACTTCTAATCCACAAGAAAGAACATTTTTGTTGAAAACATTAGACAAAATCAAAGAATTACCCGATACTTCAACAGACATAGAAACAGATAACATAATTAAAAGATATCAAAGAAGACCTCGTAATTTGGAACACTTGTGTCTAGCAAATTTTGTTGCATGGTTCAGCTGCGTGAAAGACAAAGATACAAATGACAGCAGCATCAATTGTAATTCATCGACAGCACTAATATTAATGATTGTCTGCCCGAAACCGATCTTAATGACAATGTTGATGATGACCCACCTGATGAAAACAATGAAATTGACGACACAACAAAATACAAATTGAAAGGAGGAATGAAGCTTGTTAAAAGAAAAAGAGCAAAGATCATACGATCTGTAAGATTTAACAAAGAAAAAGATCCTGAGAATTATTACAGAGAACAACTCATGCTTTATACACCTTGGAGAAACGAGCAAACAGACTTAATAAAAGACTGTGAGACATATCAACACAGGTATCAACAGGTAGAATCAATAATTAACAGTAACAGAGAGCAATATGAGTGCCACTCTGATATTCTTGAAAAAGCCATTGAGGATTTGAATGACAATGACAATACTCTTGATATTTCAGTAGCTCCTAATACACAACATATCAATGAACAAGATTCTCTCGGTAAAACAAAACCGAGTGAACTATTTGGATGTTTTGACCCTGGTACTAACAAACAACATAGTCAATATGATTTATTTAATGACATGGGTATTTTACCAACGAACAATGACGAAGAACAACTGCTTCAAAATCGACTGCATGAAAGTGAATACAGACGACTTGTTCGTTCACTAAACATAAAACAGAAAGAATTCTTTTACCATGTTTTGCATTCAGTCAAAACTAAGGATGACCCACTTAGATTGTTCTTAAGTGGAGGAGCTGGAGTTGGTAAAACCACTGTAACCAATGCTTTGTATGAAGCACTCACAAGGTACTTGAATAATGTCCCTGGTGAAAATCCAGATGAAGTTAAACTAGTGAAAGTTGCACCGACAGGTACAGCAGCATTTAATATCAAAGGAAATACACTTCATTCAGCTTTTAAAATACCTGCCAATAGAGGATTTCAATACTGCACCCTTGACACAGACAGACTTAATACTATACGAGCACAATTGAGAAAACTGAAAGTCATCTTTATAGATGAAATCTCAATGGTAGGCAATGGAATGTTCAACTTCCTTAACTTACGTCTGCAGCAAATAATGGGAAACAACACACTGTTTGGAGGAATAAGTATGATAACTGTTGGAGATTTATTTCAGTTGAAGCCAGTCTTTGATGATTGGATTTTTGAGAATACCAAAGATTCTTATGGTGCTTTAGCAATCAATATCTGGAAAGAGAATTTTACCTTGTTTGAACTCACTCAAATTATGAGACAAAAAGATGACAAACAATTTGCTGAGCTCTTAAATAGACTTAGAGAGGGAAATTATACAACCAATGACATCCAGGTCCTTAAACAAAGGATTCTTAAAGTAAAATACAGTGAAGAAAACTATCCCATTAAAAGTACACATCTATTCCCAGAAAATGAAGATGTAGATAAACATAACAATAGGATATATCAAGCTTCAAATACTCAAAAAGTTCAGATTAAATCCATTGACATTATTGTTGGAGACATCACTGATGACCTAAAACAGAAACTGAAAGAAAAGATTCCAAATAATCCGAGTAAGACTATGGGCTTATATAATGTTGTTCCAGTTACCATTGGAGCAAAATATGATTTAACAACAAATATTAATGTTATTGATGGCATGACAAACGGTGCTGAGTGTGTTGTACAGAAAATAGATTACCGAGTTATAAACTCTACTAGACCAAGTATTATCTGGGTGTCTTTTCAAGACTCTGACATAGGTCATGACCAGCGCAATGAATTTGCACATTTATTTACAGACAACATTGATAAAACCTGGACTCCAATTTTAGAAATAACTAGACAATTTAAGATTTCTAAAAAACATCAGTACCAGATACTTCGTCGACAATACCCTTTAAGGCCAGCCACAGCTAAGACTATTCATCGTTCCCAAGGTGATACTCTTAATGAAGCAGTAGTTGATTTACCATCATCAAAAAGACAACATATGCATTATGTTGCTTTAAGCAGAGTTAAAAATAGTTCAGCATTACACATAATTAACTTAAATGAAAACAAAATCTGTGTTAATGAAAATGTTCGCAAAGAAATGTCCAGGCTTAGGAAACAATCTTTAGTCCCTTCTCTACAATTTTTGTATAATGCAAACCATTGTGTCAGATTAAAGGTGCTGTTTCACAATGTTCGATCTCTTCATCTTCATTTTGATGATGTTGTGTCTGACTACAATGTTCAAGCAAGCGATATAAACATCTTTGCTGAAACACGCTTATGCTCTGCTGATCATCATACCAGTTATGAAATGGCTGATTTCACACTTTTTAGAAATGACTCTAACACAAGCACCTCTGTCAGAAGCAGATATGGCATGGCTGTTTACATCAAATCTAATATTCATTGTGCCACTACACCATTCAGCTATAACTTCAACAATATAGAAATAACTGTGTCTGTGCTTAATAATCCACTTCCAAATTTGCATGTTATAGGAATCTATAGATCAAAAAATAAAGCTAGCCATCGAAAACTAATTGAAACTATGAACTACCTTATTGATACTGTCATTCCTAGTACAGAAACACCTGCTCTCATACTTGGTGACTTAAATGTTAATTTGAAGGAGGTCTCTTCAGAACAAAAAACATTAACATGTTTAATGCAAAAAAGAAACTTCACGCAACTGTTAAATCAGTTTACTACAGATTATCGTACTCAAATTGACCATATCTACACCAATATACCGAATCATGTTCTAACTGCAGGTGCACTAGAATCTTACTATAGTGATCACAAACCAATATTTGTTTGTTTAGTATAAACCAGTGCTGTTTATGACCAGTGTAATGATGCATAAAATAAAATGTTACTACTTACTAATAATTTATTTATTAATTGTTAATCATATTTCATTGTGGACCAATGGTATCTTACAGGATACCATCAGCAACCGACGACCATCCTCACTATTCAGGTAAGATTATCAAATAAGAACTAATGTTAGTAATAAATTTCTACTTAGAAACATTTGACTTTTAAAATAATAATTCACTATACTTCTTTGTTCAGATCATGATCAGCTAATCAAGACTGCAACAACCACTACAAGTGGATCAGTGCACAGAATATCCTTCAACAATCACTCAAGCATTAGCAAGATAAGAAAATAAACATGGAAAAGAATAATTTAAATACTGTTGAAATTCTGCAGACTATACAAACTCAGTCAACATTCTACTACTTTGGACTCATCTAAGTAGCTGACATCAACAGCCAGATGGAATTTCACAAACTACATTTACTTCCATGAACTTTTTGCTACTAATGAAGTTATCAACTGGATTTTTTACTCTATGGAAAATATTTCAGCTATAGAAGACATTATCACTGCTCATCCTGCTGATGCATTCATCAGACTACAACTTGACCTCTGTGTGAGCTCCATCATTTTTGGATATTTTAAAACTTGGTCACCATAGCTCCAAACAGATTAAACTGTAAAGATTTTACTGTGTTCACATTTATAACTAGGTATACCTATCGATAGAGTGCCAACGAGCAAATCATGAGTGTTTTGCTTAGGAATAAAATTCCTTTTTTCCCCAATAGACCGTTTCTTGGTCCCTTCCTGTTGCAAGGATTATTTTCTTGAAAAGGTGTTATGCATGTAGCATGGCATGACATTTTCTCACTTTCAGATCACTTTCCACAAGCTGGAATTTGAATTTCCCCCGTGATCTTGCGGAGCCAAGAGCAAATGCTCATCTTCTCGTCAAGTCTGAGTATTAACAATAGCACCAGTAGTAACACCATGTTAGCTTCGACAGCGTGACGTGAGGAACTAACGTATCATCTTTCTTAAAATACCCGGATCTACAATCCAGTCCTCCCAGGGTCCCCTCGCGAATGAAACGAATATAACTACCGGTAACAAACAGTGGGTTCATTATTACAAGAACAGTATTTTTTGCCAATTTCACTATTTTCTAAACAACGTACCCACGAGTTGACGATAGTCTTTCTTTGATTCTTCTTAACAAATCGACCACAATTTTCCTTGGTCTACATTCTTATAGACCGTAGAAATGACGTCAAAAAATGTTCAAAACTTAAGTGGAACCACGAGCCGCAGGTGAGAGGTCTCACTGCAAAGTTTTGAACTTTTATGGCGTCATTTCTATGGTCTATAAGAGTGTAGACCATGGAAAATTATAGTCGACATGGCGTGACATGTTACGTCATTTCCATGGTCTGTACTCTCATAGACCATAGCTCTCGACCAATCAGCGCGCCAGGATTCATGAAGTTTTTGTAAAATTCACAGTGCATTGCAATTGCCCCAAGTGAGGGATAAAGCCTGGATTCCAAACTATCGATTCCAGGTACGGGTTTCAAGTCTTTGTCAGTGGAGCTTGGATTGCGGATTCTAATTGTTAGTGGAATTTCGGACTCTTTGTGCTTTATTCCGTATTTCCAAGCAAAGGATTCTAGATTCCACAAGGGAAAATTTTCAAGATTCCGGATTCCACAAACAAAATTCCCGGATTCCGGGATCCGGATTCTCTTACACAGTGCATTGCTACGATACTAATGGCACGAGTGTTTATGACCGCCAGTTATTGTTCGATTCACAGGAACTCAAATGTATCAAGTACAGACTAGTGACTACTTGACAAGGAAATGTTGGTTTTTAGCCCTCAGTAACTGCAATTCAACTGGGAGCTCTCTCTTTGAGGTATACAGTATTTCTGATTACGCGGTCTAGGTTTAATGTATTTTTTTCTACATGAGATCAGAAAGGAATTGTTCTAAACAGTTCACTTATGTAAAACGTTTTTTTTTTCAGGGCATTCAAATGGATTATTTTCTCAACATAACTGGTGAGACTGAATCTGGTGTTTCTTTAATTTGTTGTTGTTATATAACTGTCTGAATTTTAGCAGTCAAACCCTACACGGGACTTTTTTTTCTCTTTAATTGGTGTCTGTTAGCATGCGATGCAACTATGTTGGAACGAAAGAGACTGTTAAATGAACATAGGAGAAAAGTTCAACTTGCTCACCAAAAGGGTCACCGCTAATAGTCACACTAGGTAGCTTTAGCAACGGCTACGGCGATGGCAACGAGAACGGCAAAAAGCGATAAGGTTAGGCAGCATGCTCACAGTATACCGGATAGCTTTTACGCAGCACCAAAACCATACCTAGGTATTCTGTTCACAAATACGAAAGGTGGTTTCAGCGCTATTTCTGTAACGGAGCGAAAGCTGCGCCTCGCCGAACTCTATAAAGTGCAGAATCACATATCGGATAGGAGTTCATACTATACCTATCCGGTATAGTGTAAACATGGCCTAAGGCTTCCTAATTGTTCTAGTACACCAGTACTGGGGCTGACAGTCTCGCTTAATACAGGGGTGCTTACCAGTTTGACAGAAAAATCTGGTTGGGGTGTCGAAAGCATAATGGTACTCGATTTACCAGTTCAGTTTACGGCAGAATTGCCATATCCGTTACGGTTTGACTCCAAAAAAGGGGCGAATTTGTGCTTGCGGGAGTTTGTAACCGAGAAGGAACCGAGAAATTGGTAAATGGTGAGCAACATTCGGGAGTGAACGGACTACCTCAAAACGAACTCCTCAATTTTTCGGTTGGAATTTCCAAAAAGTGACCTTACCATCTACTTTCCATCCTGAATTTCTGAAATTTTCTGTCAAATGGTAAGCACACCAGGTGTGTCTGTATGTTCACAATTACTTATCTAACGTGTTTAATTTCTTTTCTTTTTTATAGAAGCATCACCGAATGAAGCGCCAAAAGGACATGAGAGAAGCCTATTAGATGTGGCATTGGCTTTTGTGGTTATTGTCTTCGTCCACTAAAAGCCAGGAAAGTCGCCGGTGGGGAAGAGTCGACAATAATTAGAACTTTTTGGCCTAGCAGCAGAACTCATGACTGTTCCAGTTTGCTTTTGGGATAAGATATACAAAGAAATATTAAAAGAAAAAAACCCTGCGCATTTTAACGTGTACGTGGAGATTGCACAGTCAAGCCCCACCAAGTGATTTCAATATCCACTGTTTTTATTAGCGAATTTGTGAACAGTAATAAAAAAACAAATGTTGCTAATCTAGTCTTAAGTAAGACATCAATTTCTAAAAATCCCTCCCCATTTGAAAAAAAAAAAAAAAAGAACCCGGAAAGAAAGAATAAATAAATAAATACTAAATAGAATTTAATTAAATAGTAAGTTCCCTCCACCCCCCAGAGTTCACGCTATAAACACGAGCTTTGCAGGTTCTCTTGCAACAAAAAAACGTTTTCTGTTTAACCCCTATGACATACTGCCAGATTTCGACTTGTGTGATGTAAATGTTAGGTCGCGTCACACACTTTTAATGACGTAACTAAATATTTAATTATGACTTTCGTGACGGCAATGTATTTCGTCACGTCACACTTGATTGATTAGTGTGTTGTATGCTAACAAAAGGCAGATATTGTTTACTATACATTTCTCATTATCTCATATTATACCCGTACAAGAACAATTATAGCGTAAACTGATTAGCACGAAATCTTCATTTCGTCTGGAGCTTTTTGAGAGAAAGGTACGTCTTACTATTAGAGAACCTTTTTATAAGTACTCCAAAAGAGTATCTTGATCAGCAAGGTTTACGTTACATTGTATAAAATTATCTAATTCCAGAGTCTTTCTCAATGGCTACTAGTAAATTCCGCGAATGATTTACTATAATGTGGAAGAAAAGCACCACGTTTTTGATGCGGAGTACTTTAATAGAAAAGGGATTTCAGTGAAGACAGTATTGAGAGGGTGCATGCTTCCAGCTTTCAGCTTTTTGAGAAACAACTCAAATGCAAAGAATATTAATTCAAAATTATCGAGAAACCCCCTTTCGGAAAGTCAGACATTCATCTAAAGAGCCTGCCTGAGCTAAATTTTTGTCCCAATAGCATCTTAAACAGTTAGATTTGTATTTGAAAAACGTACTGACAGAAATATCCTTTGATCCCTTTCTACTGGTATGAGACAGGACAATATAAGTCTCATTAAAGCGCGGCATAGGTCACTTCGCTTTTATACTGTAAGGTACCAGTCGGTACCCCGCCGTTGGGTCAGTGAGCTTCCAAACAAATGAGTGTGGTATGGATCATGCTTTGGATTAAAACAAGACTTAAAATGATCGATTGAACCAGCCTCATCTTTTTTTACACAATTATTATCGCAAGATTTTATGAAAACCGGATTGTTTTTATAGCACAGTGAACATAGTATTTTTTAGATTTTTGTTATCGTGGTGACGATGGAATTTGCTTGCACAGATGTCTGTCTATAAGAAGGGCTTGCGACAATAGATCACTAACAGTTTTGTTTTGGCTCATTTAACATATTTTTTAGATAAATCAAATAAGTGACGTGAAAACTAACTGTCATTCAACCCAAAAAAATGTACAGTTGTCTTTAATTTCTAGCCTTTCTCGCTGGAAACATGAGGGAAGTTTAGAGTTAGAGCTAAAAATCTTTTTAGTAAACTCGCTGATTTTTCGTGCATTTAAGCTCATTCACGCCTTTCATAATTTTGTCCCATTAATTAAGCAATAATTGACAGAGGGAGAGTCGTGTTTCTGTGATGATGTATCAAAAGGGCAAGTCTCGGACTAGGGTCTAAGTTGACCACGCAGTATTGAACTGACTTAAGATGACCCCTTGGTTACTTAGAGTTTCAGTGCTTTCGAAGACCGCTCTGAGTTGGCTCTAAAGTAAATCCACGAGTTTTAACGATTTTTATTTGGGTGAAACAGGAGCGTAACGTGGCAAACCTTGAGTCGACGGCATTATTTTAGAGTCATTGCTTTTTTCAACCGAATGCTGGGTAAAAAGTTCAAGATACGAAAGAAATTAATGATAGTATCTTTTTTGGTTGTAATAAAGCTGATATATACATCTTAAGTGTGACAATCACTGGATGTTTCTCAAGAGTACTTTTGATTTTAGTATATGTTAATGAATTTCCGATTTTTAAAGCCTGGTGTGAATAAAAATATCCGCTATCCTCTTCACAGTATATCTATTCAAAACTTGCAGGGAATATGATAGGAACAGGACATAGATCTGCTTTCCAATATTAGCGCTAGTGTTAATGGCCCTTCTTGTTTCAGATGTATTGTGAGATGTACTGTGAATTGGCAATATGAATGGTACAATTCATAACTAATCCCGTTCCTTGACAAAGGTGCATTACCATATCTAAACACAACTTCACTTTTTCTAATTCGAAAATTGAACCAACCAATCATGTTGTAACAAAAGACGTGTCAATAATATGCCCAAAAAATTCATAAAGTATCCTTTTGATTTTATATTAAAGCTTAAGCTTTTTTTCTCGTCTCAAAAACCGTATGAGACATCAGATGAATACTTTAGCTGAAAAGCAGAAGGTAAGAAGAATCAGTGAATTACATTTTTCGCTTTAAATTTGTAAATAGCGAGGACAGACATGATCGGTTGAAGATGTTTAAATATATTTCTTTCGAAACTGTTTATTGCAGGTGTTGGAGTTTTTGACGGGTCAATTACGAAATCAAAGGAAGAGAAAATTGCTGTTAGACTTTCGAAACTTTTTTTAGGAGAGCAGCATGTCAGTTGTACAAGATAATTTCCAGATTTTTGTCGCTCTGCCGACTGATGATGTTTTTACCGTCAAAGGATTATCGCGTGAAATGCCCGTGTGTGAGCTTAAGTCAAGGATAGAACTTAAAGCGGGTGTTCCAGGGGACATTTTTAGTTTATTCTTCATGAATGCTGAACTGTTAGACAAGGAGACTCTGAAAACGTATAACCTCAAGCATGGCTGCATTGTTAGAGTAAAAATAGAACAGAACTGTATCGGTCTGTTTGACGCCTGCTGGCGCGGAGATATCTACGATGTTTTTGAAAATGGAGTTCAGTTCTTGAACGAGAAGAAATTTGAGGGATATAACATTTCTCTTTGGAATAAGTTGGTGATCCGGCGCGCAACGCACGCGTTATTTATTGCTTGCCATCGTGGTTACCTCGGGCTGATACTTGAACTTATCAATCGAGGAGCCCCTGATATCAACGGTAAAACCATATTTGGACGGAGCGCTCTGCATGTGGCGGCCTATCAAGGTTTTGTGGGCTGCGTATCGTTGTTGCTTAGTGAAGGCTCTGTTTGCAATCAAATTGACATTCAGGGTAAAACACCTCTTGCAGTAGCCAGCGAAAACGGTCATGTTTACTGTGAGAGAAGACTTTGGCTTTATCAGTGGAGTGTGCAAACATTTAGACAACCGTCGTCAAGGTGGAGTAAGGATTCAAACGAATCAAGCGAAAGTGGAGAGAGGTAAGCTGGGTACACTCGACTTCATTTTTATGATTCTCGTTGGATATGCTAAGCAAACGACCTGAATCATAGTTTCTTCAAACCATTTTATTTTGACTAAAATTTACTGTATAAACTACAGAATACTTAAGATTTAGCCACAGCAACTGCTCCAATTATATACCACGGAATTCCGCGCCCTGCTATATTACCTCAAAGAAATTTTGCTGGGAAGCTGAGAACACAGTTTCAGTGTCAGGTAATCGATTTTATTTGAGCAATTGCTCGGTGTCTCCCTTGGGGAGTGTTAACTAATCACGGGTATTCAAACAACAAACACATTTCAATCCGTGTGCACACCCTGTTTGCAAGTTTATTAAATCATAGAAAAAAGTCATTTGACCTGCTCGCTTTGTTTCAGTCTTATACAGGATTATGAGTCTCCAACTCTAAGCTTTATATTCAAAGGTCTAAGTGACAGCGAGTGGTAAAATTAATTTGGTGGATTATCTTGTCAGGCTCGTCTTCTAAAATAATTTTGTCCCATGTCATGGAATCCGGATTCCGGAAACCAAGAAATTTCTGCTTTTGGAATCCAGAATCTGGGATCCTGGGCTTTGGAATCCAAAATACAGTTCAAGGAATCCGGAATCCTTCTAAAGATTTGAATCCAGAATCCAAGTGTCACTGACTAAGACTAGAAACCAGTACCTTGGAATCTGGAATCCATGGCGTGGAATCCAGAATTCATGAGTTTCTAGGATTCCCTTGCATGGGGTGAATGATTGATTAGTCATCCATCTACCACTTTATACTTAGCAAGGATGCTCATCGTGCAAACGGTTGCCCGTTTCTGTGGAATTGTGTAACTAATCAGCTTAAGTTTTGTTTCAGCAGAAATGGGCGATATTCCCACAACTTCAAAAAGTTACCATTTACAAGAAGAAGACCAGAAGAGCCTGATAACAACAATAACAGCAATATAGACAACAATAATGAACAAGAAACAACGGTAAGGTGTTTTAAGATCCGAGAAATGTTCACGCTATACCGGCTAGCTTTTGCGCCGCCGTGAAAGTCTTACGGGATAAGGCTTCTATTCACACACAAGAACGCTGATTTCAGCGCGATTTCTATTACGGAGCGCCGTGCTTATTTCGAAAGTGGAGCGTAAGAGATCCAACAAGGTTTGGTGCAGTGTGAAAACCTATTCGGACCAACGCGGAAGTAAATAGATAGGGGACTGGAATCCACTAAGATAGAAGTAAATATTCAGGAGTTAGGACTGTGATTTAGCTCAGCAAATCCTCTCGGCCAACCGGTCCGGCACGATGTTTAAGGTGTGTGAACCACTTGAGCTGGCCCCTGGCCGTTGCTGTTTATACTATACCGGATCACTTTTTGACGCGGCAGGTATAGTGGCAACACTGCCTCGTTGCTAGGCGTGTCAAGAGTGTTTGGAAAACGGGAAACGCGACTGCCAGTGAAAGTATCGCGCAATGAACGATGGGAACGTTTAGCGCTGACGCAGAGGACGCTGATACCTAGCTGATGCCTAGCGTGGAACCTAAATCGCTCCAGTCGTTCTCGAATCGTTTTCGCACCCGCTAGAACGCGCCAGGGTACGACTCCGGCAAAATAAACACTTAGTGGTGACTAGATTCGTGTGTCTGTTGGTTGCTTATACTTGGTTTTCAACGTCCTGTCTTCCTAAGTGTTGTACATGTAGCTTCATTCAAGCATGTGGAGCTCGCGTCTTCAACCTCCGATAGTTTATCGATTTCCTCTTGTTATTGTCGTACCTAATATTTACATTCAGTAAGGAGATATTGAGTTACTTAATATTTCCAGTCTAAAGGGAGGCGCTTATTTGAAGCTGGGCGCTAGTTTAAGCTTCTAAACTCAATGGAAGCGCAAGGATACATCAAACACGAGCTTTAAACAGTAAAAAGGAAGGAGATGGGACGTTGTTTCTCAAAAGAGTTTAATCCATGAGGAGCAATATAGTTGAGAGAATTTAACCTCAACTTTTTAACGTTTAATTCATTTCTATCAGAAGAGCTTCTCTCTTCACTGTACAGTGGATTGCTAAATGTTGTTACACTCTTAAGAGGCCTTGGTCTGCTAAACAGCCGTTTTTAATCCGAGAGGAGCGTCGCGTGACGACACTAAAAACGGCTGTGTAGCAGACTAAGGAGGCCTGGGGTAACTAAAAAAGAAATGATTGTTATGATATCCTCTAAAAGGCCTGTAAGAATAAATTTGATTTGCTGCCTTTTTATGTCCCGTCTACTGACTTTACTCTCCAGGATGCTCGTCTTCAACTTCCTTGCGTTGTAAACGACGATGGCAAACGATATATTCGTCGAATAAACAGTTACGAAGCACCTCAGGTTCCCTTTCCTACTGTGAAAGTAGCTGAGACGTACAGGAAAGAGTTTCAGGAGTATAACGACAAGACACTTCATTTACCAACGCGGACTCAAAGTGGGTTAAAGAAGGACGAATTTGTGGAAGATCAAGAAATCAAAGTGCCAGACATAACGATGCCCTTAGCAAATGAGATAGAGCTTGTAGGAGAGGTCAACAACAATGCCAATGAGAGCTATGTGGAAGATTTAAAAAGAGAAGTTGAGGGTAACATTTCAAGCTGCGAGGAAAAAAGTAACGGTAAGCTGTAGTAGCCACGAGGCTTAAAACAGTTATTGTCAGTCTTCAGATGATTGGTCATTTGTAGTTCAATTTCATGTTTTGTTTTTCTCTTTAACTTTATTTGTATTTCGAAAGCCCCACTTTCCTTTTGCAATGCCATTGACGGTCTTTTTTGTGTCGTGGGCTCGGTGTTTACATATTAATGCCTTCAGCCGAGTTATTTGTGACTTTGTGCCAGAAACTCCTCCGGGAACAAAAAGAATAGAGAAACTCGGATTCTAAAAGCCTTACTCAGCAGAAATTTATCTTGGTAATTTTACTAGCTTAGCGTGTAATTAAGCAGGTGTCATGTATATTTAGAATCACGAATTAACGTCAGGTTGACCTCAGGGGACTCAGTGATACGAATTTTCATATTTAGAAAATGACTCGACAGAAAATGTCCAAATTTACTGCGCTTTTCAAAAAAATGCCAAAGCCAACTGACGCTTCCTTTATTCGCTGCCGTCAATCATCTAAACGGACCTCTTAGGAAACTGAAGTTTACCTCAACGGGCTTAAAAGGTCTATTGTTTGTAATTTGCGATTAGTGGATTTTGATCCGTTTTGAATGTTTCTGTGTTTCAAAGCTCGTTACTTGTGATTGTAATCATGATTGACGGCAGCGAAAAACGTAATTGTGATGGCGGCTTCTGAACTTCAGAGTTCCCGTGTTTTGGAAAGCCCAGTAAACAGCTATTACAGAGTAATCTGGCACGAAACTACTTCTCTACTGCATACCTCCCCGCTCAGATGCCTCGTTTTTCGCGCAGAGGCGAGCGGGAAACCCAAGTATATAACGGTCAGGATTAGATCCCATCGGCCGTAGCCCCTTCTCCTCTCATGAAATTTGCACAAGGTAGAACTGTTTTCTGCTTTTATATCACACTTAGATGATATTTGAAGCTGGAAATGTTCTTGAAAGTGCAAGTAGGGACCGTGGGAATTAGAAATAAAAGAGGCGAAACACGTCTCGCCCGTTTTCTCCTTCCCTCCTTCCTTTGCGCGCATCAAGAGAGAGACGTCTGGGTACAAAGCAGACTTTTCTATGAAGAAAACTGAAAGGAAACAAGGTCACGTGCTACAAACTAACGTTCGCGTAGACGTGATTTTATATCTTACTTTTTCACGGAGGAAATATATGTTTGTCACTGTTTGTCTGTACGGCTGAATGGTTCACGCCACCAAATTAAAGAAAAATCAGCGATCTATTTTTTGTTTGTTTGTTTTTTTTGCTGTAAAGACCGAACAAAAAAAGAAATTCTCACAGGCGAGCGACACGCTGAACATCAAGGACAAGATAATCGGGTTACAGAGGAATCTAAGCCTCAAGAGCAAGATAGGTAGCTATATTTTGGACCTTTCATTTATGCTTATATTAATTTTATTGATAAAAGTGATCGGATTAATCACTTAAGAACATCGAGGTTTATCTTGATAATATCTTATAGTTTTTTTACCACGCAAAAATAAATTTTAAACGCCGATCGAAAGACTTTTTAAGGACAGACCACTAAGGAATTCATCATTCCAAATCAGTCGACACTAAATACTAAATATTTTCTCCCCCTCTACCGATCCAAAGAGCACCCTAGTTTCTTCTGCCAAAGTTCTCTCGGAGAGAATGTTGAGTGGAATTATCGAAAGGCAGGGTTTAAAATTGCCTTGGTAGACAGCAATCAGATTGTGACATGTGATAGCTAATAGTTAACATCTTCTCGCGCAGAATCCTAATCATTTTCAGGCTGACTGTACCTCCATTTTATGTAACCTACAAATTCTAGAGAGACTGAGCAACTTAAAATTAGCCTATGCGCTTTTCGCTAAAGATTAGTTCGCATTGCCAGTTTTGCCTGTATTTTAAACTTAAGTAATGTTTTCCTTTGTAGAATTGTTTATGCGATCGTTGTATAAGGCCCGGTTCAAACGTCGAACTTTACATGTGCCGAACCTAATTATTAGGTTCGGCACATGTAAAGTTCGACGTTTGAATCAATTAGGAACGGCACTTTTGTATTTGGGTCGACTCTGCCGTTCTATTCGACTGAGCTAGTCGAATAGAACGGCAAAAGAACGACTTCGATTCAAACGTCGAACTTCACATGTACCGAACCTAATGCATAAATTATGTTAACGTATTTTTTAATATAACCGCGCTTCTGATTGGCTCTTTAGTGGGTTTTCGCGCCTTTGCTGACAGAACTCACAGAAGCGTAACGACGGTTACGGTCTAGTTACCAGCATTCACGTTTTAGATTTTTAGACTGAAACTGGACAGTTCAAAACGGTCTTCTAAAAAGTTGCTTTTCTTTATGTCAATAAAGAAATCGTAATGTAATTTAAAATTTATTGCGTTACTTTATTTGGTCCAAATATCACGATCACGATCTCCTCAACGGTCTCCTTGCCATAACAGAGTACAAATCACACTAAAATCAAAACAGGAATTTCCAGGCTTGGTAAATTTTACTTTTTTGAGTTTATTTCCCTATTTTAAGCAGTAAGAATGATATTTCTTCTCGCCACGAATTAGGTTCGGCACATGCAAAGTTCGACCGTCTGAATCAACAGTCGAACTTAATAGTTTGGGTCGACCTAAATAGGTATTAGGTTCGGCACATGTAAAGTTCGACGTTTGAACCGGGCTTAAGGCTTTTGCAATGTGTGTAACCTGTGGCGCATCGTAATTTCTATATTTTATCTATTTTAGCAGGCCTTTTTCGGGTAGATCCAATGGAATCCGTAAATTGGACATTGTGATGACCGAGTCAAGAGCAGAAAAGATGAAAACTGTATCGTTGTTACACGAGCAAGACAAGTTACATACATGGGACAAAAGTGATTCTGAGAAGGACCTAGAACTGCAGCAGGAAACCACGTTAATCAACCTTCGGAAAGAATACTCTCGTAAGAAACCCGCTCAATCCTATGAAGATTGGCTTCAAAAGAAGCGATCAGAGGAAAAAAATAGACCATCAACTGCGCCAACACAGAAAAGCAAGCTTGGAAAGAGTATTGATCCAGATTCTTTCAAGAAATGGCTGAACAGTAAGCGACAACAACGAACACACTCGAGTTCTGAATCTTCTTTTTCAAATAAAAAAACTTTTATTAGTTCTGGAGGATTGACGTTTGAACGCTGGCTTGAAACAAAGTTATCAAACCGCCCCTTTAGTGCTGTAAATTACGTCACTGAGTCACCTGATTCAACGCCGGGGGTGACAAACAAAATTAGAAAACAAATTGTGTCTGGAAAACCATTCGAGGTTTGGTTAGCGGAAAAGAAAACATCGGAGCATTTTATTTACGGCGGAGGGAATGACAACGAACAAGACAAAAACATTTCGAGAAATGGCAAAACGTTCGAAGTCTGGTTAAAAGAAAAACACAATCAAAAACAAATTGAGCTCGTGCAAAAGGTAACGACGGAAAAAGAGGAGCAAAGACTGGCAGAAATAGATAGGTTACAGAAGTGGCTGAATCCACGTTACAAGACTTACGAGGATTGGCTGGCACTTAAGAATCATCAAGCTAGGTTTGAACGCTTGCGAACCCAGAGCGAGCCACAAAAACAACAAGAGGACATTTCCGAGGAGGAAAAACAAAAGGACGCCAAAGTTGTTTATGACATCTGGCAGACAATGAAGGCACTTCAAGAGCTAAGCGACGAAGACAGGAAGTATAAAGAAATGAAAGCAAAGTGGGCTGCGAAGCAACGCGAGAAAGAACAATTGAGAAGGCTTAATGTTGTAAATAGGGCCAAGCAGTTTCATTTGCGATCAGCGCCGAAGAGTTAACGTTTGTCTTTGACTTAGTGCGCAAGGGCCAGGGGAGCGTCGATCTTGTTTTTTTCGATCCCACCCTGCCAGAAGTGCCTTTCTTTTTGGGCGTACTCGAAAAAGACTCCCCTCTGCGTAAAGCGCATCAAGCGCAGACGGAACTACTGGACTGAACTACTGTTCTCGTCAAGCCGTATTTTCGAGTGCGAGCATCCTTATCAAGCTCAGGCTATTAGGCCTGGGCTCGAAGCTTTAACCTACCAACACTCGGCGCATTCTCAGTAGAGATCTTACATGATTAGTATAAGTTTTAGTTCTATGTATTTGAAATGAACTCTAATTTTTTAATCCCAAATTTTTGCATTGTCATTTTGTATATTGTTGAGATCTTTTTTCGTGCTCAGAACAAGAGTCAATTTTACAATTGAAACTTATGGGGTTAATTTTGTTTTGATCGTCACTCGTTCTCAATAATCGTTGGTAAATAGTAAAACTTTACAGAAGCAAGATCTTAGCAAATTGAGAAATGATTAAGTGACGTGTACTACACAAACTTCATGTTGTGACTGCATTCGATTTAGGTAGACATGTTAGGAGTTGAAAATTATTTTGAATGAATAAACAATTATTGGATTTGCCTTTCGTATAATATGAAGAATTCTGCTGATCTCGTCTAATACCTGTTAGCTACTTATCAGGCTAAGCTTCTTTCTTTTTTAGCGAGTGCCATTATTCTAATTTTCTTTTTTCCAGGATATTAGATAATGCCCTCAGCAGCGATGTAAACCACGATAGTAACTCTTTCATAAAGAACCCAGCAGAGGCTCTCTATTGACGATAAAGACGATAATTTTTCGATTTTAATCTTTTGGTGAATTATTAACTCACAGCCTTCAGGTGCAGCAGCTCTCATTGCCTTTTCCCTGCTACTCAGCATTCTAATCCATAGTAAGCTCCTTACACCCCTTACAATCTCAGCTATTGAGTCAGACATTGGAAGAGTTCGATCCCGCTCGTTGTTTTACACGTTTAAAGCAGTCATCATGAATGGTTGCTCTCTCATAGAGAGAGGCACGGGTCGGAAAAAAGGAAATTGTAAATGGACGGGAGGCAGGAGAACCTGGGGGGGATTACGCAAAAATGCTAAATGATCGCAATCGAAAGAGGGTTAGGAAGAGGACGGCTGTTCAGGGCTTTTTTTGTCGATTAGTTAACGAGCCAATTATAAAATAATATAAGGAACACGTGACCAATGTCGATTTAATGACGTCACCACGGTCTATGAATCGGAAGTTGTTTAACCGGAAGTGTCACAGGACATTAGAGCTGATCCCTAAGAAGCTAGAAATAACTAAAGCGAAATCAAAAATTCGTGTTCTTATTGGCTGAAAATTTGTCAATTTGCTGCCAACCTTTCAAGAGTTGACCAATCACAGCCTTCTGATGGAAATTGACTAATAAGTGTTTGTCACGTGGGAGGGGAGGAGCACTAAGGTTTAGGAACAAAGCCAGGACAATGAGAGGAGGGAGCCGGATGTGCAAGATACAGGTGGCGGGAGGTTTCCGCTTCTGTTCCTCACCTCCCACTAAAGAGACCGGTCTGCCTGAATATTTTAATTTTCACTGAGCTGTGTTTATAAATGATTTCCACATTCACGTTTAAAGCAAAAGCTAAAGCTTTAATTGGTAAAACGGGCAACAAAAACGTGCAATTTGTTTTGTAACATTGCTGCAGAACAAGTTGAAAATCGATTTTGAGCGTTTTACCACCCATGCACGTTCAAACCTGTTAACAACCTGATTTGTTGCAAGACAGGTTTAATAGTGGTAAAACGCACAACAGCGCTATTCAACTCGTTTTGCAGCGATGTTACAAGAAAAGTTGCATGTTTTTTGTTGCCCTTGTTTTTGCGTAGCTTAGAAGAAAAGAAAAGAGTTTAATATACCTGAGTAAATATTAAATGAATAAAGAAATAATCAGAAATAAAAAGAATAAGTCTACAACACTGACTAACTCACTAAAATCGTTTGGCATTGTATTGAATTGCCCTAAAGGCTCGAAAAAGATTCAATTTTCTATCTTTGAATGTGAACTTTTGTCAATGATAACTGCAAGATGCGTTAATGAATGGATCAAACAGCAACAAAAAGATTAAGCATGTGCTGCTAAACCAAGTTTACTTATAACTTAATTGGCCAAACAAATAGAGGAAGTTGACTTAGAACCGTTTGTTTAGAACACGTAGAAACTGCCTTTGGTAATGTGAATTGTCCGTAATATCACAAACAGCCTTTTTCCTGAGTTTGTGACCCATGATAGAAACGTTTGTTACTTCACCCAAGCCAAGTTTTCGTCGACTTGCTCCCATTCCGTTATATCTTTTGCTTGTTTCCTCCACAGAGGCCCGTTCATGATCATCGGTTTCTTTTCCCTGCACGTATCCTTGAATTGCGCCTCCATAAAAAATAAACTGGCTCCGTACTTTGGGTTCTGCCAGGCTTTTATTGTCAGTCAAGTATAGAATACTTCTATTTGTGTGGTCGTCCTTCTCGTGGTTATTTCTATCATTTTGATTAAATGTGCGTAACATTCGCTGGTGTCGGAAAATGGAGCTATTTTTCGCCAAAAGCACTGCATCTTCTCCAACCTTATGAGGATAACCATGTTCTTCCGCCTCGAGAGCTAGATTGTAACTAAAGCGAAAAATCCCCCTGTCGTCTTGTTTCGACATCATCCCTGAATTGTAGGCGATGCTGATCAATCGTTTCATCGGCTAACGATACCCTGAGGAAATATTCGCTGTATCTTGATAATAGACAGGCAATATTCAGGTAAAGAGGTCCTTTAAAAATGATAAATTTGGTATCGAGGATGTAAAGACTTTATCGCCTTTGTGGTAGACTTACGTCATAGTTGACAAACAAACACGGGTAACGTATTTCCCACGCACGACTCCGTTTATCACCTGGTATGGAAATTAATGTTTTCTTTTTTTAAATAATTCTCTTCGCGTACTCGCTCGAATGACTGACTAAATGCATTTATTACAGCTCGAATAAACTGTGTCAGATATTGATTTATTATATTTTGTTATTAATACCAGGTTTTTGGTTTTGTTAGTATTTTTTTCGGTGTGAACGAGGAGGAGAGGAAATTAATTCATGGGAAGCATACAGCTGAAGCATGAACGACACGCTATAATCAAACTAATCTTAAAAAGGCTAATTACTGCCTAAATAACGAATGATTCTAGATTTGCATGCATACGATATCAGAATCGTGCAATCGATTTTAAATCGGCATACAGATTGTGTATGTCGGTTTCTACTTCATTGAATTTTATTCTTTTTTTAATGATATTTTTAACAGAGTTTGCTAAGAGCTCTCACCATGTGTAGAAAAATCTATCAAGTATATAGAAATTTACAACCCAACTTCACAAATTGAAGTCTTTTTCTTAATTAATTGGTCAGCTATATCAGTCACGTATGAAAATATCTCACATAAGTACTTTAATTAGTTATTTTTTGGTAAGCATACAGTTCAATTTTACCAACGCATTTGTAATCGTCAATAAAATACTATCATGCTCATAGAGCTCCATAACATTTCTATCAAAAAAATATTACATAGACAAAAATAAATAATTATTTTCCCTCCTTAACACAGGGCCTCCATACAAACTCGGGGACTGTTCATCCATTAAAAATGGGAAGCAATAATATGGAATCCCGTTAATAAGGTCACCAATGGATTGTTGTTCCTGGGGAGGGGTGGGGAGGGCTCGGCGACGGGGCTCCAGCAGACGGTGTACGTCACGATATTCGACCAATCAGAATGCGTCATTTGTAGAGTAATTTTCGTGCCTGGAAAGAGCCGTTTTCAGCGGTGTACGTTGTGAAATTTTCGCTTTATTCCAAGCTTGTGTAGGTAATTTGGACACTATACCGCCGTGGAAAGTTGTTTGAACACTTTATCTTGATAGAAGTTGCGTTACTTTTAAATATTTTGCTTTCTTGAGCGTTTGAGACAAGTTTGAACTGCTCGGTCATGTGGAAGCCGCCATGGTGATTTGAGTGTTGGTTACTGTTAGCGGTTTTATCGGATTATTTAGGTCATCTTGTTACTTTAACCTTTCTTCTCTGTAAATTTCGAGGTCTACCCGGGTCTACCCCTGATAGTTTTCCCGTCATGAGGCGTTGAAAGTGTCTTGGAATAAAAGAGATCGTCTCAGCCAAGTAGCACAACTCCAGGGAAGCGGACTGAGAAAACATGCCATAGCGGAAGCCAAAGTGAAGCCACTGACCCCAAATACAGGCAGATTTTGTTTCATTTTAAACCGGAAAAGGTAAATCATTTTAAATATTGTAATAACCTTTGGAGACAAACCTGATTTTTCATAACCCAGTGCGGAAACTGAAAGCGTGTTAAAATAATTTGAATGCAGTGTGTGCTATGTGTATACAAATCTTCATGTAAACTTACGCGTGAGGGAATAAATCTCTACCAAACACAAAATCGCATTATCGAAGATCTGGACAACATCATACAGGATTTTATTTATAACTGTGAGGTTAGGTTTATAACAGAATCGATACACTGAGCTCACTTCAACAAACGCGTCACAGACAAGATCATGGTTTATCAGTTTCTGCGTCCGTTAAGCTTTGGTGAAATTCCCATTGTGCTGCACGTAGCGGTTCGGTTCTTTCGGTCTGTTTTTCCCAAAAAGAAGATTTATTTAAGCATAAGGATGAAAAACGGCACTCGCAAAATAAAATATGTCGATAAAAATAAAACTGTCATGAGAGAAGTTGCAAGATTTCTCACCTTGCTTCTGTTTGCGCTCTCCTCTTTGTCCGGTAATAAAGTCCATCAAACACTACTAATGGCCGATTTTTTTTATTCAAGCAAATCCAGGTATTAGTCCAGCTGTTATCGACCAAAATTGTTCAAATTAGTGATACAGGCTTGAAACTTTCATAGATTACTAAGGGCCCTAAGGGTAATATTTTCTGATGTAGGGCCAAGCCGAATTAAGCTCTGGAGTCGAGATCTGCGCATGCCCCGATTTTGCTAGCATGGAAACGAGGCTAAAAATGAAAAACGCCTTAAATGAAAGAGTTTTAGGAAAATAACGATCAATTATGACGAAAATAATAATTTGTTGTAAATGTTGATAAACTTTAAGCCTTTAATGCAGTCACGTGACCAGTTATAACGTTTTTTATCAGGCTTGGGTACCCTGTGTTGAAATTTTGATTACACGATTTTTCAATGTTTTTAAATGTCAGTTCATATCTAACACAAAAATGACTAGCAATACTTTTGCTTCTTCAACTCAAAAACTATCCCTCAAGTGCAATTCTGAGGTTTATATATTGTGAGATGGGCTTTATAACGATGATTGAAACAATCATATGCGCCCAATTTGTTCTGCTACACAGATGATAGAGGCTTTCTTTTTGCGTCAGTTGATACCTAACTCAAAACATATCAATCATGTTTTTTCATGTTTTGCTTCTAGGACTCAAAACCTATCATCTTTGTATAAATTCGAGGCTTCATATCTTGCAATAGGCTTTATATATCATCGCACTACATATATATACGTTATCACTCTAGTGTTCTTTAACTATTGCTGTTGGCAATTTCCGCCACATTTGCAGAGGCCGGTGTACACCAGATTAGCCTTCATACACTTGCATCTCCCCCTGCATGTAGTTTTACATCCACAGTGGATAAGTTCATAGCAGGCGTCTTTTCCTTGTTTAAGAGTAGTCCAATACGGTGACCAGTGGCGTGCTTGACGCTGCCATCCCCAGTCTGCAGGGCTAGGAAGTGCGGGCTGGCACAAGAGTGTTTGGCCCCAAATATGAGCTCCCTGAAGTACTGCTCGTCTGATATGCTGCTCAAGCGCTGCTTTAGTTGGCGGTATGCTGTCAAATTCCCTTGATTTCTTGCTGGAAGTTAGCACGCTGCTACCGTGAGTTGAGTAAACCTCTTTGCCTTCAGGAAGTGCCAAATGAATGAAACGACCTGAAATAGGTTATATCATAGATAATTGCATTAATGGATTCACTAATGTATTCTAGTGAAACATATCCTGTTGATCTATTGCTATGATAAGTATTGACAAAGCAGGCAAACATCCTAAATCTATACATACCCTGTCTGCAAGCAGTTTGAATAGCTCTTCCTTGTTGCCATCGACTCTCAGGAAACCTATCCAGTCGCTTGGAATTCCTGTAGATCCCATTACTTTGCGACGTTGTCCGGCACCTCGCTTCTCTCGCAGTGATTTCTTTAATGAATCATCTAGATAGACATCCCACACAAGATCAACACGCTTGGCATTCTCCAGTTGCTTGAGGACATATGGAGCAAATACTATACTGAAGTATTCGTCGAAGGTGCGCGATGTTTTTGGCTCCAGCATTTGAACAATAACCGCTCCATCGAGAATTACGGCATCTTCTGGAGGTGTCGATACTGGCCAGGTTGTTTGTGGCAGGCACTTCAGCAAGTCGGCTTTTTGTCCTCCTCGCAGCTGTCCTTGGTCTGAAAGCTGAAAGGGATGGTGGCCAAGGTTGATTTTCATACGAAAAAACTCATCCAGGTTTCCGTCACGGGTTTGACAAGCAATGCACAGCCGTCCGTTGTTGTGAAATGACTTCGACTTCATATTGGTTAGTGATTCGGGTTTTGCACTTACGTGTTAACCGTTATCTGGATCTAGCCCTTCAATTATAGTGATTTTCAATGGTGAGAATTGATATTTCACTGTAATCAATTATATAGAATTATTCAAAGCTTTTTCAGGAGGAAGATCCCGCTATGAAAATAACACGAACAAAGCAATATCACACGGTTCCAACCAGAGTAAGAAAAGGCCGAGTTGGAACCGATAACGATAAAACAAGGGGAAGAAGTGAACACATCGTATGATATTTCGTCCTGAAGATCGAAAGAAAAGAGTATCATACGATTCTCAGTGATTCTCATACTTTACCTGATGACGCTGTTGGTTATTTCAGTAGACACCGTCAAGAACCTGTCATACGATATGCTCAAACCAAGGTTATAAAATGCATCAATAAGGGTTCTGTCCCTTGTTGCTCCGTGTATTTTCGGCGCTGTATATACGGGCAGCGGACACTCTCTTGACCGTATATGATGGGTACTACCAGTTGCTTCTGGGCGATGACGAGGTCTTGCTACACTGTTAAACACAATAAGTTGTGAGTTAGACACACACGCCTGATTATTTGAGGAATCAATCTTGGTGGTGGGACCCTTGATAAGCATACCAACTAACGAGAGCAGTGAGGCAGGAATTGAATTCTTCTGGCATTCTGGGGAAAATGTTCCATTGAAAGAGTTATCTTCTTTTAGGATGTCCTTCCTCACTATACGAGCTGCTCTTGCAAGACACCATGCATCGGAATCTCTTCTTTTCGCTTCCGTCAATATCCCTCCTATGTCATGAATGGCACATTCTCTGACTTTCTAATACTCTTTCCTTTAGACGGGTAGCATTGGTTTTTCCACTCTTAGCTCCTACTTCCTTGAGTTTACATTGATAAAATCTCACTACCTCAGAGAGTGTCAGCACTCCTGGCGCTTTCCTGTTCCAGGCATTCCTCAATGTAACCTATAAGCTCTGCAAACGCTAACTCTTCAAGGTCAACTGATGAGCTGTTGGTAGCATCAGAGCATTGTTTCTGTAATAGCCTCGCTCTATTATACAGTTTAACTAAACAAGCTGCATGATACTTTGCTTCGATTGCTATGAGGTCACCAGTTGAAAGTTTAGCGATGAGTTTACTGTCATTCAAAAGAATGGCACATTCTCTGACTTTCTTGTCCAATTCCAGGGTAGAAGCAAGACGTAGATTGGTTGCGAAATCATTTTTCTCGCAAAAGAAGCACTGCAAGATTTTGGGATCAAAAGGAGTAAGACTACGCCTGGATTTTATAGGACTAGACTAGGCCGTTTCGCTACCATCTGCGTCACACCCTTTTTCTTCTTCTTCTTCTACGTCAGCTTGTTTTCTTTTTTTCTTTGTACGCTCTAATTTAGTACTATTATAATTGTCTCTGCAGGACTTGTGCCAAGAAGCTTTGTTTTCAAGAAGAACATTTTCGATGTCATGTTTAGTTTCATCAAGAAATTGAGTTACAGTTATCCCAATTTCCTTGAATTCCTTCACAGCCTTGATGAAAGTGCTGTACCCTATGCCTGGGTCTTTTCGGGTTGAATTCGCAGGACATTGAAGACTCTTGTGTCTAGTTGACATGACTAATTGCCTTTAGTTAATAACAAAAGCTCCATTTTACATTCAAAGTGTTTTGTTCTTATAAAATTGTCATGAAATTTCCCGAAAAAAGCTAGTCATTGTACCAAATGATGTCTTACCTGAGAGAGAGAAACGTAAAGAAAAAAGATGAACAGCTAGAAAGTAGACTTTTTAAGTGGGCGCATTAAAAAGAAATAAAACAATTTTCACTTTTTTTATATATCTGTGGGCTAAAAACCAGTTCTTCAGCAATTATAATGCACAAAACATTGAATAATCGTGTAAACAAAATTTCACCACAGGGTACCCAAGCCTGATAATCAAAAACGTTATAACTGGTCACGTGACTGCATTAAAAGCTTGAAGTTTATAAAAATGCACTACAAATTATCAGTTTTGTTATAACTGATGGTTATTTTTTAAAAACTCTTTCATTTAAGGCGTTTTTCATTTTTAGCCTTGTTTCCACGCTACCAAAATCGGGGCATGCGCAAATGTGGACTCCAGAGCTTAATTTGGCTTGGCCCTACATCAGAAAATGTTTCCCTTAGGGCCCTTAACAATCTGTGAAAGTTTCATGCTTGTATCACCAATTTGAACAATTCGAGCTTTTATTGGTCGATAACAGCTGGACTATATGTCCTACAGATCTCTTTTCCATCTAATATAAAAAAGAGCCATAATGGGATTATAGCAATTGGCCCGAGAAAAGGGAGCCTGTTCTCGAGCCATGGACTACTTGTAAACCAGCATAACACGATGACCATAATACGATGAGCTGCAATAAACTGAGTGCCGGTAGATAAACATAATAATGGAAACTTTATTTGTGTTTTTGAATGTACAATTGTAAATCTCGCTACGTATAGGCAATTTACAAATGCTGCTTGAGATTGAATTATTAAAAATAATAATAATAATAAAAAGCAAACAACAAAAACAAAACAAAACAAAATAAAAAAATAAAAAAATAAAAAAATAAAATTCACAATAAATCAAAATTGCATTAAGTCTGGGCTATCCCAGTTCCTGTTTCTACAACAAAAGATGTAATACGTTGCTCTAATGGCTATATTTATCACTTTCTTGATTACATAACGTTGGTGCTTTTTGTCAATGCCAATGTCATTCATCATGTCTAAGAACGTGGAGCATTCATTGGAGAAAACGCCAAGGGAACTCATGGAGAGATTTACAAATCTCACACATCTGTAATTTCTACTCATTTCGTTGATCAAGTTCACATATTTTTCTTTCTTACGCACTGCATTGTTGTTAAGGTTGGACTCGAAACCAACTGTTAATTCTAGAACAAATAGGCACTTGGACTGGATTAGGAAAAGAAGATCTGGACGATAATTTTCACCAGTTATTATTGAGGGATTCAGAAAACCATTAACATCTGCATAGAGTGAAGATTGAACATTAATTACAGGTTGAAGTGACTTGGCAATGAAGTTAAGGATTGAGTCGTGCCTCCAGGTAAAGCGATCCAAGTAATGTTGACAACCAGCGACAACATGAAGGAGTGATTCAGGATTAAGACAAAAGGAGCAATCAGGACTTTGTGATAATCCCCATCTTGCCATATTCTTACGTGTAGGGAGGGAGTTGTTGATGTAGCGGATGGTAAAATTGTAAATGTTCTTGGGTAGATGAGACTGGACCTCTGACCAAATAGAATTTACAGATGATAATGAGTACTTGATAACATTTGAGAAGAAGAAACCTTGAGATGTTAATAATAATAATAATAATAATAATAATAATAATAATAATAATAATAATAATAATAACAAGAACAAAAAGATAAAAACAAACAAATCAGCAAATAACAACAAAAAAGAGGCAAAAACGGCATTCTTAATGAAGAATACAAGCCATTTGCATTTCTTAGGGTGAAAACCACGCGTCAGGTTTTAGTGTATATAGTGTCACTGAACATTTCCCACAATTTCCGGATATAACTTGACCTCACGTGACAATTCTGTGAAAAAGCGGAAGTGGCATTTCTGATGGATATAGTTACCGAACACAGCGAAACATACCAAATACATAGAGCGAGTTACACTAGCCAGAGGGCACTACATTACTTACACTGCTTGCTTTTAAAGACATGGGTTTGAAAGGTAAGTTTCTGTATAGTTTCAAGTTTTGTGCGTTCTACAATCAGTCTGTATAATACTAGGAAACGAGCGGTGTTCTGCAATTTTCAGAGTTGAATACTAACCTTCAGGTGCTTCAGGTGAGACAGATACACAATCAGGGTGTATTCTCTTTTGACAAAAGTTTAAAATGTTCTTAAAACAGAGAAAGAGAGCGTAAAATCACCAGTGGGAAATAAATATTAATCGTGATGTAACATGATGCACCTGTATCAAGTCTTGGATAAAACATATCTGAACGACTTGTTCCCCTGAACAGAAGTGGAAAAATCAGGAAAATTAGACATTTTTTAAACAGTATCGTGATCAGTCGCTAGTAACAAAATGAATGCCAGAAGTATACAATAATAATCTACGCCATTTAGGAATTCCATTCCCACATTCCCATGTCACACTTCATCTGCTCCCCGGAGGAAACCATTTGCTGTAACGTCTCAGTAACACAATGCATTCGTTGGCACTTTTACAAACTGTCCTTTTTATTATCAAAACCGTAAAATGTTTCGCGCGTTTGCTTTTTGCAAAACAACTATAAACGATGGCTAAGTTAATTTCTCATCTACTTCATTAATACTGTGAAAAATCTGTCAGGAAAATTTTAATCCTGTGGCCTGTAGTGCACGGCTCTTCTTGGAAATGTTTGTACTTTATGTATTTTTGGACCGTAGATCTTTCATAGATCCGATATGCTGTAATTTTTGCATGGTTTTGTCCATGTTCTTAGGTTGGTTTTGGCCAATTTCTTTATTTTCTCTGCGAGACATCAACTTGACACTTGGACTCTTGCCCCCCAGAAGGCACGTGATATGGCGTGATTCTGTGGGTGTTGAGAGTTCTGGGTCAGGGCTTAAAATCATAGTGCGCGTATATTTTGCATCAGAGTTTTTCTCTGTTGTTACGCCATACTGACGAGCCCCAAAAAGGGCGAAACAGCTGTCTATGGCTACATACCCGCTGTGTTTTGAGTTCTTTCGGTGTCTTGTTGATGTCTTGCAGAGTTAATGTTCACGTAGTACGATCAGCATTGCAGTATTCTGCTTGCAGAATTATATGTCTACTTCTTGGAAAGATCGAATTTCTGTTTCACTCGATTTCGTCTAGAATTTCGTCTAGAATTCCAGCGTCTAGATTCCGTCGCCGAGGAGCATTGAAACAAAAGGGCCTCAGTAATGGACTATCCAGGTAATGAAGCTTTCTTTTATTTGTTCTAATACCGCCATTTTTGTTTAGTGTTGGAATTAGTACGGCAAATAAAGACCTGGGCTCAGGCAACACGGGATGACGCGAGAAAAATACGATTATTATCATACCGGTAAATGATCCACTATGTTCACCATTTACCGGATAGTGGGTCTGTTAACACATACAAGACTGTAAGAACGGGGATTTCAGAATGTAACGGAGCGATTTCCCGCGCCGATTTCCAAAGTGGACAGCCCATATCGGATAGGTGCTCATAATAATGGAAAGATGTTCGGTGTAGTGTCAACATGGCTGAGACATCTGAGGTCCGAGAGTAATTCTTCGGCGAACGGAAAGCTTCCTTCGAGGGTCAACGGCATCAAATTGAGCTTTAAAAGTAACAGTAAACACTCGTATAGAACTGAAACTTGACGTGAGTTTTCATAAATCATCTGCATTAGCTATTGACATAATTTTTCGATCCGATTCGAATTTTATTTTAGATGGCGTTAACGTGCAAATTGGCCAGCCGGAGCTTCTGAAGCGGTGTCTTTTTTTTCGTATTGTTTTATTCCTTTCAGTCTCCGTTTATTAAATCCCGAGAGACTGTTCATGAAATATTTCGAAAGTGTGTACCACGTTCTGCGTATTACAAAATCGTGTCTGTTACCAGCATGGCGACCTTTTAGAGAGCACATAAAAAAAAAAATCCGCCAGGCCATGATGAATTTCGATTACAGGGTGCTAAGGTTCTCACCAAAAATATATCCAACTCCTGCATTTAAGTTTAAACTAACGAATTCACGATTTTGGCCGTTCTCTGTATATATTTAACACTTTTAGTCTACCTGCTGGTACATGTTTCACCTTTCTTGGGCGCCATTTTAAATGCCGTATTTATATTGGGTATTCCGCACCACGTAAGGCAGCCCGCTTTCCTGAATCGGGGGAGATTTTTGCTTGTGGAATATGGAATGCGGAAAATTTGATTTGTGGAATGCGGAATGCTGGGATTTCGAATTTAGAATAAATCTCAAGGAATCAAAATCCAACTAACGATTGGAATCAGAAATCCAAGAATCTGGAATCCACGGTGAGGAATCCAGAACCCAAGACTGTCTTCGATTCCCCTACATGGGACGAGAGTATTCATAAACAGCGAAGGTTTTTAATAAATCAGTAGAAGACGCCTCTGCCCAATGCAAAAGGGCAGTCTGGAGATTAATAAAACTGCTAGTGAATGGGCGCCCCTTAGGCGGGTGAATCGAATAATGTAAATGTCATAAAATAAAGACAGCAGCTTATCTACAACCTTGGCTCAAAGCTTGACTATGACTATTTTCAGCAAGATAATCGTTTCACAGCTTTTGTCTGTTCACCAGTGGGGACTTTGACCCGCTTTAAATAACTTCTGGGCTCATATGCACGTGAATAGGAAGAAATTTGAATGAAACAGTTCTCTAGTGCATTCACAGCATGAAAAACCAAATTTACGTGAGCGTAATGACGGCATAAAGTCAGCGTAAAGTTGAATTTTACACAACTTTACGCTTCCTTTACTCTACGTAAAGTTCAGCTTTACAGCACCTTTACGCGTACATATAAAGCTGGCTTAATGAAACAAACTTTACGCAACAGCTTTACGCTTTGCGTAAAGCTTGTGTAAACCCTACTTTAAGCTTGCGTAAAGCAAAAATAAAAGCTCCTTTACGCCAAATATATATATATACATAAACACACTGGAAACTTTGAAAATACCGGTAAATATAATGGTAATCGGTACATTTTTCTTACCAAACTTTGAACAATCAAGATTTTATTTTTGTCCATGTCAAATATCTGAATTTTCCGCACAAACATTGGATTTTTGTTGTCTACTTAAAACCGGTTATTTTCTTTGGTTCTCCATCATCTCTGCATAGTATTTACAATCTGAAGCCATGGAGGAGTACTCATATACATTACGTATAATTGTATGAGTAATCCTCAATTCAAGGTTTGACACAAAATAAAATACCATTATACGTAACAACACTTCAACACACAGTTAAAGGATTAGGCCAGATATTTTCTTTGTATGATTAAGTTATAACTTGCTTTAATGGAGTTATATTGTTTAACCCAGGGGGGGGGGGGGGGGGGGAAGCTACTTCCCATACATTCTCTTAAATGAAATCCAAACGATGTTCTCACAACTTGCAAAGCGATCAGCAAGGGTCTTGCCAGCGGATTTGGTACTGATCATGCGCATTACGTCAAAATCCATAGATCAATGGTCTTGAGAAGAAACAAAAACATGGCGGTCGAAGGCTGGACTGTTTCTCACTATTATATTTTGGTAATTCGCAAATTTATTGATTTGATGTCGCTTTCAGACATAGTGTGTGGTTTTCTTTTTCTGTTAAACAATTTCCCTCTGCAGAGTTTGGATTATGCAACATATAGCTCCGTACTGATAAGAACCGCCGAAGAATTGAGCTATCGAGCAGTGTTTTGCAGCAAACCTTAGGAAAGTTAAAGTCGCTTCAAGGTACAGAGCGTTCAGTAGTAGTTCTGATTTGTTTATTAGGATCGTTTTGAATTTTAACATTGGATTCAAGGTGTTGACTGATTGTAATAAACGAGTGAAATGTTATGAAGTGTGAATGTTTATCTGATGTTAATTCAGTTATGATATGTAGAGCTGCAAGCTCATATTTATAAAGCTTTCTGAATATTCTTGCTTCCGACAAATTGACACTTTCTCCAGTAATTTTTATCAGCATCAAGTTATCCTTGCTCGGCAAAAACGATGTAACCTATAAATCCATCGAGCGCGTTGTTGTTGGTTAAGATCTAACGCGGTTGCGTTTTAGTTTTCCCCGCAATTTCAGTACCGAAAGACAAATACGATATGCAAGAAGAACAAAGATGCATGATATTATTTTTTCAATTTTTAAGCATTTCTGATTTCCTCTACCGGTTCACTTCTTGCTTCTAAAAAGTCTAAAAATATTTACTGTGGGAAAAAGCTGCAATTATCCGCTGGCCATCACGCAGGGTGATCGCTTTGCAAGTTGTGAGAACATCGTTTCTCGGTCCCAGACCTCGTCTCTCCCCCCCCCCCCCCCCCCCCTGGTTTAACCAATAGATGAACTTTGAACAAGCCAACAGTAACGAACTGATTCTTTACAAACCCTTGGTGACCAAAAACTACATTTTCTATACAGTAAGGAGCCCAAAAGTGTGATCTTCTTTAATTAATTCACATTCTTCATGCGGACGCGGATATTAACCGATCAGAAGTCGAGGATAGTTTTCAGCTGGTTTCTGATTGGATTAAATCTGCATGGAAGAATGTGAATAGATCAAAGGTGGCCACACTTTTGGGCCCCTTGCTGTAACTGAAAGTGATAAATTGCTTTTGATGGAACTGTTTTTTTCTAACCATTAATTAGCTGCACTTTAAATGTGACAGAAGTGACAATTCAATACTTTCAATTCAATTACATTTCCCACACATTCAGGGAAAAGCTTGAAATCTCAAGAAAACTTTAAATATTCCATTTCAACTAAAGTTATAAGTATGGTATAAGCTGCAAATACGAATCGCATTCTTTAAGTGTAGTATCGAAAAGAATAATCTTACAAGGTTTTTTAAAAAAAACTGATAATCTAAAACTGAATTTTCTGAATATAACATGATTTATGTTTGTTAGCATATTTGTCATTACATTAAAAATTGAAAAAACGAAAATTTTTCCAACACCTTAGTAAGGTTTAAATAAGAAGATACAGTGTACATAAACTTTTCAAATGGGTCAAAACAGTCTTCTCGAAAAGTGAAAACAAAAATCATCTTAACTTAGTATTATACCAAATTAAGATGATTTATAGTTTAAAATAATTATTAGTATTTACATGTAAGGTCCAAGAAAACTGATGAAGTTAAATTTTGATTTAAAAAAACAGCAACTGTAACTCACAAATTAATGTAAAGGTGGGCCAAAATGGTCTCTTCCAAAACAAAAATATTTAGTATAATTTAGCACAATTCAAATTAACAGCTTAAACAATTTTAGATAAGAAATAAAAAGACTGAAAGCCTGATACATGGATTGTATAACATTGATGGTTTCTTGACTTAGCCCTTTCACTCCCAGAAGTGTTTACCGTCAAATTTGACAAAAAATCCAAACAGGTCATTTTCACAACCTGCTGATGTAAAAGTTCGATGCACAAGGCTGTCACTAAGATTGCAAGTTGTAGGGTATATGAAATTAGCGAGTGAAATATTGAAAGCGTGGGAAGTTGTTTATGTTTTAATAAATTTTCCTTTCGTTTCCTCTCAAAATAGCCAAGCATTGGGCTCAAAGTAGCCAATTTAAACCCTAGTTTATGGCCCTTAGTGACAGTCCTGGAACCACCTTACAAGGCTAAACCTTGTATTTAACATCGTATTAATCCTGTTTGACTTGAGAGGTCCTTCTGTCACCAACATCCCATATCAGGCTGATTTGCTGGATAAATAGAAAGCAAGTATTATTTGAGTAAACTTCACAGATTACATGTACTTGTAGGCTAATGATAATACACTTTATCATAACTATAACAAAATTGTCAAATCTGATTGGCTATCAACTGCCCTGATTTCAGCCTTAATTGGACAGTTTAATAGGACAGTACGCGCCATCATGCGCGCGCTTAAATGGCTTTTTTTACTGCTAGCAAAAGAAAATTTCGAATTTCTTGTGTTTTGATTAAAAAAATAGCCTAATTATATTACAAATTTTGTTAAAGTTATGATTAATTGGTAACAGAACTTTGTGTCGTCCACTTCAGTCTGTAATCATACTCGTGATTAAACAAATCGGACTCCTGCTATGTGGTCGTCCGATTTTGTTAATCACTCGCATGATTACAGACCGAATTGGACTCCACTCAGTCCTGTTACCATTACTAATCGGGCACTAAAGGCACAAGTACATGTAAGTTGCCAGAGGACACCGTACTGTACTTACGGCCAAATTACTACAATCAGCACAATTTTACTTGAGAGAGGGTTCCCCACATGGCTCTTTTCACAAACCAAGACTAAAAATTGGAAAACTGATAAGGCATTTTCCACAATGGGTCTAATGTATATTATTTTAGAATTAAACCTAAAACAGAGCTCGTAAAAAAGCAATGAAATGACTGGCAGTGGAAATGGCAAACTAAGTTAAGGCAACTGTTTCTAATCTTTATTTTTTCTAATAAAAATGTGCTTGTCCTTCGGACAAGTCATGTCAAAGGTTTACATGTCCAAACTAAATTTCTACCAGTCCCAGACTAAAGTTTCAAATCAATAAACATTCCCAGGCTTCTCATGAACTCAACCAAAAATGCAAGACTTTCAGGGCAAGAAAAACAAACATATAAGCATCTTAATTCCAAAAGTTTCAAATTTTCCTGAAACTTAACCTAATAAAATGTAACAGGAATGAAGCCACTTTGTCATTTAAAGCCGGTATCCTCATATCTTGAAAAAAAATGCCTCCTAATAATAATGTACAGTGTAAATAGCCTGCGTGCAGGCAATAACTAAACTCTGATTAGTACCGTCTGCGAAGCAGCGCAGAGATCCTTGTTCTGGACCACCAACGGACTCAACGAATTACCGGAAGTGCATTTCGAATTTCCCTTCAACCTGATTGGCGATCACAACAAACAAAACAAAGGCCTTTTTAACTGGCCAATCGTGGCGCGTACTCAAATCTGGGTACACAGCTGGAAGTCTAGAACAAGGATTTCAGCACTGTTTCGCAGACTGAATTAACCAGAGTTTAATTTCGTCTCCGCGCAGGCTACAGTGTAACCTATAAATAAAGCAGCCTATTTTCTTTCCTTGCCACCAGGGACATTTCACAAGGGAGACAGTTGTATTTGCAGAATAATAATGGTGTATGTACAGTTGTAGACAAGAGAATCCAAAAACAGCTATGACTGCTATAACTCTGAGTCTCCTCTTTCACAACTTGTTTCTTTAAATTTTATTTCCTTTCAACTTAGATTTACTGGTGACACAACTATGGTTCAAATAGAACAACTTCTGGAACTTTCTAACATGATTGTGTGCTTTGCTTCACAAAAAAGTAAGGTATTCAATTTCCTGACAGTATGTACTGCACTGTATCCTCTCAAGAACCACAATATAATTTCATAAGAGCAGTGCACAATAAAGATTGAAATGAATGGGAATATATGAAATGAATCATACTTTGAACTGCAGATAAAGGTATGAAACTGTGAAGGTGTTAACAACTATGTTGGCACTTACATGAAACTACATTCTAATTCAATCATGGTCTGCATTAGCTATGCATTGAAAGACTCATGAAAATGTCTATTCATTCTCTGTTCATTTAAGTTAAAACACATGTAATTTAAAATCAAAAATAAACTTTTGTACCTGCTTCAAAAAATGCATGCATGCTGTTAAATTATTCACCACTAATGACCTGGATTCCAGAGAGATTTTGTTCGCTATGACTGCCCGGGGAATTGGGAACCTTGGATTTCTTATTGACTGGCGCATGAAAATACAGAACCAGACTAGATTATCTTTGCCTACTTGTAAATTCAACACTTGTTGACACTTTTCTATTCTGTTTATTAAATCTTCTATAGTCTGTGAAAATTTTCATAAGAATGTTTGTATCACATTACATGTGAGCTTACTTTCTACAGATGTTCTTTCTTAATTCCATTTCTTTTAGTAATTCCCAGTACCAGTGACCAAACTCCTACTTTCCAGTACAAAACAAGGAAATTCTACTCCTTCAGACCCCCAAAGTCTTTACATAATTTTGTATTATCATCTTCACCGTCATGGTCTCGTTGCTTGCTTAGTATTAAAAGGTTATGCAAAGTAAATACACCTGTTTAGTTATAATTTACTTTAAACGGTTAGTGCTGGTTTCATTGCTCATTGAAATGTTAGTTACTGAGTACTTGACACAGTCATAGGAGCTCATCATAAACAAGTTTGGAATTAAGCTTAAAAAGTTAAAAGAAAAGGCGAGCCAGGACAACTTACCTTGCCTTATTATCTGCTCTTTTCAGCGAAATCTTGAGAATCGAAGAGCCTTAGTAATACAGCGGTGTATGACATTTGCAGACTGCAGACTGCAGACTGCAGACCGCAGACTGCAGACCACAGATTGCAGATTGTAAATTAAAAGACACCAAAAATCTTTCTAATAAAGGTGACACCATAAAAAATATAACATCGTGTGAAAGTGAGAAAGTAGCCTGGGAACAAGGTTGATGTTTTTGCACAAAGTTACATTGGCCTCATTTCCAAGTTGCTGTTGGCTATTATGCTGTTGGCATATCACTAATTGCGTTGATTCTTTATTCTTCTTTGATTATTGTGAATTGATAATAACAAGTAGCAATGCCCATTAATGCCTGTCTAAATAGTAGTCCTCTGTAAAAAAAAGTGTTTAGATTGCGAGCACTTCGTGCTCACTACAGTTACGTCTACAAAAACAACCAGGATATATCACGGACATTTTAAAACACCTTTTAAATGACGTATTTCATCTTATAAGTAGTATTTAAGGATATGCCAGACAATCTAAACCGAACAGATCCTACCTGGACTCGACGAATTACGGGAAGTGCATTTTGAATTAAATAGGCAAATCGACAATGGCTTTATTAACAGGCCAATCATTGCTCATGCTCAAATCCTAGTACACAGTTGCGGCCCCTGTAAAATAAGGATTCACGGCACTGTTTCACAGACAGACTTATATAACCAGAGTTTAGTTTCGTCTGTGGTGCAGGTTAAATTGCTAGCCTGTTGCTATGGATTCATGAGCGAGTTTGTGACATCGGCAGACATTATTCTGCTCTAATTCAATACGAGACGAACAGCCAACAACTCCTTCAGGAATCAGGTCGGTGTAATTTGCGTGAAAAAACTTCGCTTCTGGGCCTTACATGTACTTCTCGGAACAAGGTAATGTTGATGATGACGCCACCTTGATTACGATATTTTTGGTTTCATTCAATTTACAGTCTTGCTGCCTCATGCAGTCTGCAGTCTGCAGTCTGCGGTCTGCAGTCTGCAGTCTGCGGTCTGCAGTCTGCAGTCTGCAGTTTGCGGTCTGCAGTCTGCAGTCTGCAAATGTCATACACCGGTAATCGGTTTACAGTAGTCTTGGTCTGTGTTGTGAACATTCCAGTGTTAATGCTAGCGCTTCAAACGATGTTTGTCTCCATTTCTGACTGAGTATCTCGTCCCGAATTTAAGGGTTGCTTCACACTTGAGAATTGATCGATTACTAAAGGCTGATAGTGCAATAATAATTTGTAATAACCTTAAGATGTCCTGTCCACCGTGATGCTATCAAGAAGCACATATATGATTATGAACGATCTCCAAACTTCCTAAGAAGCAAGTTTGAAACCGTTGGACACTTTCAAAATGGACGCCAAATCAACGAACCTTATGGAGCATGTGCAAGGAGCAAGGCCGCTGACCAGTTGTCCCTTCACTGTATTGTTTCCAGGCTCCTTTAGTACTCCGTTGAATGTAAAATAGTCAGAGTTTGTCTTCAAGTAATGCGTTCATTCGTTAAGTAAAACTCGCCGTTTTTGCAGGGGATATTTTTTCTTTATTTTTCCAATTATTTCAATGTGATCAAATTACAGTTGAAACTCTACAACGGCCACCTTGGGGACATCGAAGAAAGTGGCCATCGTAGAGAGGTTGAAAGAAGAGTGAATGTATGGACCGTCCGCCAAAAAAAATGACCCGTTGTATAGAGGTCACCGTTAAGGGAATATAACGTGATACTACCTCAATTTTTTTCTGGTATTTCGTGAGCTTGAAATTGCAACGGTAAACTATATACTATCAAACACAGTTATACTGACTGAAATCAATGAGGCAATACAAGTGATGAGTATAGAAGGCTATTGTGTTTGCCGCGACAGAAATGCCGCGTTTCGAAAGTTGCCGCAAAGTCGCAAGCTATATCTTTCCATGTACTCTGCCAGCAGAATTTTCTTTTCAGCGTCATTTTTAAGCGTGTACAAAGTCGTTCGCACCGCCAAAAAAAAAAAAACAATTTGCGTGGTTGGCTTGTTTACATCCCACACCAACATCCAACGCCAAATGAGTGTTAAAAAAACTATGCGAACTAGTGTAAGGACACAGACGACTTACTAAAAACAGTGCCGGGAATAAGTTCCTGTTAGGAAGGTAGAATTATATGACAACTTTACTATACCTTTACATGTAGAGTAAATGAGCGTAAAGCTGTTGCAACAACTTTATGCTAGCTTTACGAAACCTTTAAGAGCCGAGCGCGTAAAGTTACCTTTACAAACATTTACGCGCCATGTAAAGTTTGCGTAAAGTTGGATGACCAACTTTACGCAGGTTTACACAAACTTTAATTTTGCGTAAATCTCCATTTTCATGCTGTGATTATCACAGGACCCACATTGTAAAAGGATACGTGCAAGCTTCACCACATATTTCCAACCCATTTTTAATTCATTCGCCAAGTGTAAGATTTTATTTTAATCTTGATGTATTTACCTAGCATATTTCTGCGCAGGTTACACGGACAATCAAGAAGATAACTCGTCCGCTACTCCATTGGTCTGTCCTCTTGTTAAAGATGTTCCTCTCGGCGTAGCAGCCTTGGCTTTTTTATTGTCTTTCCTCACCGTCTTTGGAAACTCTTTGGTTGTGATCGCAATTGTAAAGGACCCATTCAATGAGCTCAGAACTATTCCAAACTACCTCATCTTGAATCTGGCGGTATGTGACCTAATCGTAGGTATTCCAAGCGAACTGTTGCTGGGTTTATCTTACTTTTATGTATCATATTATTTGTACTATTTGGCCTACACTTCGCTGTATACGTCCATGGTAGCATCTGCCTTGACTATACTGACACTTGCATTTGAGCGATACATCATGGTCGAAGCGCCACTTAAAAGCCACGAATACCTGATTCACTCACACTTAAGACTGGTCATTGTCTACATATGGTTGATTTCCCTGTGCGTGGCACTGCTTTCTTTACTGAATAGATGCAACGAGGTTGAATACAGGCTCATAATCACAGACGCAATCGGATTTCCAGTCATGGCCCTCATGTTTCTTATATACTCACGGATATTTCTCTTGGTGCGAAGATGGATTCGGCAAGATCTCGATCTTTCTATCTCAGAGAGTCAAAGATTGTTAGGCAGTGAAAATCTTTCCGAAAACATTCGTTCGCGTGAAAGGCACATCGCTTTTTCAGTGTTCCTGTTCGTTGGTGTTTTTGCCCTCTGCTGGACACCATGTTTTGTTATGGAAAATGTATTTTACAAATATAGGAGATCTCCGACTCTGACAACTGCCGCAGATTGGGTGAGGGTTTCGGGACTTTTGAGTTCATTATTGAATCCCTTGATTTACGCATTAAGATACGAAAAGTTTAGAAAGGCGATTCGCCACATTTTTGTATCATATTGGTTTTATCAGACTTACTACTTTCGTTTTAATTAATTTGCTAATTAAAATATTTTCAAAGTAATGTTAAAACATCTAAGACAAAATATCATTAAAGGGGAAGGGTCTCGATGTTGTCGGTAACTTTGCTTATCTACGAGCTTTAACCCTTTCATCACTAAATTCCTGGTGCTTCTTTTGCATAAACTATGTGCATATGGGGTGGGGATGGCCGGATCTCGGTAGGCTGGCACTCCGTCATACGTAAAGATTACTCACATATTTGTCCTCACCCGTGCAAATAACCGAAACGCGCAGCATTCATTACGCCAACTGCTGCTATAGGTGATATTGCCATGGCCATAGTCAAGTTTTGTCCGGCGATACGCCCTCTCTCATGGTCGCTCTCTGCCATGACTTCTGGTCGTCCATATGGTAAATTATAGCCGCAGTCGTCGACAAACACACAGTAGGGACCCTAAGCAACCAGGACGAGTTTGTGGACGACGAGGAGAAAAGACGAGTGAGGTCTGGGTCGGGAACGTCGTCCAAAGCGGGAAAAACAAATGTTTAAGCAAGCTCCCGTCTCGGCTCGTCGCCGAAGTATAGTAGGTAGACTGCACTGAATGGCTTCGTTTAAAGAAATACGAGAGTTGCTTCTCTTTAGCGTTGAGAACAACACAATTAACGAGGAAGAATTTTCCCTACTCTCCGAAGGATTTAAATCAGTAAACCGTTTATTAAATAAAAAGGCTTGAATCAAATCAAACAGAACAGAGCTGGTTTTGTTGTCCTATACATTTTACAGGAGTTAATTGCCAGAGGCAAGATTTCCGTACAGTCCCATTCATTTATCTACTACGGATATACGACTCTATTCACGTTGAAAACGTTTAACGGAAACAGTATATACGAAATGTAGTGAAAATCTTGCTTTCGAGAGGCAGACATGTACATCTCAAAATATATAAACAAAAGAAAAAACAGTGTGGATGAGATTGTCGATGCTTCGAGCGATTTTCCTTGGGATTTTTAACCGGCCTCTTTCAGGCAAGGGTCCCGGGTATCAACGCCTTTTCCAGTTAAATAGTGCTTCTGGAAACGGATTACAGTTCAGCAGCATTTAAGGAGAACATAAACATTTTACTTTTACTCACGGGTTCTTTCCCGCCGAAGCCATTGAAAACCACGGCTCACGGTTTACCGAAAATCTCTCGAAGTCTTTCCTCCAACGGCCCAACCTTCGACAAAAAGTATAAAAAAGGTTTCCTTTTTCCAAACATTGGTATTAAACAAGGTAAAATGGGCACAGAAACGTCAAAGATTGCTTTGAATGCTCAAGTTCACCCGAGGACGGCAAATTAACAGATGTCACGTCCTGAACGCCATGTGGACGACATCACTGACATGCGCAGAAGTTGCCGGGTTCGTGAGAACACTTCCGGTCGGCGTCCACTCAGCTCGTCGTCTAGGTTGCTTAAGATCCCTAGTGGCGCAGTACGTTGTGGCTCTTTAAACCAAGTAGCATTAAAATTCAGGCCATTTTTGTGTAATTGGTATTGTGTAATTGAAGACCGGTTTTTCAACATTAATTAAATGCAAGGAACGCTCAATTGATTGTACAAGCGCAGTAATGCTTGCCTTATCCATCCTTTACGCGGTGGGCACATAGGACGCAAAAAAGTGCTTCCTAGGAACTTCTTTTGCATTTTTTAGTCGTTTGAGCTTAAACTTTGCAAAATGGTAGAACTTTGTATTCTAAAAAATCCTCTGCTTCTTGTTTTTTCGATTTTAACGGTTTTTGAGAGGGAAATGACGTCACAAGATTGACAGCAAAGTTAAAATTTCAAGATATGGAAAAACAATTTTTTTCAAATAATTTTAAAAAAGCACGACACGAGAGAATAGAATTGAATAGAATAGAATGTATTTCCCGCCATGTTGTTACTATTTTTAGAAATATTAATACATTTCAAGATGCTATATCTCCTAAAGCAATTTGAGCTTTTCCAAAAAAAAATTCACATTTGTTTCTATCACGTCACGCTCTTTCAAGATTATTAGCGGGGCTGTACATATGAGGCTATCAACTCGATGTAAGATTTGGCTCACTCTCGGGCTGTTTGCAAATTATTTTTCTCTAAAATCACTTAGCCTTTCTCTAAAAAGTCACACGAATGTGCTCTAAAGTTAACTGAATTGTGGAATACAAGTTTGTTGTTTGATTTAAATCATAAATTTATCAATGGGAGCTTCGCTTTTAGCCCTGGCTAAATCTCCATATTTATTTGCTTTGTCATCACTTGAAGTAAATTTTGTTGTCAATCTTGTGGCGTCATTTTTCCCACCAAAAACCATTAAAATCGAAAAACAAAAGACATAGGAGTTTTTGGAATACAAAGTTCTACCATCCTGGAAACATTGAGCTCAAACAAAAAAAAGATACAAGTGTAGTTTCAAGGAGGCACTCTCCCCTAATTTGTCACTGGAAACAATGACATGTCATTCTTCCCATTGTTTTAGTATTGTTTGGGGTTAGGGAAATGCACCATTGGTGACTTCTCTTCCGAGCAGCTGCTACATGACCCCTTTTTTGCGTCCTATATGCCCACCGTGTAAACGCCGTCCAGGAATGCTATTGAATTGCAAACAGTGTTATATAAATGTTAATGAATAGTGTTAAACTTTGCACTTTAATGTTTGTCTATTGTCCCTATTGACTTTCAAGATAGTGTTAATGACTTAAATGTTGGCGTTAATGAAAGTATATTTTTCTCTTTTAGATGCCGAATGACGCATATGAATGCCCAAAACCGTTATTGAATGTTGATTAAGAGCCAATGTCGGGAAATATCGAGAATCTCAAATCAGTTCTAAAAAATCGAATTTTGGCTAATACCACCCAAACAACCCTTTAGGTGAACTATTTCAAGAAATGATATTAAGTACTCCTCAAGCGCTTTACATTTTGAGGAATTTGGAAAAGTTCAAAAATTCGATAAAAATACATTTTTTTATTCGCGAAATGCTGCAAATTTTAACAATTTTCAAGGAAGCAGTACAAGCGCGCAGAAGCTCCTATTGACTTGATGTTGCACATGCATTTACCAGTTACCCAAAGCTTTAAGACTGCATAAAAATGCCTCGCAAAATAACTTTTGTAATATAGTTTTGGGCTTTCATTATTTGCACCTTGATTGTGTGCTGTTTTGGCGGTCGAAATAACGCCCAACTTCAACCGCAAAAAGTCGATTCTGGTATGTCTCAAATTTAAAATATGACTATACTATATGAAAGAGCTGTGATTCTTTGAACTAGACCTGAAGTTTCAGCTCTGCGAATTTAAACCCTTGCGAAAAATACAATTTTAAATATAGCCCCTCGGGCCACCGTAAGCGACAAGAACGTCAAATGTAAACAAAGCGAAAAGCGTGTGAACAAGGATAAAATCACACCAAAGCTATTTCTAGTCTACCAAAGTGCCAAGAAATGATGGAAAATTCGGTATCTAAATAGGTATTGCTATCTGAAAAGCTACAAAGGCGAAATTGTCCGTCAAAAAAGAATTTAAAAAAAAATCGTGAAAAACGAGCAACTGAGAATGTCGAGAATCGCGTCTGGTGAAATTCTGAACTCGAAAGTATAATTGCTTTCGGCTGGTCAAGTCCAAAAGGCTTTAAGAACTGTTTTCGAAATGCCTGAATAAACTATCGACAAACTATGCCAGAGGATAGATTTACTTTAGTAAAAATGAACATAACAAGAAGTCGGAATCTTGATTACAAATGACATTTCTACAAAATGAGTTTTAAGTCCTGGATTTTTACAAAGTAACCTTTCAGTGTCCATTTCTTTTTCTCGTGATGCAAGGCTCTGCAACTCACCTTCATGACATGACTTAAAAACTAGCAAATAACTGAAATTTCAACATTACGCCGATCTGTAAAAAGGTTGCGGCCTAAAGTTTGCTCCTAAAAGAGACGTGTATTAACTTGGCGTCATGTTACGTGTATGGTAATTTGAATAATTTTACCAGGAGCCCCTTCACGTAATCTTCCACGGGGTACACGTGGCACATGCTACACGTTTAGCTGTGAACGTGTGGAAAAAAATGCTGTGTAGTTTTTCGACTCTCATTGATGGCAATTTTTGCATTCGGTGTTAGTGGGGAATATCCTTGTCAATCCGAATTTATCCCTCTTTTAAATTGCGATCGAGGCGTCGGAGTGTCCTGGAAGTATATGGCATAACTGCATCAATAACTTGTATTATCTCGTGCTGGTAAATGACAATTGGTTTAATTAATTTTACTTTGTTTTTAGTTTCATTGAATAAGAAGATCGCTAGTGTCGAACGGGGATTGGAAATAGCAGTTTGTACCTTAAGAGAAACTAGGGAGGGGCTCGGCACGTGACCTAGAGCCCATATATACAATTTAAAAGCCGTAAATGACCAAATAAACACCCGCACTGACCTGGCACGTCTTTTAACTTTATGGGTCCAAGCAGAGGCGATTAAAAGGGAGAGGTGATTATTGATATAACTGTACCACTCAACAAAACGTATTTTTAAACTGTTGATATTTTTTCCATTCCATCAATTGATGCGTCCGAGGCCGTCTAGGTATCCGTATCGCTCTTCTCAAATTCCAACCCGTCGATGGCAGAATCGCCCCTCAGGGTTATTGTGTTTCCATCGTTAGATGAAAATAAAAACACTCAAACCCCCCATAAATCAGGCAAGAAAATGAATGAATTGAATGATTTTCTCCTTTTTTGCTAATTCCTACTATTTTGTAGTAAATTCTCATAGGGGGCGGTCTTTTGGACAGGGGGCTTATATTAGAGAGCGGGGGGGGGGGGGGGGGGGTCTAATACAATTTTAACACCGTTGAGGGGGGTTATTCTCAAGAACAGAGGTGTTGGAGTGGGCGTAAGTAGGCTGATTTGGGCTGTATTAAGTAAAGACCCAGGGGGGTTGGTGCTCGACTTAGCAAATTTTCCAGCGGTGTTGTAATTGAAACCGGCGCGGCGCAGATCATGGCGATGATAGATGATGTACAAATGACGCTAAACTTCCTTGGATGAATTTGCATTCTAATGTGGCCGAAGGTACTATTTATTGTTGTTCAATTTTGCCTGGAAATAGTGGGCTAAAGAAAGACGGGGCGCTCAAGGAAGATTCGCGTGTTCCTCCACTCGCGCGCCCGTTTTTTTCCTGTGCCTGAATACTTTCAAGCACCTGCTACGTTGGCTATGTTTCGTTGTTACTTTTGTGTTTGCAACGATACCTGAACCTGCCACCAAGCTCTCCATTTATGGCTGCCGAGAGGTCCACGAGTCGGGAACGCAGAATGAAGTAGCAAAAGCCCTAAGGGGTAGAGAAAAGGAAGGGCTTGTAACGATCCCTAATAAATTTTCATTCTGCTTCACTTAGACGAAGCGAAATACAATTGGCAGAAGAATAACTCACTCAAATTAATTATAATCGATGACGCTCGATCGAGCTCCTGGCTGACCCGTCATGAATTTTTGCTGTACCTTTAGCAGAGCTAGAGCTAAAGGTGATAGCATGTGACACGTGTGGTAAAATTATTCAAATTACCATACACGTAACATGACGCCAAGTTAATACACGTCTCTTTTAGGAGCAAACTTTAGGCCGCAACTTTTTACAAATCGGCCTAATGTTGAAATCTCAGTTATTTGCTAGTTTTAAGTCATGTCATGAAGGTGAGTTGCAGAGCCTTGCATCACGAGAAAAAGAAATGGACACTGAAAGGTTACTTTGTAAAAATCCAGGACTTAAAACTCATTTTGTAGAAATGTCATTTGTAATCAAGATTCCGACTTCTTGTTATGTTCATTTTTACTAAAGTAAATCTATCCTCTGGCATAGTTTGTCGATAGTTTATTCAGGCATTTCGAAAACAGTTCTTAAAGCCTTTTGGACTTGACCAGCCGAAAGCAATTATACTTTCGAGTTCAGAATTTCACCAGACGCGATTCTCGACATTCTCAGTTGCTCGTTTTTCACGATTTTTTTTTAAATTCTTTTTTGACGGACAATTTCGCCTTTGTAGCTTTTCAGATAGCAATACCTATTTAGATACCGAATTTTCCATCATTTCTTGGCACTTTGGTAGACTAGAAATAGCTTTGGTGTGATTTTATCCTTTGTTCACACGCTTTTCGCTTTGTTTACATTTGACGTTCTTGTCGCTTACGGTGGCCCGAGGGGCTATATTTAAAATTGTATTTTTCGCAAGGGTTTAAATTCGCAGAGCTGAAACTTCAGGTCTAGTTCAAAGAATCACAGCTCTTTCATATAGTATAGTCATATTTTAAATTTGAGACATACCAGAATCGACTTTTTGCGGTTGAAGTTGGGCGTTATTTCGACCGCCAAAACAGCACACAATCAAGGTGCAAATAATGAAAGCCCAAAACTATATTACAAAAGTTATTTTGCGAGGCATTTTTAGGCAGTCTTAAAGCTTTGGGTAACTGGTAAATGCATTTGCAACATCAAGTCAATAGGAGCTTCTGCGCGCTTGTACTGCTTCCTTGAAAATTGTTGAAATTTGCAGCATTTCGCGAATAAAAAAATGTATTTTTATCGAATTTTTGAACTTTTCCAAATTTCTCAAAATGTAAAGCGCTTGAGGAGTACTTAATATCATTTCTTGAAATAGTTCACCTAAAGGGTTGTTTGGGTGGTACTAGCCAAAATGCGATTTTTTAGAACTGATTTGAGATTCTCGATATTTTCCGACATTGGCTCTTAAAATGCAAAAATCGTAATTGAATCAGAATTATGCGCAAATGTCCGTTTTTTCGCGTTTATGAATGTATCTTCGCACCATTGGTAACCTTTTCACGCAAACGATTGCGTGTTTTCTCATAATGAACAGCAAAAGGTGTAATACGTAGATCGTGGCAATCCTGTTTTGTTAGCAATTGAATGCGATGTGCAATAGTAATGAAGAAGAGAATTGAAGTTAAAGTTTGAGAAGTTTCTACGAGAACCACGAGCCTTGACAAAAAGTTTGCCTTCGTTGTGCTAAACTTTGCTTCTGTATCGACTGTCGCATCCGGGGAAACTGAAAGAAGAAGCTGTCAATGGTTACCCTTTTTCACATAGATTAAAAGTTAAAAAATCAAGCAATCGACACTTTCATGGTGCGGTTATTAAGTCTGATCTGTCTGTCTTATTCTTCTGGATGTTCGTCAGTGCTACAGTTAGAGGGGAAATCAAGCTAAAGGACTACATTACAGAAATGATATGTACGTAATATTATTAATATTTTTTGAATTTAATTTATTGTAATTTCTCCTGAAAGTGCATCTCCTTTGCTAAAGTAAGGTCAAGATAGTTTTCTATTACAAGCCTTTATTTCATTAGAGAACTGATGGCATTTCAAAGCCAGAACTGAATCGCTCATGAATCTTTTGGGCTGCATGCAAAAGCCGTGCAATTCTTAAAGTTGTGTAAAGTTGATAGAAAAGCAAAAGCTCTTTCCAATCTACATTTTATTCCGCTGAATTAGTGCTTACATCATGCTAGATAATTCTTGGGGACCTCTGGTAATTTTTATTCTAACAGTAAGAATTGGGTTGCGAAAGGAAAGGCTTTGTGGCCGACTTGTTGCAAAAAATGTTTTACAAGAACAACTATTCTTATCCTAACAGTCCTTTCTTGGCTTCCAGTTTTGTAGCTCTTAGACAAAGATAACCAATGGGTGCTGGGGTTGTTTATTATGAACAGTTAACAAAGAAGCAGCTATTATAAAATTTTCTTGATAAATTATTGTTATTTTAATCTGATCACTGTACGTAAGGTATAGTGAATTGCCTTTGAAATTATAAGGTGATAACAAAATTATAGAAGCGTTTGTCTATCAATGTATTCGTTACTTTGAATTATACTTTCTAGGTGTTGTAGGGAATGTGTGATAATATAATAAACTTGGCACTACTGAGTTTCCTTACAGCCATAATGACACTAAATGCAACCTACTTTAAATGAATTTATTCATAAATGCCCGTACCTAAAGCTGACGTGTGCTATTCCTAATTTTGTCCAGATGCACCAATCCCTCAAGAGAATTGTCTTTCTAATTTTGTGCGCAGCACGGTACTGCACTGCAATTTACTGTCTTAAAAATCTGCCATGCTCTATTTTACTGCTCTTGAACATAAAAACTAACCAAATGATTCAACCCTTTAGGTTCATGGCGGGCGGAAGATGCAGCTTCGATCCAAAACGGTTACCCAATTTTTTCTTCTTCTAAGAAGCCTTCCATTAATTCCAAATATGCCTTTACAGGTAAAAGAAGGTCAAGCCATTTTAAGCCAAGTATAAAAAGGCTATGAGTGTTTTAACATGTATTCATCTACGATATATTCTAAAACTCAAGCATTCGAAACGTTTAGTCTACACTTTTTGGATAAAAACGGAATCTTTGCTGGAATACAAGATAAAAGCAATTTACATTTACATCGAAATTTCACACCATCGTTCTCCCCCTTGTAGAGATCTTCAAAAACCTAATTAAAAGCGATAAAAAATTTGTTTAACCATTCTTAAAACGTAAGGGAGGTTTCCCCTTCTACTACGAATGTGGCAGTTTTATGTTATTTACAGCTATTTCGAGAAAGGTTGTCGGGAAAGTGCACACGACAATCCCGAAAGGTGACATGGGATATGACCAATACACGGTGCCTGACACTGTAGCTGTCGAACCTTCTTTTGTTGCTTTTTTTTAGCACGCACAAACACTGATAAGTCCATGGCCTATCGTGCTATTCTTTCAAATTCCTTTTAATGACAGTGAAGTAACTCAAAACCACCCACAATAACTTTCGGGATTGTCGAGTACACTTTCCCGACAACCTTTTTCGAAATAGCTGTATACACACAGTATGCTTCTAACGAATACATTACCAGTCCTTTTGTTAGTTATTGAACTGAGCTTCCATCAAACGCAAAAAACCGTCGTTTTTTCCCTAAAGATGCCATTGCTCATGACGCTTTCTTCATCGCGTCTCCTTTTGAAAATGAACGTCATTTATTCCTTTGCCCTTCACCTAACTTCTCTAGCAGAGCATCAAGTTTTCTTTGCACGCATTCTAGCTTTGTTTCAAGGTTTTGCACGCATTGTAACTTTGTTTCAAGGTTTCTCTGCACGCATTCTAACTTCGTTTGAAGTTTGGATTCGACTACTTCGGCGATGTTCGATGTTAACTCCTGGCCTTGACAATCAATGTCCTCCCTTGCACACATCTGAGGCAAATATAAAGAAAAACAACTTTAACCACAATACAGTCAAACGTTCGCAGCAAAGAAACAATCAACCTGTCACCAGAGCCGCCTTTTGTGTTCTTGAGTGAAGAAGAGAAAAGGATCGAGGATCTGGCTGAACAACGTGAAACTTTTGAGGTCGCTGCAGCCCAATTTTCTGTTCTCACTCGTGACACAGCTTTTTATTTTCGAGTTCGAGCATCCGTTTATTGATAATCCGAGCTGTACCAAGCGCACAGCTCAGGCATGGGGCACAGCGAGCAGAGGAGTTATTTGCGATGGCAAATGAAGCGAAAATTCCTATGTTTGTCGCTGTTATTCGTCCGCAATCATAACTTTCAGCGATTTTCCGGGGCATTGGATAGTATTTTACCAGGTTTGATAGCATGAAAGGTCATGGTTTGAAAAGGTCAAGTTCATAACAGATTGTACAGTAAAAAGAGGACAATCGTGCGTTCGGCAGTAAAATTTTTGCTTCAATTGCCATGAAAAATAACTCATCCTTAGAGGGTAAACGATCTTTAATTTACAAATTATTTAGCATTATTTATTTATCCTTTTGTTTCGTTTCGTTCTATTCTTTCTAACCACAAACTCTGTATTTTTTGGATTGGTACTTACTTAAGCACATTAGTTCCTTAATAACAATTTAGCTATGGATCTCTCCACATTTAGAACAGACTGTTTACCGCGGTAATATTACCTTAGCAAGAACGCTGTTTTCGTATTTAAAGGCCAGGTAAGGGAACAGATCTACAGGTCTGTCCATGCTGTATTCAATATAAGATGGGTTATTATCTTCGGGAATTATCTTGCTTCCGTTTACACTAAAAACAACAGGAATTCGGATTTGACCATCTATCTCTTGCTTGCCTTCAAACATGACAGTACATCGAATGACGTCACCTCGGCGAGCTGCGGTAGAGCCTTATTAAGAGAAAAAAAAACCAAATAATTAATGAATGAGGCTGAGCATCTTATGAAGAATCATAGAGATAGGGGAGGGTGTTCGCGGAAACACCCTCCGAGATCTCCTTAATTCTTCATATGATACGAAACCGATTTCATTAATTGTTTTATTATTCATTCAAAATAATTCCTAGTTTATTAACATAGCTAAAACGTGCTTACCTTCATCGATGTTAAGTTCATCTTTGATAGTGCACGTTTAGGGTTGTTCAGCTCCTCAAATATTCTCGGCCAGATAGCGTATGTTGCCCTTCGAGATGTCTTCTTGCTGTTTTTGCCATGTTTTTAGCTATTATTTCGCCTAGTTCTTACTCTTGAAACGAGTGATTTATATGTTTTCACAACCAAAACAACTCAACCTCGTCCCCAGGTCTTCTCAGTCAACGTTGCATTAAGACAAACTTAAGGCAAAGGGCACACATACACCAACTTACGGCCTGACCAGTGCGCACAGTCATATCACCTGGGCAGGGGCAGCTAGCATTAACCTGCAAGAAAGCTGCACTTTTGACGTCATCGGTTCATTAATCGCGAAATTCTTCGAAATTTAGTTATCAATAGCTGGTTAAAGTGAATTATGCGTGTGCTTTTAGCCAATCAGAATGGGGGAACTATTTTGAATGAATGAATAATAATAATAATAATAATTACCAACCACCAACTGTCTTTACAAATCGAAGGGTTAAAAATCAGGCTAATAGGCACTCGTAGTAGTACCACTGAAACATGGCAGTTTTTTTTTTTCAGTGAAAACTGTCGCGTGGGTTATATAATGCGAAAATCGATAATATAAAATGAGCGAAACTAGGACGGACTCAACACAATATTAATCTTTGACTGCAAATTTGACTTTTCGTCAGCCTTCCAAGCTACACTCTTTAGGACTAACTTATTCTTGCAAGTGTAATACTATGCTTCTTTGATCAGATTTTCTTCTATGCTTTTCTCCAGTGTGTCGTACATTTTCCTGTCACCCAATGTAATATTTTGCCTTCGTGAATCAAATAAAGAATATCCCAGATTACAAACCTATAGTCTTTTTCCCTTCAAAACAATGTTGTGCATCAAAAATTTTGCTGTCATCTGTGTGAAATCCAACTGTTCCCTCCTCCCATCCAGGCATGTAATCCGTGCCGTAATATTCAAACACTGCTCCTATCCCCAGCCATCGTGTTTCCCCACTTTCCAGAATCATCACCTTGAAAAGAATTAATTTTGCTTCTGAGAAAAATTTCAACGTTGATAGGTCTGGCAGATCAAGTAACCAACTTCGGCGTGTCACCCCATGACGTATCATAAATGAGAGGTTGCATTGTATATGGCCTTTAAAGCATTTTGTCGGCTGCATTTATTAATAAATAATATCATCTTGAAAGTGGTATATTCTTACCTCAAAATGTGGAAATCTGCAGGAAAAGGGTTTCGTGTATCTAGCACCATACCGGTAATAAAAGTCATTGCGTTCCAATGGCTGACGTGTTATAAAGTAACCGTCTACCAGTATAGCTTCATGGGTTTCCCACGCCTATAAAGTCAACAGAACAAAGTTATAGCAGTCATGGCAAAGTTGACGTCAAGTTTCCTGGGTTTCTGAGTTTGCAGAGTGTTGGAAGTCCTTGAAGATAAGCCAGTGAGGCCGACCGCATGCTGTCAAAGGTAGTACTACCACACCAGGTACTTCGTTCCCTGCCCCTGAACGGGTTTGGGGGTTAGGCCCTGCAGTTCATTGTCCTTATCCGAAAAGACTAGAAAGTCTAATCATTGTAAGATGACATTATAAAGGATGCACTTTTACCTCAGTTATTTACTAATAACACTTTTGTGACGGCCTTTCACTAATGGGAAAATATTTTTTTAATCTAATTATATAGCTGTACGATATTGCCAGCAAAGCGATTATCCTTTAAGTTTTACGAACTGTCCAATTAAGGATTCATTTGGATAGTTTCATATAGGACTTTCCTTTACAAATTGGCAAACAGTCCAATTTAAGAAAATATAGAATGAGTGCTCTGAGCCAATCAAATGCTTGAAAATATAATAGACAATACCAGCATAAATATATATACAAACAAATACTTCGGTGGGAAGTATCAAGGTGACCTCTGATTTTCCGAGTCCGAGTTTAGAGCTGAAAAAATGAAACCACAAAAAGCTTTTAAAGAAAATATTAACCCAAACAAAGCCTAGCATCGGGATGATGCAATTGTTAGTATATCAAATTAACTGGCCCGCAATATTGGACTTGGAGAGTGCGGGGACAGGACCGAGTTCCCAACCAATTCTTCTTCCGTTTCGCGGCAATTTTCTGTGTTTTTCATCTGGTGTGTTCGAAATTCCAGAAACCGAGCTGTGTCAGGATAATTTTACGATGGCACTTTATTCCTTTGGAGGGGTAAATGACCAGTGCGGTGCCACATCATGGGCTGTTCAAGAAACAGGAATGCTTCCTTTGTTGTCTTGCGATAGTAACATGACTGCATGGTAAAGGACAAGTGGATGGGTTCAGGTGTGTCCAGGGAAGAAGAGGAAGACCTGGTGATACCAAAGCCACAGGTGATTCAAAACATCAGTTAGGGATCATACAAGCGCACAAATGGCTTTTATCGCGATCTAGGAGACTCTTTTGATTGAAAAGAGACGATGATATATAATTTACGACATTGTCGTCTCAAATTGTTTGTTTATGGTTGATGGGATTCCAATGTTAATTTCCTGGGTCCTTGCGAAGAGCAAAGGTTTTTTTGGGTGATTTTCTTTAAAAAAGCAACAAAAGCTTTTTTGTCTTCCAGCTCTTGATGTGGATGGACGGTTTCATTTTTTCAGCTCTAAAGGACTCGGAAACTCAGAGGTCACCTCGTCGATACTGCTTACTGAAATTCGTATTGGTTTGTATATGAAATTATGTATGTATTGTCATGCTCCTTTGCTGATGGGTATTTACAACAACTATTTAGGCTATTAACAAGATCAGACGAAGATGATAATGTTAACGAACGTTCCAAAGCTAACTATATCTGGTACTATATCTGACTTTCCATGCTTGGAGTAATGCTTACAAATATGACATGAAAGTGAATTTAAATTAAGCATCTTATAAAACGATCGTTATATCTCGGTCAGAACATTATCATTTGAGTTCTATGATGATTACTAAGTTTTCAAAGAAACAAAAATCACCCTTGGTTTGCTAATTTATAAATCATGTGTTCCCTGTGCTAATCAGAGGCCCATTTTAGATCAATTTTAAGGTAAGAGTCGGTGTATTTCTAAACAACGAAACTCTGCTTTGACAATTCATTTTACGCTTACCAAATACAGAAGAGCTTCCTTTCAACAATTTGGTTTATGTATGGCCGGATGTATGCTCACAATTCCATTTTGCATCGCCTTAGAGGGGCATGAAGTGTTTGTTCCAAAAATTCAACAAACCACACTAAGCCAAATTTTTCTCAACTGATTTTGATAACTGTGTTGCTAAAGTGAACAGTGGTATAGCTATGGACGTTATACAAGAAGGCAGGTGAATATAGTGAAATTTTGAAAAATGGCCATTTCAGGTTGTAATTTTAACATCAATTTTGGCCAAACGCTAGCCGCAGGCTCCTCTCTGTGCAATACTTTGAGGACGCACAAACTAAAAGCTCAGATTTTTGGTGCTCAAAGGTCAAAAAACGAGACCCCCCCTGTAACTCCAAAACTAAAAGTCAGAGAAGTGAGCCAAAGTGGCTTTTGAAATATTTCATCACACCCAACGTCTGTGCCAAGTTTTAGCCAGATCGGTTGACCACAACGTTTGGTCCCTGGAACACTTTCTCAAACACTGGCACTTTCGCTTTAGCTGACGCTTTCCTAAACCGCCTCTTTGATACTTTTTCCTTTTTACATATTTTCTTACGTAGTCCTGCTACTTAGCCGAACGTTCTTCCTAAGGCGTCTTGCCCCGCCAATTTTCAAGGAAAGGGAGAAATTCAATTTGCAAAGTGAGTTATCTGTGCAGAGATCGCTGCTTACCAACCTAAACACTTGGAAGCATAAGTCGTTGAGAAATGGGTAATCTACATCGTTCCTTATGGAACTTAATTGACCAAGTCCGTCGGCAAAGGGTTACAGACTTGAGTTGTGGTCCCGGCCAGGGCTTGAGCCCACAGCATGCCACTAGGCAGATCGGCGCTCACCTAATTGAGTACGTAACAAACACGAAACATATCGAGATTTCCATTCCTCAGAACACTAATTTGTACAGTTCCTTTAGATGTAACGGTCAGTAGTACATTCACGACTACCTCTACTGAAATAATTTTGGTATCCTTCCCTTGTACATATATATCAGCTATATGTAAGAAAAGGGGTGGCATCATTGCGCTCATTGCCCGCTTTCGTGCCAGCAAGAAACGACCCACAAGAGTCATCGGTCGGCTATGTTAAAAGATTTGCTCTTCTTCAAACGTAATAAGGCAGTAATAGAGTAAATCGTTAACGTACCATCTGAGAAAAAGTCAGCAAAACTCAAGCAATGCTCTTTTTCTCTTAGTCATCTTTCTGCTAAAACTTACGATCAAAACAATGAAAAACCTCGCCGAGACGGTCAAGAGCATTTTCCTTGATCCTTGAATTACTAAAATGCCTTACCAAGACTTGAACGTCTAATGTATTCTTCGTCGTTAGCACTTACAAATGAGTTTATCGGATAAAAATGCATCCCTCTCGCGGATTCGCTTGGTAAAAAAGTGTTGTCAAGGACATGCGCAGAACGTTATTCAGACCTGTCAGTGCGCATGTATTTTTTTTTCAGTCACAGTTTGTTGTGCATTTTCCCCTTTTCTGCCTTACCCCATTCTGACTACATTTCAAATAACAGGGTTATGGGCTCCTGCAAATAATCAATACCAAAACGGCATAGTTACCTCTACACCGGTAGGAAGAAGAACTTTGTCATGACATTTTTGATACGTAAAGGTTCGGTAAAGAATCTGATTAACCATGCTTTCAGTATTCTCTGCATCGTCAAGTATCTGGTCGATTTTATCTGAATAAACGTGAAACAAGAAATGCAGTAATATATACAGGCTCCTAATAGTTTCTTTTCAATTAAAATTGGAATAAGCTGAATTTTCGGGACTTAAAACGAGTTGAATGCAATGCACACTCACTTCCTGGAGGAAAGGAATCTCCGTATTTAAGCTTATACTTGTCCAGTAAAAATTTCAAACCGACCTGCAGTGAAACAAAATTCGAGATTAGTAAAAGTTGAGAGGGGTTCAACTTGCTTTAACGTTGCCTCTCTTTTTACCCTTCTTAGACCGGGCTTTTTTGCCTTGTTGATACGGACACCGAAATTACGCAAAGTAACGTACTCATGAGTTTTCAGCATTAATGCATAACTTGACTAAGGTGACACATCTTAACGTCCAATTTAAGCTTTATAGTTTTCCTACCCATAGAGCGTTAAGGTGGCTCCCTGGAGTAATTACCAACAACCCTAGTTATCTAGCATACGTTACAGAAGGAAATCTAGTTACTTTGTCTTTACGATTTTGCTCACAAGTTTCACCGCTTAGTTTACCCATATAAAAGGCTCCTTTATCAAGTTTTATTTTTTGGATTAAGGCCGTTGCCATGGCAGCTTTGCATTTGGACAGGCATTAATTTTGTCACTTTTTTATTATTTTCTTAATATTTCTAATTTCCCTCGGTGAAATGTCTAAAACTTTGCCACCTTATATTAGAGCCCCATAGTCATAGAATATGTATGGTCAACCTCTTTTCGTTTGGTTGTCATGTGATTGACCGAGCGTACGTACGTACGCGGCTACAGATTGTAAGGGTTGGGTAGGGGAGACTATCAAAAGGGAGGGAGGAGTGTCTCAGGCGTGTCTTGGCAAGTCCACATCTTGCATATTGGACATTCACAAAATCGTCAATTGACAGCTGTCAAAATAGGATACCCACTGACCAGTATCACATGACCATATCGCAGGCTCATGTGTCAAATCATCGACGTGACGTGATTTCTTTGGAAGCCGTCCGCTGACCAGTTAATTGTTTTACTAGATCACGATCAAAAAAAATCTCATACTTTCTAGCTAGTTTGAGAGCAGAGGAAAACTGATAATGCACACATATTGCACATCAATGTCGTGATCAGTTGGCAGCTGTCCAAACAGATTGTCCGCTGACCAGTATCATTTGACCGTCTCGTGGGCTCAGGTGACGACCATCGAGGTCAAGTGTTTTTTGAAGTTATCCGCTGACAAGTTACTAGTTTTCAAATGATCTCAGGCTCAAGTTAATTTTTTTAAAAATTCATATGAAATAAGTCGTGTATTTCTGCCGCACAATTAAAATTTTAATTTGATTTCAAACTGACCCCGGACGCGAAAATTCAGCAGGCAGGGAAGACAGTTGCTTTAGACTTTGTTCACCATGATCACGCGTTGGTCACTTTCTTCGTCCCATTTTTATGCTGTGATTGGTCGAAATTTGACAGGTGAGTTCACGCGGAAAATTTATGCAGCGTCTTGAATCTTGTTTACTTTGACAACTGAAAATGCAGAGTTTTGTGTCAACTTGTGATGTTTTTAACTGTCTTTTTCCACTGGAATGAAAACTAATGTCTCTGTGTATGTTTCACCGAATTATACTTCTTTTATTGATTGTTAGTAGTCTCTCTTGTAATTGTAATCGCTGTGCTGTTTGCTTTCAGTCGTTCAGTGAACATCGCTTGCAGGAGTACTCAAAATGCCGCCCGCATCAAACGCTTTTGAAGATTACACATCGATAAAACCATTAAATAAAAAATAACCATAATAAATTCTTTATTATGTTGAAGCGTAATTCTGTTAATGCTCATTCAAACACGACCACAGCTCGCTCTTGGCCATATATACAAGGTGGTTGTGGAGATTTGTTTAATTTGCTAAAGTCCACGCGTGCTTCGATCGATCGTCCTGAACATTGAATGAGTGCACTTTGTGAAATTGTGAACTACTGCATTCTGTCCGAGCTGTATGATAAAAACAGTGCCTCATAGTACTGTTTCACCTGAGATGTGATGTTTAAATGGTATAAAAGGTTGGTTTACACGCACCCAGATTCGCTGGCAAGATTTTGCAAAGTAAACTTATCGAACGCAAAAAACTCAGCCTGATTTTTTTTTTTCAGGCCTAATTAATCTGCGGTGATCAAGAGCCAATATGGCTCTTAAATGTGATTGAAGATGATTGCTATTTTGGGGGTGTACATATGAGGCTATCTTGGGCCTTAGCTCTTCCCTCAAAAGTCACATGAAGGTGCTCTATAGTTGACTGAATTGTGGAATACAAGTTTATTGTTTGATAAAATTATAGATTTATTAATGGGAGCCTCGCTTTTAGCCCTGGCTAAATTTATATATTAACGGTATTATTTAACATTTTAAAGTGAAAAAAAACATGGGGTCGTTAAGACGGTTGTGCCAATATTTTGACATTTGTAATTATAGAGGAATTTAGCTCTTACAGATTTTAACAAAAAAGACAGTATGAAGGAACTGCATCTGTTAATAAATGAGGTGATTTTTAAGACGTTGACCAAAGGAAACACGAGAAATTCAGGACGTCACAAAAATCCGAAAAACAAGCGTCATTCCTGGCTGTACATTCAGGTAATACGCGCGCGAGCCATATGCCCGCATGCGCAAAATGCACATAGGTACTGCCGAGAACATGTGCTTTCCACGAAAAATGCAAAAACCATTCTGAAGGGTGTTTACTAGTTTACAGCGGTTACCACTTACACGCGCCTTTGAAGGTTTTTTTTCTGTCTGTGTAAACCTGAGTTTTCGTGGACGTCAATCAACTGTTTCCATGGTTTTCCACGCGCTCTGACAGAAATGGTTCCCTCATCGCTGAATGAAGGGCGAATAAATTCGAACGACGACGGCTTTTTAAATTGTTTTATTAAGATGAAGGATCACATTGTTAAAACAACGAGGTCTCTGCGAGCTGAGTGAAATAGCCGAGACATTCTCTATAGTTTACGTAACAGTTTTCAGGTAGTTTATTTATTTGATGTATGAAAACACGGGAGCCGTGGACGACTCGTATAAATTTAAAGAGTATACATTTAAAGAAACAAAACATATCACACCGAAAAGGGAAAAAGTTTCCTCTGAGTTATGGAGGCTGTTTTCGAACTTATCATTCTTCATGTTATCGAATAGAAACCAGAACTAGCAAGAACTCAGACAAGTTGCGAGCGACTGAGAAAGCTTATATATGTGGTTGTACTTACAGTGTGTAAATATGTCGATAATTTGAGTTTCCTCCGAGAAACACTCAACAAATTCTTTCTCCTCGTAATCTTGACATGAAGCGGTGTCAGATGCTGCAGCAAAATGTTGCAAAACGGCTGAAACACTAATTGTTTTCTTCATTGAAAGTGCTTGACCATTGTAGTCAAAATTCGAGCCGTGGCAGTCACTCGTGGTGATTGCGGTGGAGACGAAGAATGTGCTTGTGAAAGTAACGCAATAAGCCCTTCTTTCCCAAACCAGCTGTACTTTATTTGCAGATCCTCAAATGCCAGCCCACTTCTGGACATTTCTTCAATCATATTCTTCTTGAGGTAATGCGGATGATGGAGATTTTCTTTGAAACGTTTGCATTACAATATGGCGACAACCTTATCTAAATGTATCACGTTCTCAGCTGCGTGGCTTGCAGTTCCAGCAAGGTTTCTTTGTTGTCTTTGTAAAACTTCCCTTCACCATTTACCTTGACTATGTTTAGTCTGTTTACTTTTGAACAGAAATGATCAATATCAAGGACAGGTAAAGTGTAAGTTGAATACGGATAACACGGCCAGTCTGGTCAGTAGCTGATAATTGACAGAGCTCAGCAGATTGTAGTGTTTGTTACAGTGTAAAAAATTAAGAAGTTGTAAAATTTGCTGTCATCACATTTCACTTTTGTTGCCAGTGGTCGTGGAGTGTATATGGTGAAACAATGGTCTCAATTTCTTTCAGTGTACTTGCAGGCATGATGCTCAGGTCTAGGTTCAGTCCAATTCCGGTTTTTCGCTCTTTTGCTTCGTTTTCTTTCTTTGTTTTTTTTTTCTGTTTTTTTTTTTTTTTTTTTTTTCAGTTTATGTTGTACACTGTTTTGCCTGCAGGCATTGGCTCTTCCCCATATATAAGCCAAAGACGATTTTCTGAGTTTGTCGTTTTGAATATTATTGGTCATTTTTTCTCCATACATGTCACAAAAATTGCCAGGCTCGATGTTGAGTGCCTCAAGTGTACTGTTGATATATACATATTGGGAATATCTTGAATTTGTCGGAGCGACTACACCGGCCACACAAAAATCATTCATCTACATCTATATCTTTAATCTATAAAGGTTTCCCATTACATAGATGTCGTCAGGTATAGCTCATAGCATTGGCATACAGGTTACTTATAAATAACTTATAAAGATATTAAATAGACACCATCAAATATACTCTTGTTGTAACAAGTTAGAATTAACCAAATTACTTAGAATACTTGTATGGCTCGTTTAATTTGAAGCGAACATATGTTTCAGAATCACAAAGAATCACTTAAAATATTCCAATCCCTAATTGTTTAGCAAAAAAAGTAAAGTTGTAAGTATTTCCTGATGAGTAGGGTTTAATGAACTTCTTAGGATTATACTGGCGGGTGATTCTTCCCTTAGGCGTAACTTAGTCTAGTTTTACTTTTACAATATTTTCTTAAGGCAAACTGTATTGTTTACAGCCAAGCGATGTCCAAGCAAGCTCGTTTAAAGGGTTTGTAACTACACCAGGTTCTCTGTTGTAACAGGATTTAACCCAGCGAGCCGCCCTGCTTTGAATTTTCTCAATTTTCAGAACATGTTGAGAAAGGTGAAAGTCCCAAGCACTGCAAGCATATTCTACAATACTGTGCCAAAAAAAATGCAAACGAAATTTGCCGAAATCAGCGAAACTACGCGCGAATTTCGGCAATCAAATTTCGAACTTTCGTTTCAGACGAAAATGCGGCGAAATTTTGGTTCTTCTATTGTTCTAATGTCGGCGAAATTTCGCAAGCAATGGGATGTGTCGAAACGAAATTTCGCGGCATGAGACGAAACCTCGTTGCGAAATTTCGTGCCGGTCGGACGAAATTTCGTGTCATTAGAACGAAGTTTCGCTTCCACGAAAAGAAATTTCGTTTCCACGAAACGAAATTTCGTTTAGGTGGGGCGAAATTTCGTCCGCAGGAACGCAATTTCGTCGTTGAAGAATTTTTAGCTGACTACAGAATGCAACTGTAATCATCACCTATGCATAAGAACATGTACATGTAAGTTCCATAATTATTTAAAAAAGAAACCTCGCAACGATTGCTGCAATTGTGGAGAGAATTTGAGACAGAAACGTGGTATTTGACTCGTCTCGTCTCGCTTGCTAATTCATGTATTTCTGCAATTAGCTTGAAGTTATCCATTGCGTGCTGATTCACATAATGCAAAATAAATAAAGAAAAAGATTTCTGTCTTACATGTATTTTAATTCGCGCTTGGTCCCCCCCCCCCCCCCCCCCCCCCCCCCCGCCGGTTTTGTGCGGTGATAAAGGAAAACTCGTCAAACTATAGTGAATTTTTTGTTGCGTTGTTTAATTACTATACATGCAAACTATTTCTATCCCTTTATCAAAAACTAGACGCGTACGGTAAACAAGATATATAGTGCAATAAGTTAGCCTTTCTATAAGGATTAGTTTATTGGCTATTTTAACTAATGATGATGGTTTAGAATATTGAGACGATGAAAACAAAATATCTTTAAGACCCAAATGAAATATCCCGTTTAATAAATAAACAACTTTGCTTTTGATGACTTACATGAAAAGTCTCACCTCTAAAGCCGCGCGTGCGACCGAAGTCTAAAGTAAAATAAATTGCTGCGAAAACTCGGTTAAGTTTATTTGTTATTCGGGATAACTGTTTAGCGTATTGGGGTCGAACAAGGGTAACGTACGTAGGCCTGTTCCTTTTCCTTAACTGGGCGATTATCTAATTTTCTGCGGAGGAAGGCGATAATCTGATTAGCTTTCTTAGTTATAGCAGCTATGTGGAGATGCCAGCTAAGATAACATGATATCTCCATTCCCAAAAAAGGGTAGTGGGTAGCCACAGGTAGTATGACTCCTCCGACTCCATAACAAAAAGTAATGGGAGAAGTAGCCCTGCAGAATAGCATTACATTTCATTTTTTAGATTAAATTTAAAGTGCCATTTAGAAGCCCACAAGAAAAGTTTAGCCAAGTCACTTTGCAATATTTTTGCATCATTTTCAGGTGTTATTGATCTGTAGGCGACTGTATCATCAGGGAATTAACGCAAATAGTCTTTGAAGAAAGGTTATCACCAATGTCACTCATTGACAAATATCAAGAAAAAGAGGGGACCCAGAACAGTTCCTTGTGGGACACCAGATAGGAATTTAATAGGTGCAGAGCATTTTCTGCTGACTACTTCTCTTTGATTTCTTTGGTATCTTTCACTTCCACCATAAAATCTGATTTTTCGATTCAATTACATTGTTAAGTGCCTCATTTCGCTGGGAATTTGTCAAGGGTGCAAGCTTCTCTGCCACAGCATCAGTGGAGTCACGGTCATTTAAGATGTTAATCAGTACTAACTCCAACTTTTTTCTATGCAAATCTTTCTCATGTGGCAGCTCTTTGTGTTTGTAGGTTGCTGGATTGCTCTTAAACTTACGCCACCTAGTTTCACAGTTGCTGTGACCTCCAAAGGCATGGGGAACAATTGACTTAATAGCAGTACAGAAAGTCTGGATCCCATTTGAATCTCCTTTGTTTTGAGCAGTAGCATATAAATGAAAAACATTTCACTAAATAATTTACAACTTTTTGAGATAAGGGGGAACAATTGTTATTATTAAGGTTGTACATGTATAAACGTGTTTTGGGGGATCTTTTCATATGTATAATGTCGCTTTTCTTTTTCAACCTCATAGGTCACTTTTTCCCGTATGTGTGCTTCTGTTGTGCAGCCATCATCACCTGTGTAAACTAAGAACGTAACACTTTGGTCTGAAGCTTTGTTAAAAAATTCAACTGCTGTAACAGGCTCCATTGTTTTTGACGAGGGCTCATGATTTTTTTGGCAGTCATGAGCTTTGGGTTGTTTTCCCATGGCTTTGGCACTATCACAAAATCTACAACTTTTTGTACTTGTTGTATAGTCAAGCACTTTTCCAGAAGATAAACTCATAACTGCTCCTTGACCAGTGCGTGAGTTATGCCCCTTTCCGCGTTTCTGCCAGCCCATGTTATAGGAACAGGAAATAGGAACCAGCATTATTATCTTCAACCTGAACACCATTTTGTACGGCTTATTGTTTTTCTAAAGCCAAATAATCCTGGCAGCTACTTTTTGCAATACCTTTCCAGCTTTGCAGCTTTCCCCACCTCAATTTCCCTCAACTTGAAAGTGACAGATTTTATAGTTATAGGGACATTCAAAGAAGAGAGCAAATTGTTTATATGGGCATTGTTTTATCCACAGACTGGACAGATAAATCACAAATGTGCTAGCTAGGCCATGGCGTACTTCATCAGCTCACATTGTAAAAAGATGGTGCACCTAAAAATGATAAGTAAAATTAAAAAAAGGCTTTGTGTGAATAAAACATTTAGCACATTTGATGTATTCTAGCATAAGGAAATCCTACTCTTTTTGGTTTCTTTTTGTACCAAGAGTAAATGGGAATAATACTGGTCACTTGCAAACAATGAATGTTAAGTGGGGTGAAAATATATATGTGCATAAGAGAATAAATTATCCTTAATAATATTATTTATTTCATATTATTATTATTGTATTTTTTTTGCACTGGGTCCAAGGCAAGTTTTACAAAGGATTGAAAAAGTCTTTTTTATAAAAAAAAAAAAAAAAAAAAAGAAAAGAAACATCCGGTTTACAGTACATATAAATTCAGTAGCAAACATAAAATTGTAGAGAATGTCATAACTTTTCTGAAAAGTAAATGTTAAAGCCCGGTCAAGAAACATTCCTGTCAGGCTTTTTTTCAAAATGTGTACATACAATTACCTGATTGACAGAGTGAGTGCAGCTTTGGAGACGTTTTCGAAAAGTGTCAAGGTCAATTAGACGAGTTCCATGGGGAGGGCTTCCTCTTTTTCGGCGGCTTGTGGCCTGATATAAGCATAAGCATAAATATTTGATGTTTCCAATAATTGCTATAAACGCGGGCTTGGCACGCAAAGTTTTCTAAATATAAAGAGTCGCCATCGTGCATACATGAGTAGTCCTTGTGTTGCGTTTCGAGTGGATTGTTTTCGTCGGCTGTGTTTTCATAATTCAGTTTCCTTTTGCCATCTAGTTGCGGTATCCTTGTTTCATTAGTACTATTTTATTAGAAGTTCCTTTCGTTGCTTCCGCGAAAGGACCATTTGATCTGCGCTTTAGGTGGTGCTAAGGAGGAGACGAAGTAGTAATAGAGAGACTCTGACTGACAGATGATGTGGACAGAAAGTCTTTAGCTAGAGGTCGCCGCAGCTATCCCCAAGACTGCGAACCCAGTAAACGAAAAGTTTCGTCTTTGTTCACGATGCGACTCACGCTTGTGGGGATCGTACAATGCCGATAAATGGCTTGAAACTCGAAAAACATTGCCTCCTCGTAAAAATGTCCGTCCAAGACTGGTCAATCTTCTTGCATTAACTACTTCGAGAAACTTAACAAAGTTTTTTTCGTGCAATAGTTCTTTAAAAGAGAAGCCATGTATTGTTTTTATTTTTGCGTGGACGTCGTGCGGATTTTAAAGCTGGCGTCTAGTACCCAGGATGCGCACGACCAATTTATTCTAGTGAGTGACCTAAAATTAATTGTATTTAGTAACAGTGAAAACAAAACTACATTTAAATATAATAATGATAATTCTTACTTTCGAGTTACGGAAACCTCCAGTTGATTCAGTAACATAATTGATCAAACAAATTTTGGAAACGTCAACAGCAGCAATTTCAGCTGCCTCAATCAGTTTGTCAAAAAAAAAAACCAAATGTCTTATGTATTATTTTTTGCAAGTTTTTTTTTTCCTTATTGAATTAAAATGCAAGTAGAACGATAGCCTGAAAGCAAGCTCTCTGTTTGGAAATCGCCAGAGGCAAAAGGTTATTTCCGAGTTCCACTAACTCTCGCTTTAAAAACAAGGCTAAGAGCAAAACCTCTATTGTGAAAATGAAATTGAAAGAAAAGAGAAAAAAAGACAATAATCATTTTCATCATATATAGATAAATTCCCATTAATAAATTTATAATTTAATCAAATCAAGTACATTAGCGCACTTCACGTAACTTTTGAGGGAAAAGCTATAACTTGAAACAGTCCAAGAGTAAAACAAATCATACATAAAGTTAATAGCCAAAAAATAGCAATCATCTTCGAAGAGACAAAGTCACTATTTTATGCTATAAAAGCCGGTCATAAGATGATGTATTTTAGTAAGCTTACACACCTTGGACAGAATGCAGTTTTTCAAAAATTCTGTTTCATGAAGCATTTCTACCGATGACTTGAATGAAGCCGAGTGTGGGCCTTATGAACTTCATAACGTTTGATACAGTAAACGTATGGGATCACATATCGTGCGTGACATCACGACGCCCCGAAGAGTTCGGATGGTTCGCCTGTGGTGCGGCGCATAAACACAGCTTATTTCCTATGCATTAAAATGAACTTGAGCCCACGATCTTTTTTAAAAAACTAGTAATTTGTCAGCGGATAACTTTAAAAAATATTCGACATCGATTGGTCGATACCTGAGCCCGCGATACGGTCAGGTGATACTGATCAGTGGTTCTGTTTTGACAGCTGTCAATTGAACAAAAAAATGTATGTGCAATATCAGGTTGCACCTGGGCTCCCAAACTACTATCTGTAACTAGAACGTTTGAAATTAAATATTTGTTTCCCTCAGTGGTGCGGACGGACGCTCCGGTGGTCTGGCGGTGTACAGCTACGTGAATACAGAACTTTCTAGGATAGATAGATTTTCGTAGTTATGGAGCTCCGCTATTAATTTATAGTTTTGCTTTTTACTCTTGCTTTGAAGCAAAGTATTGGCACAACTCAGAAATGGCCTATTTAAGATAGAGTGCTTTCTAAAAGAAATAGGCTACTAGCTGTGATTATGGGGCTTCGTTATTTAAATCAAACAGTAACGACAAAGAATTGAAACTGTTTAACAACAACTTACTTGTTCTACATTAAGGAATGGGTCATCTAAAGTACGTGAAAAAAAAAAAAATGCAAAGATGAAGGGGGGGGGGGGGGGGGGGGTGATCTGCCCCGTAAATATGCAACGTATCGACACGAAACTTACGTGAGAGTTTAAACGCGTTGACGAATTTAAGTCTGATTGATACTTGTCGAGATAAGGATCACGTGACTCATTAAGGTATCCAATGAAGATTTTTAACTCCAGGCCTACCGGGATGTGCACGAAACTAACTGGAAGGCATGTCCAGGTCAAGTTATCACTGAAATGTAAGGTTTTTCCTGTCACGTGACAGCCAGAAAACATTCATCAAGGGTAGGCATACCACCGTTTCAGTTACATTTGGAAAATACTTTAGATAGGTAAAAACAACACCAATAAAAACGCTCAGTAAAAGTTTTTTCAACCTGCCTGCAGAATCCTTAGAGAATTAAATACGCGTTACTTGGTTGCGCAACACTTTACCATGGTGATAATGCAATGACCTCATCTCACCCTTGCCACACATTTTCATTTGAAGAGAGACCACCCGCTTATTTGCAGAGCAAAAAAAAAAGACAATCTCGGCCTTAACATACCTGACTTTCCGACCGACTTGTTTTTACCAGGACCACCTTTCTGTCGCAAATTAGGTTGTATATCCAAACGGTAGGAATATATAAAACATTCCAAGGTACTGGAATGGGATGATAGTTTAGATACGTCTGAATTGCAATTGCCCTTTTGAAAACCCATTCGTTTCGCGAATTATCCTACAAGGAAAATGACAGTGTGAACAAACATTGACAGAAGTAGTAGAGATATGAAAAAGGTACTCGACAAAGTGAGTGTCTCCGTATTACTTCAACATTACGGAGCGTAGAGTGGCTCTGTTGTTAAATACAGGCGCATAAAACTTATAAAAACTACGCAAGTATATTAGGCGAGACCTGCTGTTAGAATATTGACATTCGAGGTGTCAATTTTCACCCCCAAGGTGTGAATTCCAATTTATATCACATGCTCAAATAATGATGAGTTGCGTATTACTGATCATGACTTTCCCTCCATAATACCAATTAACTGCACCCCGTTCATTGAACCGAAGGCTGTGCCATTCTGATGAGCCCAACAAGGGCGAAAACAGCTGTCCATGGCTGCCGCTGCCCGGGTGATATGGTTGCGCGCATGGTACGTGTGCTTCAGTGCAGTTAATTGGTATTTTTTCCCTTAATAGCTAGGAATAATAATAATAATATAAAAATCATTGGAACTGACTTACACAGTGTTTGTCAATATTCAAATTTCGGCGATAGTATGAATTTTTTTTCTTGAGATATGGAGAAGAAAATTATAAACGCTCTGCAACTTCAGGCCACCAAAACTTCCAAAATGCTCACTACTTTCCAGAAGTTTAAGCTGCTTTTCCTTAGCATTATATCAATTAACCTGGCAAGTTTCAGTAATGTTACAAATTATCCAAGTTAGATTCTGATTTAACACCACCCCCCTTCCACCCCTTAAGATTTCTTTTTTAGATTTTTCCTAGAGGATAAATATATTTATTATATGGCTGAGTCTATTTTCACCATGCGATTGGCCAATTTGCGGTCCGTAACTTGCTATACGGATCAAACTTTTTAAAGAAAATGCTCATTTTGGAGATCTAAATCTCTTTACCTCGCAAAAAAATGTTTAAATAAAGTTTTCGACGCCTGTCAACCTTGAGGACTTGGATGTTGACTTTGGCCTTCAACTTTTACACTGTGTTTATTTGTAAACGAAGGCGATGAAGAAACTAATGCACCTATCAATGTTAAGCCGGCGGGGGGGGGGGGGGGGGGGCAGGGCATGGGGTGGGGATTTGATTGTCTTTGTTGTCTCTGGGGTAGGGCATTTAACTGATCTTGTTCTCCCGGGGGAGGGGATATTTGACTGTCGACTCGGACGAAAAAGACTGAGACCAAACATATGTTCCCGCTTCCACGCTTCACGCATGCGAAGAAGGTCTGGAAAATCTGGAAAATCATGGAGGCAATTAACGAGAGCAAGCGTGGATTTCACTGTTTTGTCTTCAAATTTCATTTGTTTTAGCGTGTTTTTGATCAGTTGAACCTCTTAATACACTGTGATATCAAAGTAAACGGAAGTAAAGAGAAACCTAGTCGATTTTTGCAACTACAATTGATTAGTGTATGGCTTATTCTCCACAATCACTGTAAACTTATAAAAATGACTTTCTTTGTACCCTTTACTAAGAACGATATATTTAGACTTACAAAATGTGAGCTTCCTCCTAAAGCTTTATGTATTCTAGGCAGTGTAACACGGATTATGATTAAAACGTATAATTGCAGTTGTAACAGGAACATGTATCTTTGGTGATGCAGCAACGTTTATATAATAAAAAGACTGCAGAGTTTTATTTGGAGATATTTTTATTCTGCCTCTCTTGGGTCCAGCCTTGGGATTGACAGCAATGTGCAGCCTGGGGTGGGGAAATTTGGTTGCATTTGACTGGAATGCTTTGCCCGTGGGCAGGGAATTTGATTGAAATTTTTTGAAAAAAGTCAAATCCCCACCCTATGCCCTGCCTCCCCCCCCGCCGGCATTACATTGATAGGTGCATAACTCGTAATCTAATCGGAGAGGATTCTAGTCAGTGTTTGAAAATTTTATCGTAGTACACAGTTACGAAGACGAAAAGCGACTGGCAGAGAGAAAATGAGTAATTCCTTCAACAAATATGATAACAAACATGCCTGCACCCAATCATCTCGACAAGCTTCTTTGCCATTTGCAGTGTTTTTTCATAGACCAACGAAAGAAAGATAGAAGCGAGTTCGAGCCAGAACAATAATTTGCAGTTTTCAAAAGACTCCGGTGTCACATTAACGGGTGAATACTTACAGTGCTCTTAGTTTCCACCGAATAAACTTTGAACTATGTGTGTAAACCCTGAGGACTGGGATGTTGACTTTGCCTTTCCAAATTTTAACCTAGCTTCAGTTTAAATGAGAACGAAGCTGTTCAGGCAGAGAAACGATTAAATAAAGTCAAGACTGATCGTACTTTATCCGGGAAGCAGCATGTACTACCAAAGCAGGTAGTGACCCCGAAGTTATAAATACGCGTGCTAGGTGATTTTGGCGCTCAAATCACGTGGCTTTGTTTGTCAAAACCAAAAGGTGAACTCCCGTGGTCACATTCCTCAAACAGGCGATTTATATAAGTATCATCTATTTTTGACTTTATAGCACAACTGCGAAAATACTTCTAACTAAAATAAAACGGCTTTACAGGACATGTCAAAATTTTGACACATTTTCTACGAAATAACCAAATACATACACGAGGAAAATATTCGACCAATCGTAGACAGTTATTTGCATCGACAAACTGTCTTGGAAAAACTTGTTGGCCCCAATTTGAAGTGTAATTGGTTTGACTCCTCTTTAGTTCGGCTTCTGATCCAACAGATTAACTTTTTTAAATCAAGCCAGTTAAAACTGGCTTAATTTATGTCAACCCAATTAAACTATAACTTGATTCGTACCCTCTCCTGAAACATTGGACTATTGGAGATCTACTGGAAACAACTTTTAAAGATTTACAAAACCCTTACAGCATCTGTTGTATCTAGGGATTTGTTAACATTAAAAAGTTATGTACAGTTACCTGCACTCGCTGGTAGGTGTTGGAAAGCAACGCGATCAGCATGTTAATGAGGAGGATAAGAGCAAAAATAAGATAAAAAGCAAACAAAATCTTAGCGAGAGTTTCTGAATATGGGTCAGCAGATTCAAGAGGGCTCAAGCCTTCTGATAAATCAAGCAACGACCATCCAAGGTGTTTAGCTATCTTCCACCAGCTGTAAATAAAAGAAGAATTAGCAATTTATTTATATAAGTATTTTTAGTATTTAAGACATGTGTAGCAGCTATAGGTATTATATAAAAAAAGTTGCTTTGGGAATTGGGAAGTGCCTTGAAACACGGCTGCAAGTAAAATAAGTAACGGCGTCATTTCGCTGCTATGCCAACTCGTCATTGTAACCAAATACATCTGTGGTGGTATAAAATCTTGGTTACTTAACAATTAATGAATGAGGGTGAGTATCCTATGAAGAATTATGAGATCTCCATATATATAATTCCTCATATGACACGAAAACCGAATTCAATAATTATTTTATTATTCATTTAAACAGAATTCCTAGTAAAACATAGCTAAAACACGCTTACCTCCATCGATCTTAAGTTCACCTTTGATAGGGCTCCATATAGCAGATGTCGCCCTTCGAGTTTTTAGCTATTAATTCGCCTAGTTCTTACTCTTGAAACAAGTGAAATGTCAGCCATTTTTGTTTTCACAACTAAAACAACTCAATAGTCCCTAGATCTCCTCGGTTAACGGTGCATTAACCTGCAAGGTAGCTGCACTTTTGTTGTTCCCAATTTGTTCATCAGTAGCTGGTTATGGTGAATTATGCGTGTGCTTTTAGTCAATCAGAATCGGGGAAATATTTTGAACGAATAATAATGTAAATTGCTTCTTAGGGTGAAATCTCTAATAGTTCCTGCAGAACTGTCCAAACTATTCGAATTTTACTTTAAAGCGTTCAACAAAACACTACAATTGACACTAACATTAGTGCGCTAAAACTGTTTGAGTCTAAAGATCAGGGGAATTTCTCACATTTTACTCCCAACGTTAGCTATTTTCTTAGAAAAAGGAAACCTAAAACTATTGGATTCAAAAATGTGATAGAGAGAGGAAGAACAAAAATTCTCAGTTTCGTGAAACGTTCAATTGTATCTAAAAATTTCAGGAAAATAATACTGGAGCCCTTTTATTTTTGAAAAGCCTCAATTTCCCTTAATTAGGATGACCGAATAGGCGCCCTTGGAAAGCATTTCGATTCTAGAGATCTAAAAGTACGCTGGATAGCCTAAACAGTGTTTTCAAAGTATTTTGGAGGAAACCGTCGTTTGGTGACCGTGAAAGATGACTGTCGCAAAGGTTGTCGAACTCCGTCAGTCACTGTACAACAGTCCTATTCAAGACTGAATGATCAACTTTATTAATGAGACATCTTCTAGCTGGTGACAAGTAGCCTAAGAGTCGGGGACATTTAGTTTTTAAAATCTAATATGGTATAAGATTACATTCGGACTATTACACCCACCCCGACTGTCATACACGTAGTTTCAATTCTTACCATTGTATTCCTGATTTGTTGCACACACTACAATGGAAAATAAAAAAATGTGTAAATTGTTTTTATTCTATAATGTCCGATAATTACAACCGAATTTTACAAAATTTCGTATTTTTTAATATTACAAAATGATCGGATATTGAAAGGGTAAAGGACGCCTGTCACCACCCCTCTTTTTTTTTTTTTTCCTCTGTTTTTCATTTTTGCAGACACCGACGTCCACAAATTACTGATTGGCTGACCCGTAATGAGTAACTAATAGGCGTGTATCCTGGCGTGTGTTAGTGAGAGACAAATGTGATTCAGGAATCAAGGAAATGTGTTTTACAGGCATTAACCTGGAAAAAACAGCCGTTTGAAAATTCCATACTGATGACATAAATCAATGTTAACATAATAAATCCGGTAGTCATGGGGTTCCAAATGCAAAGTTGTTCAATTTAACGTTTCTCCTGGTCCATTTTGGTAAAATGTTGTGCTCATTTGCGAACGAGCTCCAGCAAACTCAAACGCTTCTTCTAGATAAAAACATATTGCACAAATATTGACTGTTTGTTATAGATTTTTCGCGTTTATACATTTGTTTTTGACCTTTGTAGCCTTCTGTGTTTTGTCTTTCATTCGAATACAATGGCTGGAACAATATAACTGCTCCGACATCCAATAAGCACTTATCGCCTGACTCAGGACCGATTTTACGTCATCAGTTTGGAATTTCTGTCGCTGAGTCAAAGACTTTCCTCCTCACGAAACGACCCCAAGCGGCAACGAGCAAGGAGAAACGTCTGTTTTCGTAGAGACATAAGCTTTGGAAGATCATGTAGCAACTTTGCGTTAAAACCCGAAGTAGAACCGACTGTAATAGCTTGTTTAGCAGGAAGAGATACACGGGAGGTTTTGTATACTTGAGTTTTCCAGACACCGAGCATCCCACAAGTGAGACGCACACTGAGTATATTAACATTTCTTGGGGTTAAATTCTATCTGCTACATACGCTGACATTTCTCAAGACTGTTATCCGGGTGGAAAATTTGAAAAAGGACGCGATATGGTTCAAATTATTCTGTTACAAGGTTTCTGTCCACTGAAAATTGAATTTACTCAATTTCCTGATGAATTTCGTCCACTAACATTAACATCGTCCGCTTAATCTGGAGTCGTTCGCCGGTGTCTGAATCTTTAATTTTGAACTCTTTTTTTTTATCAGGGATGCCGGTATCATTTGGCTGTTTTGTGTTTGGAGACACAAAACATTTACTTTGTCCCATCTCATGATCAGAGCTTTGCATGATGCTCTCCGGGAAACGTTTCTCAAGGTGACCAATAACGGAATGTAAATTGCTAAACCGCACCGAAACTAGCTTTAGGCGCGCACTGATTTCAAATAAGAGCGAGAGAAAAAAACAAACAAACAAAACAACAACAAAGATTAAGTCGGATAAATCAATATAATAATTTTCTTCTTAAAGTATTCGGAGTAAAGTGTCGTGGACATCGATTTCAAAGTCATTTTTGGACATTTGACGCATTTCACACGGTAAACTATTCCAGGTTTTTATACCATATCTTGGAAAAGACTTAGTTTGTTTGTCTAACCTTGAGTGTTTAACATAATAGTCACCTCTTGAAGACGATCTTGTATTATATGAATGAATATTTGATTGGGAAGCAAAATAATAAGGAGGGGGCATTGGGGGGTACCCAATACCGCAATACCGTACGAAAAAATGGCAAATACCGAAATACCGCGTCGAAAATCGACTAAATACCGATACCGCATATTTTAATTACATTTATAACCGGTTCCGCATACTTATGGTTGCTTCCATCTAGCCGCGGAGTTTAATATCTCAGGCATTTATGCACAAAGATCTCTATGTTTTTTTTGGTAGTTCGCAAATTTTTCGCAAATTTTCACTGAAAAGTAAACTTCATTCGTTATTGGACCTTTTGGTAGGTGTATATAACAAAACGAAAAGCATGCAGTGAGATGTGAGCCCTAATAGAGTCCTAATAGTGAATAACAATTCTCTTATCCTTAACTGGTTTCTGAAAGGCCATTTGTATGATGGCGTCATTATTACTACAACCAGCAGTTCCCTTTCCTTGCGTGAGACCGTCGAGATGGAAGACTTTGCGTTACCCCCTAAAATCCCCGACGCCTGCTCCCTCGGTACATATGAAACCAAGATGGCCGCCAGTAACGCATAGCCTGCGTAGCAAGCGTTTCCAGTCGAGGTGTGCCGTAATTCTTCTATAAGTCCCCCCTCTCAAATAAGCCTCCTCCCTCCAATAAGCCCCCCCTTTTCAGGGGAAGAAAGTTAATAAGTCCCCCCTCTCTATTAAACCCCCCCTTCCCTCCCCTATTTACTCTTCACAAATAAATGATAGACTGTATTAATTAATCACGAGTGTAAAATGGAAGATCGGATTTGATCCTAGTCCTAGGCTGCATGACCTAAAACGTCTTGTACTTGAGCTTTTCCACTTTATATTGTAGTTCTTTATCGCGTACTGATACCATCGTCGTTTTTAAATTAAATAAGCCCCCCGTCTCTATTAAGCCCCCCCCTGTCACGTTATTAGGGAACTTAAGATGTAGACGTTTTTGGGGCGACGGCGACCGGACTGGCAGAGCAAGCCTGGAACTGAGGTAGCCGTCGCTTCCCGCCAAAATTCGAACATTAAGATCGCAGTGAATTCTCAGAAGGACGGCGCCTTAGAAGACTACCGATGAGGGACCATGGCTTCACATAAAGAACTACGAGAATTATTGCTTATTTGCTACGCAGACAACATGTTATCAGATGAAGAGTTTCTCGTTTTGTGGGAAAATTATGAGTCCAAGAATCCCGATTTTCCTTGGGACAGTTATGATCCGTTCACGCTCGTAAACATAGATGAAGCTGAGTGTAAGGCAGAATTTCAGTGTTGAAAAAATGATCTCCAAAGGCTTGCAGAAGCCTTGCAAATTCCAGGAACATTTAAATGCCACCAAGGAACCGTATGGGATGGAATGGAGGGACTATGCATGCTGTTGAAACGACTGGCATACCCTTGTCGTTACAGTGATATGATTTCGCGTTTTGGAAGACCTGTTCCTGAGCTATGTACATGTATGATAACAAATCGAGTGATGAATTTTATCTGACACCCACGGCCACCGCATCACTCAGTGGAATCCTACTGTGCTAAATCCTGGATTTCTTGAACAGTACGCTGCTGCCATCGCAGGCAAAGGTTCCGCCCTAGACAACTGCTTTGGGTTTGTTGATGGCACGGTGCGTCCAAACTCCAAACCGGGTGAACAGCAGAGGGTTGTGTATAATGGGCATAAAAGGGTCCATGCCCTGAAGTTTCAGTCGGTTGCTGTACCCAATGGGCTCATTGCAAATATCTATGGTCCAGTAGGTATGCTCCTTTTATAAAATATATAACTAGTCAACACAGAAAACTCATTTTAAAGCCTGGATATTTCACATTATTTATCTGATATTTGTTTTTCAGAAGATAAGAGGCACGATTCAGGCATGTTGGCTGATTCCGGGCTTCTTCAGGATCTAGAGGCTTACGCGTTTTCACCAGCAGGCTTACCAATGTGCATATATGGAGATCCAGCCTATCCACTTAGAGTCCACCTACAAGGCCCTTTCCGGAACCCTCATCTCACTCCTTTAATGGCAGCATTCAATGCTTCCATGAGTTCCGTAAGGATTTCAGTGGAGTGGCTCTTTGGAGATGTTATAAACTATTTCAAGTTTTTGGATTTTAAGAAGAATTTAAAAATTGGCATGAGCAGCATTGGCAAGATGTATATTGTCTGTGCACTACTGCACAATGCCCGCGCCTGTCTCTATGGCAATAAGACCTCGTCATTTTTCGAGCTTGAACCCCCCACCCTCGAGGAATACTTTGCTTAGAGGTAGAGAGAAATAGGGCCCTTTATAAGACAGTTTCAAATTTGCCTGACTGTTTCTGTGATTACGTACCCTTGACCAGTTATAATACTAATGTTAGAAACAAAGAAAAGAAGTAGCTTCCTTGGAATCAAATTAAGAATAAGTAAGAATGGAAAGGGGGGTTTAAATGGCATATGAGAAGTAACATTTCTTTGAAAATTGAAAAAAATAAAATAAAATAAAAACCACCTGCAAATGATCAGTAATCACTTAGAAGACATTAATTTCAATGAAAAAGCTTAAACAGGGAAACACAATGATGTCATAAATCCCCTATACATCTCCCCTCTCAATTAAGTCCCCCCTCAAAAATAAGCCCCCTCCTTTTTAGGAAAGAAAGTTATAAAGTCTACCCTCCCCAGGAGAGGCTTAATAGTTGATCATTTACAGTCTGTGTTAATATTACACTGTGATATAGCCTTCCCCATGGGAGCAAGAGCTACTAAACAAGACATATGTAAACACTTTAATATCAACAAACTTCTCTTGAAGTTTAGTAGGAATACAGTACTACATCCTTGTAAAATAGAAATCAACAAACAACAAACTGATGTGAACTGATATATGAACTGTTCTAACTTTTCTGCTTTTCCACCATTTTTTCCATCAGAGAAAGTAAAACTTGATTCATTTGTTGTTGCTGCTGCAACAGCACCAGTGTGTGGCTTTGCTGGTCTTTCCTAAGCTGAAGTTCTTCCTCTCTGAGAGAATGGTCTAACTTTGCTTTTTCTCTGAGAAACTCCACAGCTTCGCTACTACTCTTTCTCTTTTTCTTTTTCACTTCCACCTCTCCATCTGCCCCACATCTTTTGCTGCTTTCTCCCAAACGCTCCATGGCCTTTTTTCGAATTTGTTCTGCAGCCTTCTTTTCTTCTTCAACCTTTTTTTTGTTTTTGCCACCAGTGCTAACAGCAGCATCTTCTTTCCCGATAAGCTCTTCAATTATGGTGTCAATTTCATTCACCTCCACATCAATGCCGGATGCTTTGATTTCATTTGTCGTTTTTTTCTGGTATTTCCCACGCAACAGAGTCCAGCGGTTTCTACATGACCTCTTGAGGACCTTAAATTTTGGGTATTCCATAGCATTGAGGCTTTCAGCGATGGAGTCCCAAACTTGACCTCTTTCTGGTGTCCCCTTTTTATACTGGAACACCTCACTAACAGACATTTCATCTAGAAGGGCTCTGTCATGTTGTGGGGTCCACTCCATAATCAATCTAGGCAAACAAACATAGAGTAACAGACAAGACAAATAAGTTAGAGGTGGAGAACAAATCTGACTGCCTCATTCCTATCTTTCTAGTTACAGAAAAAATGAAACTCTGGCAAACAAGCGTCCAAAGGGTTCCAAAAAACTTTCTAAAAAAAACTAGCGTGCAGGCTAAATTCCTGGTTTCAGGGTGTAAACAAACTGACCCTGTTACGTTTCGGTTTACAGGATAGACTAAATCAAATTCTTTCAAATTCTGTAAAAGGGGGAGCACTGTTCAAAAAGAAAAAGGTTTTAAAAAATTGAATTCGAAGTATCCGCTGGTGATGAGAGGCTTTTACTGAGCAAACTTGGCCAGACAGAATTTGGCGAGACACTTAGGAATTAATTCAGTTTCCAAGGATATTTTCGAATATTTCTTTTGGGAGCTTTTCTACCAGACTACCAGAAACAAGTGCTACAGAACTATTTAAATGCCTTTTGGTACCTCTTTGACAAAGAAATTCTAAGTTTGGTATTGAAATAATTCCCGGGAAATACTTGCATGCAACAACAACAACACTATTTCAGTATTCCCGCGTTAGCATTAAGCTTACGTCTACATTTGTGTACTATTATAAATAATTTTCAATGTTTCATTGTTTTATACGATAAACAAACGAAAATAAAGAGCTAAGAACACGCAGTTAAAATATCGGTTTTCATATTTCTTTTGACACTATGATTTGGCTCGTAGGGCAATTTTGTCCATGTAAAGCTCACTTACGGTTTGCTGTTTGCCATATTGGATCTTGACTCTGTGATATGAAACATAGAAACATTTTAAAGCCTTAAGTTTAGATAACAGGGCTTGGAAATCGAGCTTGAAATGTAACTCAAAGAAAACAAGGGCAATGTAAGAAAGCTAATCTGCAAAATTCCGGTTGCTAAACGCAACAAACCTGAGTTAAAATAAAAGCTAAATACTCACGTTCTCGCCACAACGCCAACCAGACCCGTCTCGCGTCGCCGACCGGAGCACGACGGCAATGTGGTGAGCAACAGCATGCGCAATAGCGCACAAATCCTGACGTCACGTCCGGTTGAAGTTGCCGTCGCCCCGAAAACATCTACATCTTAAGTTCCCTTTTACGTTATGCGTGACTGTAAGGACGTTATGCGTGACCGCACATGCGCATAGACAGACGCTGCTATGAACTTTGGACAGCTTAGTGTTAGGGCTTCGACTAGATACTTTGACATGGTGTCAGAAGTAAAACATGGATAGTTTTCACAAACCTAGCGCGTTAAGTTTCGACGGAAATACCTCAGAAAATTGGAGGAGATTTCAACAACAATACGATATCTACCTAACAGCTTCGGGAAGCGAAAAGAAAGATGATACGATCAAAATCGCCATCCTGCTTAACTTCGCCGGCGAGGACGCCATTGAGGTGTTTAACACATTTCAGTTTCCCGAAGGCGATGAGAAGAAGCTGGCTAAGGTTCTTGAGCAGTTTGAGCGCTACTGCAACCCCAGAAAGAACGTAGTCTTTGAAAGATATCAATTTTGGCAGATAATGCAGAAAGACTCTGAAACGGTAAACCAGTTCGTCACGCGATTGAAAAGCAAGGTGAAATCATGCGAGTACACGGCAGTGGACGATATGGTGAGAGATAAGTTCGTGTTCAGCATAAGAGATCTATCAGTGAAGGAACGACTATTGCGAGAGGATAAGCTTACATTGAAAAAAGCGATTTCTATGGCAAGAGCATCCGAAGCTTCGAAGGAGCAGATCAAAGCGATGGGCAGAAAGGAGCAAAAGAATAAAAATCCGTCCGTGAATGAAATTCAAGCGGACGGTACAACGGGTGGCGACAAACAAAAGCAAAATTCATCGCGTCGAACGAGCCCAGGAGCTTCGAAAACGGTTAAGTGCACTTTTTGTGGTTCTTCTCACTCATGGGGATCTTGCCCTGCTTTCGGGAAAACGTGTGATTATTGCCAGACAAAAGGTCATTTCTTGAGTGTTTGCCGAAATAGAATGCGGGATTTTGGCGGGAAAACTGTGCACGCCGTGGCTGAATCGGAGGGCAGTGATGATGAAGCCGATTTGCCTGCATTTTCAGTGGAGTCAAGCGGTAAATACCCTTCTCAAAATGATTGGCTCGTTTCGCTTAAGATTGCTGATAGCAATGTGAATTTCAAAATAGACTCGGGGGCTGATTGCAATGTCATTTCACAGTCGGTGTTTGATCGACTTCCAGTGGAAAACAAACAGTCCCGCCAGTGCAAAGCGAAGCTGAAAGTTTATAACGGACGCAGAATTAATTAATCCTAGCGGCAAAGTCAGCCTAGCTTGTGAGTACAAAGGAAAATTTACAGTGATGGACTTTATACTCGTTGAGCAAGACTTACCATCCATTCTTGGATTGAAGTCCTGTCTTGAGTTAGGTCTGATAAAGAGAATTTACAGCCTTGAAGAAGAGAGCCTGGAAGCCAAGTATGCAGAGCCAAGTATGCAGATGTCTTTGAAGGCCTTGGTGAAATTAATGGCGTCCAGCATGAAATCCAAATTGATCCCAATGCCACTCCTGTTGTCCACCCTCCCCGTAGGGTTCCAGTTGCCCTTCGCGAGCCGCTTAAAGAGGAACTTAATAGAATAGAAAACCTGGGAGTAATTAAAAAATGTACGGAGCCCACTGCCTGGGTACACAGTCTGGTGGTTGCAAAGAAGAAGAATAACAAGCTTAGAGTATGTACGGATCCCAGCGATCTCAATCGTGCTGTCATGCGCGAACATTTCCCTATGCAGACTGTGGAAGATGTCATTAGCAGAATGCCCAATGCAAAAGTATTCAGTGTCCTTGATGCTAATCATGGTTTTTGGCAGGTCAAACTAGCCAAGGACAGTAGCAAGCTAGCTACCTTCAATACACCATTTGGCCGATATAGTTACACGCATTTGCCTTTTGGAATCGCGTCCGCCCCGGAAGTGTTTCAGAATGTTATGTCCCATTTGTTTCAGGACATAGAAGGCGTTGAAGTTATTGTGGATGATTTGGTTGTGTGGGGAGAGGATGTCGAGCAGCATGATCTGAGGCCTGGGCAGGTGTTGGATCGTTGTCGTGAGCGCAACCTCAAGTTAAACAGAGAAAAATGCCATTTTCGTGTATCTGAAGTTCATTATGTGGGCCACGTGTTGAGTGCAGATGGTGTCAAACCAGACCCCCAGAAAGTTGAAACAATCAACGGAATACCAGTCTCAGTCAATCGAGAACAATTACAGAGGTTTTTGGGTGTTGTAAGCTACCTGTCCAAGTTCATTCCAAACATGTCTCAGAAAAGCGCTCCACTGCGCCAGCTGCTCCAGAAGGATGTCGAATGGTCCTGGGGACAAGCAGAAGATGATGCGTTTACAAGCCTTAAGACAGCAATCTCATCCGCTCCAGTCCTTAAGTTCTTCGACCCGAAAGAACCAGTGACTTTATCTGTTGATGCAAGTTCAAAAGGTGTGGGTGCTGTCATTCTGCAAACGACCGCCCAGTGGCTTATGCCTCAAAAGCCCTAACTCTGAGCCAGCAGAATTACGCACAGATCGAAAAAGAGATGTTGGCTATTGTTTTTGGCTGTGAACGCTTTCACGATTATTTGTATGGCCAACGTGAAATAACAGTTGAAAGTGACCACAAACCCTTAGAAGCAATCTTGAAGAAACCCATTCATCAAGCACCCCTCTGTCTGCAAAAGATGATTCTCAGAATTAAGCCTTATGCGGTCAAGGTCAAGTACCTACCTGGCAAGCATCTGGTCCTAGCCGATGCACTTTCCAGAGTTTACTTACCTATCAAAAATACTGACCAATCTGATGAGTTCGAAATTCATCTCCTGGACTCCGGAGAATTGTCTGAGACCATGTTTCACAAATTGACAGCTGAGACCAAGAGGAACCCCGAACTCCAGCAGTTGCACAACGTTGTCATGAATGGCTGGCCGCAAACCAAAGAACAAACACCCATAGAGATTAGGCCTTACTGGAACTACAGAGATGAGATAAGCTGTTATGAGGGGTTGATGTTCAAAGGTGATCGCATAATTATTCCCCAAAGCCTGCGACGCGAAATCCTACAACGCATTCACGCTGCTCATTTGGGAATAGAGAAGTGCAGAGCACGAGCCAGAAGTGCTGTGTTTTGGCCGGGTATCAATGGTGCAATTAATGAGTTGATATCTCAGGGCAGTACTTGCATTGTCAGCAGTATCAGCGCAGCAACCAGAGAGAGCCTTTGATTCCACAACATGTCCCTGAGAGACCCTGGGCTACCGTTGCCGCGGATATTTTCTATTATAAAGGAGAGATTACCTGCTCGTTGTTGACTATTTTTCAAAGTATCCTGAAGTAGCTCGCCTCACCAGCAATGATAGCGAAGCAGTCATCTTGGCAATTAAAGACATTTTCGCTCGTCATGGTATCCCAGAGAGGTTAATTGCAGACAACATGCCTTTCAGCAGTCTGAAATTTAAAACCTTTGCCAGTGATTGGGAGATTGAAGTAGTCACTTGGAGTCCACACTACCCAAAGTCTAATGGACTTGTGGAAAGAAATGTGCAGACTGTTAAGCAGTTGTTGAGGAAAGCTGATGAGTCCAAACAGGACGCATTCCTCGCTTTGCTGGAGTTCCACAACACCCCTATCAGTGGCATGGAAGACTCCCCAGCAGAATTACTTATGAGCAGAAAACTGAGAACAAGGTTACCAACCTTCAAGAGCCTCCTGGAACCCCAGGCTAGGTCCACATCTCAGGTTCGTCACCAATTGTTGTCGCGCCAACAAGGCCAGAAAGCATTCTATGATCGTGGGACCCGACCACTTTCCACACTACATGAAGGCGAACCGGTGAGAATGAGGCGGGGGCGGGAATGGACACCTGCGGTGGTTGTCAAGCAACACCAGGCACCCCGTTCATACATAGTGGCAACCCCGGATGGGAACCAGATCCGTCGAAATCGTATCCATCTTCAGTCATCTAAGGAGGAAGCACCTCCGGTCACAAACCAAGCATGGGAAGCAGTCAGCGATGCGTCCATCCCCATTACGCCATCAAACACAGACATGGGTATCGAAACACAGGTGACAGAACCACAGGCCGATATCCTGAAGCCTGCTATCCCACAAGCAGACCAACTTGTCAGAAGGAGCCAACGGGTTCGACGAGCACCAGAGCGCCTTATTGAAACTGTTTAGACATTCTCAAAACCGGATATTAGTTTAGGTCAAAGAGAACTGTTGAACTGAGAACTATTTGTGGTGAACCCAAAGCTTATAGGTTGTTTATTTCTCTAAAAACTGTCTTAAGAAGAGGAGATGTCACGTTATTACGTTATGCGTGACTGTAAGGACGTTATGCGTGACCGCACACGCGCATAGACAGACGCTGCTATGAACTTTGGACAGCTTAGTGTTAGGGCTTCGACTAGATACTTTGACACCCCCCCCCCCCCCCCCCAAAAATAGAGGATTTACGGTAAGCTAGTTATAGCGCGAAAGTTAGGGCGGGAGCAAAAACAAAAAAATGGAACGGGGAGGGGAAGGGGAGAAGAGGAAAGAAGAAGTTTTCTTCTCTCCCCTCCCCTCCCCCGAAATCTATTTTTTTTTTGCTCTCTTCCCAACTTTCTTGACGAGCTCGCGCGGAAACGCTTGCAACGCAGGCTAGTAACGCAAAGCGCTCGATCTCGACGGTCTTACGGAAAAATAGGGGACTGTGAACCGTCTACAACTACTACTGCTACTTGAATACATTTAGTTTTCCCTTTCGTATTAAATTTGTTAATTCCAAAGCGTTATATAACAAATTTAACGCTCTAACTTTCGCAAAACAGGAAAATCGTAAAGGATTCTGGTAGTCGTGGTAGTGGTAGTCAAAACACGTCATCACGCATATCGCCTATTTTCCGGTCATGTGTCAGAAGTGTGGGCCAGTCTTTACCAAAGTTTACCAAATCCTCTCTTTTGACTTTACCAGCCGTTTTTCTGTACTCGAATCCGGCATCTAAACTTATTTTTTCTTGCGATAATGTTCGCCTCCTTTGCCCTCTTCATAAAAAATTACCACACAGTTAAAGATGACTTCGCCGTCTTCAACCTCAGGGACCTCAGCCATTGTGAGAAAACGGGTAAGACCTCGAATTACCGGCACACGTACACAGATTGAAAAGCCTGGAAAGGTAACTTGAGACAAGTCATTGTCACGTCATTGGGTGCAACCAAATCTTATTGTATATTGACCAATATTATCGACCATTAACTGTCACAAAATGACCCACAAATGGTGTAATCATTTACTGCTATGCATAAAGACTTCTACATATTAAGTTTTATTGACCTTTATGTCTTACTGTGTTTTGTTTTGCGCATTGTATCGAAAGGAAAACGCAAACAACCGTGCCGTAATACCGTGAACAATCATATTTCCCCGAATACCGTCAGCCAAAATGACGAAATACCGCATACCGCAAGGCCTGATGATACCGCAATACCGCACGTTAAAATCAAAATTACCGAAATACCGCATGAAAAAAAGCCCAATACCGCAATACCGTAAACTCCCATGTCCCCCTCAATAAGTTAGATATGTTAGTAGGTGTTAAGCTGTTAGGTTATCATGCTTAATAGCAACGGATTTAAAGTAGAGTAGATCTAAGTGAAGAAAGCTAGAGGAGACAAAATAAGGTATTGCATGAGAATTGTAGTCACCAAAGAACATGAGGCGGAGGGCGCGGTTTTTGAACAATAAGAATTTTGTTTTTGTAAGTTTTAGCAGCTCGGCCGCAAGCGACTAGCCATACAATAAGTTGGGCTAGATAAGAGATATGTATATGAGGTGTAAAGTATTCAGGGGTACAAAGTGTCTAAGGCTGGCAATAATGCCAATTGTTTTGTTTTTGAAGCGATGTGGGCGATATGGTATTTCCAAGAAAGATTTTCATCAATAAGCACACCTAGATATTTGACATAATTTTTGCATTCTAAAGAAATGTACGAGTTGTTATGATGGTCAAATACTTTCAAGTTGACTTGGTGATTTACCTTTTTTTGCTTGACAAAGTTAGATTTCTTTATATTTAGTGATAATTTATTTGCGATTAGCCAGTTATAACCCCTAAAAATTTCTGTATCAACTGTAGATTCAAGCAATTTGAGATTTTTGTCAGCATATAACAAATTAGCATCATCAGCAAATAAGTAGAACTTCAATTTATCAGAACTGTTAAATGAGATTAGCAATCCAGGCTTGAATTGCACCATCGTATCCTTACATTACTTATTTATTGCATAGTGTTGTATTTCAGTTGTATCTCGGTACGTGTGCGCGTACAATTTTATTTTGAGCGCGCGCATTATTTATTTATTTATTTAATTGACGTGTACATTTAGTTCGTTTATTAACGTCTTAATTTTACTTTGCGTTATTTTCCTCACTATTGTCCGTGACTGTGCTCACATGGTGGGTGACTCCTCCTAAAATGTTCTGCAATTGGTATAGGATTTAATGGAGCCGAAACCAATTGTGGAATTGCACGCATTTTAGGCATCCTACTGATGAACAGTTGCGACACGTAGATATATTTTTTAGCAACTAGGAAAATTTGCAGTCTGTCTACTTTGGATTGATATAAATATAAATTAGTATAAATAAAGAATAGTAAAGGGCCCTAGGACCGATCACTATGGGACACCTGATAACACTACTTCTTTTTTGGGTATGTTTTAGGACCAGTTGTTGTTTGTTGACGACCCACCAGGTATGATGCAAACCAATCATTAATTATTCCACGTACTCAATAATGATTCAATTTTCTTAATAATATTGAATGATTTACTGTGTCAAAGGCTTTTTGCAAGTCAGTCAACACACCACATGAGTACAACTTGTTATCCATGTTAGTTTCAGTTTCATTCATTATGTCGAGTCAGGTCAAGTTTGGACCGTTCGTTTAAGAATTTTGCCTCTGAATAATTAGAGAAGTCACGGAGTAGCATTTTTTGTACTTTAAAGATCAAAGAGGTCATTAGAAGAATTATTTAAGAATACAGAATTGAGAAAAGTGATCAGTTAGATCTGAGATTATATTACTGCTTGTTATGGTATGTTCTAGATTGCTGGCAAAGATGTTGTCAATGAGTGAATATGAGTTATTATGTACTCTTGTTGGTTTGTCAATTGCTGTAGTTAAGTTGAAGCTTTGTAAGGATAAGATAACGTTTTGGGCGCATTTGCAGTCATGAAAGCCAAGGAGATTAATATTAAAATCATCCATGAGAAAAGATCTGCTTGCCAGAGTCGCTGAGGTTTTCGATTGTTCGATCAAAATACTCCTGAAAAAGCTCTGGGGAATTATGATGCCTATAAACAACTCCGCATATTATATTTGCATGTTTGGGTAGGTGTAACTCAACCCAAAGGGCCTAAAAGCCTTATTTAAGATTCTCATCAATATACATACCAACACCTCCAGCTGAAAGAGGTGTATGTTGGCACATGTTGGACGTTATAGTGGGGTATAGTAGGGTTAAAATCCAAATTATCACATGCAGATTTTAATTTAGTTCCTGTGATACCTAAAATATTGAAGCGAAAGGTTTTAAAGCTTCGAATGTTAGTATGAAAAATGAAAAACTAGAATTTGAATAGGAAGAAATATTTAAGATAAGTGAGTTATTCCCCTTGCATATTAATACATAATCCCCTTACATTTCAATTAGCTTTTCATAAAGAAAAAATCACAAAGTGCTTATTGCAAATATTAAACACGGCACTATAATTACTAAAATGAAACTGAGCTGCGATTCTTTTGCGCCACATTCAGGGATTGTCTTAGTTGTTGGTTCATCGATTTTCACAGCCGGAACGACAGTTCGGAGTTGAACAGTGGCTTTAAAATTCTACGATTCCACGAAAGTGTCGCTGTCATGGTAAGGTGTTCGGTTCTTTAACCAGTCATCCCAAACTCGTGTACTCCATGAAGACACGTAGTTGACCTCTTTGTGTTTTGTGGTATTCTGACTTCATTTCTTGACTGAATTTCCTTGTCAGTTACAGTAGTGATCCTTCGCCCGGAATATTCTTTGTCTGTAAACATGCAGGTCGGTCGAAAGATCCTCGGTGAAGATTCTAATTGTTTTCCGAAAGCTCTTGCAGTACCGCCAATGAAGCTGCTTTAGTTTGAGCAATAAACGGCTCTACTTCTGGCTCTGAATCGCTCGACATTGCTAGGCTCTTTAGGCTGTTTCTAGCATTCACTGCGAAGAACTAAGTTGAAATGCGACTTTGGAAAAACTAACATAATTAAAAATCCGAGAAACTTTTGAATGCCACCAGCACGAGCATGGAGTGTTAAAAAAACAAAAGAAAGATGAGCAACAGAGGCATTTTTCGCCATTGTATTTTTGCATCCCTCGGAGAATTCTCGCCAATGTAAAAATAAGCCGTTTATCGGCTACGCACGAGGGGAATAAATCACATAATCCCTCGCTTCAGGCCGATAATCCTTACGCGGACAGCAAAATCGTCTAAGTCTCTTGCACACTTCATTACAATCGGTCTAGAGAGCTCGTTTTCCCTCAGCCATAATGTGGAATTTTTAGCCCAACAAAAAGTCAAGTTTAGCCTTTCCTTAGCTTCTTGGCGTCTGACAGCAATGATTGTAGACGTAGAGAAAAAAATACTTGACCTCGATTGGTCAATACCTGAGCCCGATATACGGTAAGGTGGTACTGGTCAGTTGATACCCTGTTTTGACAGCTGTCAATTGATCACAACATTGATGGAACATTGATGTGCAATATGAGGGCAATTATGAGTTTTCTCCTGGGCTCCCAAACTAGCTAGAAAGTGTAAGATTAAACATTGGCTTCCCTGTGGTGCGGACGGACGGACGGGTGCTCGCTGTGAGGTCACGTGATTTCCAAATTTTCTAGGATGGATAGATTTACTTACCCATGGTACTCCGCTGGCTCTCCGCTATGACTGTAGCATTACAACTCTCATTCAGTCTTACAAAGTTCTGATCAAAGGTACATGATGGAAATCATCGCTTTGCCATTTCCTAAATGCTGGAATTGCTTTAATTTTATAAATCACAGATATGGAATAACGAATGTTATACGATATTGTTTTATTTTTGCTTTTGTTTGTTTGTTTGTTTTTTTTTTCTAATAGCACGGTTGTTTCCATGCGCGAGTCGTGCAAACTAGACCCTGTTTCAACCTTGTTTTTGACATGTGAAATTGACACCTGGGCTTAAGACGGGACAAGGAGATCGTTCGACAAAAAAATACATAGCGTTCTTATCCTTACTAAAATTAAGTTTACCTCTATACAAAAGGGGAGCAAGTTTGAAGTTTTGAGTAGCTGCTGTGATTTAGTGATTTTGGTTGATTTTGCACGAATTCGCCCTTTATCAGTGTGTTAACTAATACTTCAATAAGAACGAGTCGGAGAAAAAACTCACGGTTGCTTTTCTGTGGTGTTTTTGCTGACCATTGTCTTCTCGGTCACAAATACTTTAGTTATGGTGCTGGCGAAGGCCATCGTTATTGCTAGAAAATGTACCACTACCACAACTGCATCCCCGAGGATGTGAAAAAATGCGATCTGTACAGTTCCAACGCCTTTAGTTGTTTCTAAAATCGATCCAAAAGCTCTTAACGTAAGAAACATCGTGTTAACGCCGTACAGATGACCAGCTATGGCTAAAATCCTGTTGTTGTTTACTGATTCCGATTCCACCCATATGGCAATTCTCAATGGCAGTAAGGCAAAAATATAAACAAAAAAGATAAGGAAGTCGAAAACATTCCAACGATCCCTACAATAAAAACAAACACACACAAATTAAGTGAATATAAGAAAACAAACAAAACATAATCTATATCCACACCTCATCCCCCTGAATCTTGCACCTTAAAATATTTTGTCTTTATCCTCTTAATGATTTCGAAAAGGCCTTAGTGTGTTAATAAATCTTACGTTATTGTTACAGGTCACGCCAGAAGGGTGAGGCTTCAAAGCGGCCGAAATGAACCTCCTGAAACAGGAATTACCCAGGTCACCCTACTGATAAATGCTTCGCATTATATCTGTGTGTTTCCCTTAGCATTTAATTTAGGTTGAGACATGCGTCGAGCGAAACTAAAGCAGTTCAAGCTGGAGACAGAAAACTACTACATGAAGTGGGAGGAGACGAGAGATTGATCTTTCTTGCAATTTTGCACACAGGACGTTGACATTAATAGCGTTGTAACAAAAAGTTAATAGGATGACTTAGCAACAGGACGGGAACGTCACTTGTCGACGGGAAAGAGCGCGGAAAGGACTAAACACAAATCCCGGTGCTCAATTTGCCGCTCTGGCATTGGTCAAGTCAGTTGTTTGATTTGCGCGTGCCGTCGTCAACTGACGTTTCCATTCTGTTGCTAAATCACCCTTATGGCGTTTGAAGGGTAGACGTCTCGCCTCTTACTTCTAACCTTCTACCCTTCCGTAAAGACTGTACCTTACCAAAGATACTAGTATAGAGATAGGTAAAATAGACACCTTACTGCAGTGCGTTTTCTTTCGTATTAGTTTTTAGAAAACATGTTTTGCGCTAAACTCTTTGCTGACAGACATTAAAAAGAAGGAAAGGATCCAGGTCTTGTTTAGAGTCCTGGTAACCTCTTGCTAGAGAGATATCCCCGTCAAAGAAGCCTCTTACAAAATACAGGAAATAGCATTTCCGAGACCCTAAATTTGAACATTTTCTGTCCCCAGATCCCACTGGTTTGTAGCGTCTTCAGCGCACTAGCATTTCTTCCCGTGCGTCCACCTTCGAATCTCAAGTTACGCCTCTGATACAGCGCATTATCATGTGCAATAGCACGAACGAGTAGAGGGAACGTTGGTTTTCCCAGCTAGTTTTTACCTGTTTATCTCAAAACCTAATTGTAAGGAAATATAAATGAAAATTAGTACATGATTGAAGATTTTTTAAATATGTGTTACCGTGATAATTATAAAATTATAAAACAACAAGGAATTTATTTATACCTTGAATAGGTGAATATAAAATCTTTTAGCTTTGCTTTAAAAAGTGATAATCCAGTGATCCTGTGTTCCGGTGGTTTTTTCGCAAAATCGATAATTTGCTTCATTTCAATTAAAAAGCGACCGGCGAAGAAAACCAAAATTGCCCATTCAAGTGCACTAAACGACAGTTGGGACGACTCGACACTTAAAGCCAAATGCAGTGCCATCAGTACCAAGTAGCTTATAGTATCCCGTACGAAGATGAAGCAGGGAATCTCAAAATAGGCTCTGTATGTTTTGTGTATCCCTGTGGAGAAGTTGACATCTGGGTTAGTCAGAAGCTAAAATAACTTTAAAATGAGATTTATAGCCGGTGGTCATTATCAAAACGTAAATAAAGAAGAGGATGGAATCGTGAGTACAAAATTTAAAAGTAGCTTTATTCGGGTAAGAGCCCAAAAAAGGAGCAAATAATGATAACGATAATGATGATGATGATGACGATAATCGTTATCATAAACTTAAGATAATGACAACTAGAATGACGACGACGACGACGAACATGATGGAGTGATCATAATCGATCGTCATCGTATCATGTTATGTGACAGTTGACAATAATCCTAGGAGGGCTAGGGCGACAAAATATCATGTAAGTAAAGACTGTCGATGCCTCGATCATTTGCTTTACATTTGTGAACAACTTGAATTGCATTAGAAACCATGAACGTGAGACTAAAAACTGACTCCCTAGTACGCACAGGTTTGTGTGTGAATATTGAGTGTGGAGTTTGGTTTAAAGACTTAAAGATGAGTGGCTGCTTTCCGTTGTGATGAAAGGAATGATTTTCAAGTTTGTGAGAATAGTCGAATACAGGTGGAGAGAAAACTATAAACAGCTGATGTTGATGGATGTAAGGAATTAACGGTCCTTCGGGATAATGGCATGATGGTGCATCAGGAAACGAAACATAAGCCGGGATCAAATGAGAATATGTAAGAAAGCAAAAGGAGGTTGAGTGGAATAAATACAGTGTTGGATACCCTACGATATCGTTTTTGCCGATCTGCGTTTAAAAGCATCTCGACATAAGGTCACTTATGTCAAAACAAGAAGTTTTAGAAACTATAATCCTGACGCATTTCAGTATATCTTTTGCCCGTCTGTCTTGGAAATATCCGACGACGTCGACGACAAATTACATGCATTTGATCTACTTTTCAACGAGAGTCTTGACCACCATGCTCCGATCAGATCAATTAAAGTTCGCGGAAAGCCAAATCCTTGCATAACTGAGGAAACACGCGAGCTTATGAAATATAGGAACTATTGGCGCAAGAGAGCACGCAGAACTAATAATCCCGCTGACTGATCTACTTACAAAATCCTTAAACACCAAGTGAGAAAGTTAATAAGAGCAGAGGAGATCGAATTTGTCAAGGATCAGATTAAAAACAATCCACGAATACAAATCGTATTTGAAAGGCAATTTGCCTTTAATTTGTCTCCCTAAAAGATCTGTCACCGCAAAAGTATATACCAAAGATAAGACAAGACCGTGGCGGATGATTTTAACGACTTTTTGCCTCAGTCGGAAAATATACAAATGCAACTAATATTGAATCTTTGGTCACCTATTTGACATCCAAGGAAAGGCTTACCGCAAAACAAAGCGGCAACAAAAATGGTTCTTTACTGAGATATCTTTAATTCACCCAAATGATGCATTTCTCAATTGAATTGGTGATAAGAAATTGACTGCCTGCGTGCTTTTAGATATGAGTAAAGCCTTCGACAGCGCTGACCACCAAATATTGTCACGTAAAATACAAAGCGTCGGTGCCTCAACCAGCGCGTTAAAATAGTATTGCAGCTACCTTACAAATAGATATCAAGTTGCACGAATTCACAGTTTCGTTTCTAATCCTCTTCCACTTGTGGCGTTCCTCAAGGCAGTATTTTAGGCCTCCTATTATTTAGCAGATACGTAAAGGATCTACGAGAAGTTCCAAGGCATTGCTCTACAGAATGTTATGTAGACGATACAAAACTGTTTGTTTCTTTTAATTTAAACAACTGCCAAAAGATTGTCCAAGAAATGAATGAAGATCTCCTGCAGGTGCGCAACTGGTGCTTCGGAAATCGGCTACTACTGAATCCAGGCAAGACAAAATTAATTGTTTTCCGAAGCCGACAGATGATCTCTAGGATCCATGAATTTCACTTGTCTTCGTTGGGAAAGGACATTTCCCCAGTGCAATTAGCGAGAGATCTCAGCATAATTTTGGATCCGAACTTAACATTTGATAACCATATAACGACTTCAGTGTCGGAATGTATCGCACGTCTAGCGCAAATTAAGGTGATTCCCTGGTTTTGCACTGCGCATCTCTTACTGCGCTTAACAAGATGGCCTCGGTAAAAAAGAGCATGTGAAGTAACATTATTAAAATGAAGTTGACCGAAGAGAAACGCTATTGCAATTTTTACTTGTGGTTGTTTCTTGCCGAGGTGAGACTCAATGTGGTGGGAATGTGCATAACGTATAAAGCAGTACGCGTTTTGCTGAGTTCGACCTCCTTACGGATAACCTTTATAGTGGATGTTTAATTTGTGCTTATTCACTTTGATGTTCATTTTAACGCTTTCTCTATCACATTGTGTCCTAAATGTGATATCTCGATGTAAATTCTGTAAAAACGGATTTTTTAATACTTTCTTCCCACTTTCGCATACATTCTACTTTGAAACTCGCCCCAGTCCACTCTCAAAAATAAAGGAAAATGCATTTGGTGCGCACTTTCTGCAGCTCTACCGCAAAAAAGAGTACGGTGACCCCCATTTTTTATTTCATGATTTTAATAAGGACAGTGCTTCCTTTTGGTGCAAAAAAAATTGGCACAAATCTATGTTCAGTTTTTTGGCAATTTTACTAAATTGTACGGATTGAGCTATAACGTGTCGAATAGCGCGTGTCCAATTTAATTCTACTTTGGAGCGTAAAGTAAAAACGAGGGCATTAAAAGGCATTTTTCTAGTGCGTAAGTGGATACACAATACATTAAAGTCAAATTCTGTGCGATACCACATGCATCATTGAACAAATCTTTCCTTTTGTCTAGTTTTGGGCTGCGCGCGGTTTTTGTCAAAGGGTCCAAAATAGCCGTATTTGTCGGCATTGTGACGTCAAAACGAGCACGGTGACCCCCACTTTTTATTACCTTTTTATCATCTTCTTGACTTGTTACATCAGTGTATCAAGTTTCATCTACAATCTGTTAGGTTCTTTTACTAGGGAATCACCTTAAACGGGTCAAACATTGCAAAGACAAAAATACGTTGTTAACCGTAATACATGCCTTAGTCTTCAGAAAAATGTACCACTGTTCGAACGTTTGAGCAAATACCACAAATAAGAATGTTAGAACATTGCAGGCCGTTCAAACCTTTGCCTGCCGAATCGTCAGCGGTGCGAAAAAATATGAACATGCAACACCCCCCCTTAAAAAGCCTGTCTTGGTTGCCTGTTAAGGACCAACTGCATGACTGGTCACCCCCCTGAATATCTTACATCCTACTTCATTAGCCGTGAGCAAGTTCGGGAACGAACAACTCGGAGAACCCAAAAGGTAAACATCTCTCTTTTCGGAACTGCCTCCGGACAGAGAACCTTTTATTACAGGGCTGTCAAGCTTTGAAACAATTTGGAATCTTTCCTGAAGTTAAGCTCATCTGTCAGTAAAAATTTTAAACGTTCCTTGAGGAGCCAGCTTCTAGATAATTTTGTAAATACTTCTTAGTTAAGTTTAAAACATTTTAATCTGATCAGTAATTAGCTAACATTGTAATTAGTATTAGATTAAGTGTTGCAATACAGTTTAGTTATTATTAAGTTCCTGAAAAGTCCCTTTGGGGAGGTAACAAGAAAGTATGTATGTATGCATACAGCAGTAGCTGTAAACTGGAATAAGACCAGATAGAATGCAAACGTGAGATCTGAACAGAAAGAAGCTGGTAACGATGGAAGGAATGAATTGAAATTTATGCAAATAATCATATTTTAAACTGCGGACAAAGATATGAAAGTGAGCTTGATTTTTGCAGAAGAATGAACAACTTAAGCACTTGAAAAAGACCCTGAAAATATAGGATTGACCGGGAATCGAACCCTAACTAAGTGATACTTTATGAAATCCTATTTGATAAACTCTATTACCTGCAACAAAGGTGAGGAGAAATATAAGCGGGAAAATGAAAACATCGAACAGACTGCAAACAGAAAGAAAAAACCACCACCGTCTTGGTACTACAGATTGATAGCGGCCACTATACCAACTATCCTTCAGAAAGTCTATGATGACAGGGTGATCGAAGATCTGCAATGCAAAATACATAATATCCTTATTACATGCAAATTAAAGTCTGTTCCCGCTCTACGACCGGTAAATGTTTAGCCCATATAAACGTACTGTACGGACCTGCAAAGTTCTGAAACTAAATGGTTATTTTGCAGCTCTAAATCTTTTTATCTCGAAAAAATGATTAGCAAAGAAAGTGGAAATATATCTGTAAATCCTGATGACTGGAACGTTGACCTTGTCCTTCCAAATTTTTGCCAAAGAAAATTAACGAGCGAATCTTGACAAGCTTATTTACCATTTGCATGCAGCGTTTTTGCAAAGACCAACAAAGGAAAGTTGGAGGAGTTTCTGAAACAGACAAATTGCCCATGCAGCTTTCAAAATACTCAAACGTTAAGCTTGCATTAGCAAGCTAAAACTTACAGCGCTCTTATTTTAATAGTGCTAATACATGTACATGTAGTTCAACGCGACGCATTTGTTTTCACTTTCACTTAGCCTTTGTCTTTGCTATTGTTTTCTTGACCGATAAAAACTTTCTTTTTTAACTGCTGTCAGATGTCTTTCAAATCGCGTGTCCTGCACTTGTTTCCGCGGGTCTCCCAAAAGGATGCCATATAATAAAGATCACTCAGGTAAATTAAGGCATGGGCCCCATTTTCTCGGTTAATAAAAGGTCTATATATCAAGTTGTCATATTTCATATTACTCTGTTTTACAGTAATACCTTTTTCTGTTCTAATTTTATTGCAGTCTCCACGAGAACTTTTGTTTCAGAATGGTTGAAAAACATTTTTCTATGGAATTCATGATATTTTAGAACATCCAGGTAACGCAAAGTGAACTCTTCCACCCGACTGGCCAGATTGATAAAGTTGTACTTGTCAGGTTCTTTCCTATTTGCCCGTTGATGGAGCTTTTCAGCGACCTGAAAAATATATACTAGAATTAAATGCGTTATCGCAAAATCCTCGCGAAGTTCTACAGAATCAGCAGTGACAATAAAGGGGATAGGTGAAGCCAAATGATCTGAAAACTACAAATAAAAGAAAATGTACAAAGTACGTGGTATAGGTTTTAGTTAGGGTTACGTAGTGAACATGGTAACAATATATGCTTCAAGCAAATACTTTGAAAAATATTATTCTAATTCAATTTTCAAAATCACCTTTCCGGTCAGCTACTTCTCAATTTTGCCAAGCGCCAAACGTGCAATGCGAGCTGTGGGTGTTTAAATAAACAGTACCGGAACATAGAGCTATGCTTCAAAATGAAAGTATGTATTTAAAAAGTCGAACACACTTAGTTGCAAGAGGTCTCAGCTCGGAACTATTTTCGTTCGCATTTTCCTTTTACTTTTAATTACACACAACCTATTTCATACACGCAGCATTTTGAGTACTCCTGCATGCGATTTATGTACGACTAAAAACAACCGGTAAAGCGATAAGAAAGAGGTTTTGACAAACAACCAAGACAAGAATTATCATTAAACTAGAAATAAGTGTATCGCAGAACCTCGCGAAGCTCGGGGGGAGGCCCATAAAATGTCAGGGATGGAAGGGGGAGAGAATTGGAGTAAATTGGATAGCTTGGGAGGGCGAGTTTCAACAATGGCTCTAATATTGGAAGGTGAGATGTAGCTAATCGCCGTTTGGTTGGGGTAAATTCCAACCCGGTGCCCTTTTATTAAAAAGGATTTTCTAGGATTGAAATGGGGTTGGTGTTGTTAAGGAAGGGTAGCCAATTTTTCATAGGTCCCGTGTTCACCCCATTTGACCCTCCTACACGTGTAATTATAGTAAAAGAAAATGCGTGTGATAGTGAATAACTGCAGGCGAATATGCAGCAAACACATGCTATCTTTAATGTGTATTATAATTCATTCAAAGTATTTCCCCAATTCTGATTGGCTAAAAGCACACGCATAATTCACCATAATCAGCAACTGATGACCAAGTTTGGAAGAATTTTGTGTTTAACGAAAAAATGACGTCAAAAATGCAGCCCGCTACGGGTCAATGAACCGTTAACGGAGAAGACCTGGGAACGAGATTGAGTTGTTTTGGTTGTGAAACCAAAAAAAGCGGACACTTCACTCGTTTCCACTCGTTTCAAGAGTAAGAACTACAGCTGGAACTAGGCGAAATAAAAGCTAAAAGCCATAGCAAAAACAGCAAGGAGACAACTCGGAGGGCGACATCTGCTATTTGGAGAATATTTGCGGAGCTGGACAAAACTAAACGTACACTATCGAAGATGGACTTCATATCGAAGGATCGATGGAGGCAAGCACGTTTTAGCCATTTTTTTAAACTAGGAATTATTTTAATGAATAATAAAACAATTATTGAATTCGGCTTTCGTACATATGAAGGATTACGGAGATTTCGAAGGGTGTTAATTATCCGCCTCGGCATACGGCCTCGTCGGATAAAACCCTCCTCGATCTCCATAATTCTTCATAAGATACTCAGCCTCATTCATTAAATGTTAAATAATAATTACTTGTGAAGTGTGTTATTAGTAGTGAGTGAATGAAATGGTAGGAGATAATGCTGCAGTGAAAATAACAAGGAAATGCTGGCAATTGGAGAAAAATATTCGTTGTTGAGTTAATTACAGCAAGAGAGTGTTTGCACTTGTTCTAGTACATAATCACACTTGATAACGAATTGTTTGCAACAGTAAGGTGTAAACATAATCACTTACACTAAAATAGAAATTACATGTAGCAATGTGATATTTTCCTATTTGGCCCCGTTTTTTTTTTTCCTTTTTGCACCACTGCGGGGCCTGCTCCCAGGCTATGTCGTTAAGGATGTAGTTGAGGAGAACTATGAAAGTGATCATGACTTATGATTACTGAATATGCGGTACCCTCATTAGCACTGAATTATCACTGTAAAAAATACTAAATCATTTATGAAAGTGTTTATAGTTATTTGTGTACAAACATGAGAAACACATATTCATGCAAGAGTGAATTTGTACGACATGTCCACATACAAGTAATGTTAAAGGTGATCAGTATTTCAATTCTCAACGTGCATGAGTTTGTTAAGACATGGTTGCCAGAGGCATAGTTTTTTTCTTAATTCTGGCAGTCAAATGTACACTTTTCCTGATCAAATGAATTCACAATTTGTGCAGATATTAATTTATTCCAAATTCCAATCAAAACTTCGTGTCCTGGACACAGATTATGTAACGCAAAAGACTTCTTTGTTTTCTGTTCAGGGAAAATCAGCTTGGTTTGCTTCATGGTTTTTTGTTCTTTTGTTTTATATGTCATCTGTGTCTATTACACAAAATAAATCACCAAACTCCCATCACAGCCATCCTGTCCACTTATTTAATACATGAATTTCTCGTTAATGTAAAGTGCAGAATCGCTTGTCTCTTAGGAAACCATATATCTGCTTGTCGTTTGATTTCTTGATACAATATTCTGCCAATGGAACATGTTTAACTTCGGTGAGTATGCAGGGATATGCCATCTCTCTCTGGTTTCTTTGAAAGAGTAACATTTAATTTCCCTGCCTTGTACTGAAACTCCCTGACTTGACTTACGAGGAATGATTAATTTTCCTGGCATGGTAACACATGTCGCACACTAATATTGTGAGGAGATCCGAAATCCAGATGTTCTTTTCGAATATTACATAGGATCGAAAATAGGAGGCCAGCAATAATAAATTTTTGGTATGCTTGGCTTAAAAGACACAGCTGTGTTTATGTAAAAGGCTGCTATAGAATGATAGTATATTTTACTTGGGATGGTTTTGGGGAAGTAAATGTAATGAAACTTGTAAACGAAAATTTTGTTCAGCAAGGACTTTGTTTACAAATGTAACGCTTCCCTAAACATGTCACACACTATCGGTGTTCTAAGCTGTTCATCGTAAAATAAAGCTTACTGCAAAACACAGGCACATGCTCCTGGTGTACAGGCTTATCGGCTCTCCCGAGTCCGTTTGAAATATATTCTTGACTTGCATAATTCTTGCTGCGTATCGCTGCATCGAAGAAGATAATTTTGACTGTAAACTTTAAGCGTTGCCTGGTCCAGTCTTTTGAAAGCCTCGGCAGACGGTGTCCCCTCTCTTCATCGGTTTCGTTTACAATGTAATTGTAGTATTTTGTCGCTGCCTCTGTACACGTTTGGGGCGCTGTGTTGACGACGTTGCCTTCGCTGTGCTAAGCGATGCCCTCTGCTTCTGGCGAGGGTGTCTTAATGTATCCGCCCGCCGATGAATTTTAATCGGAGTTCTCCAGAGGAGTTTCAATGGAAAATCTTTCTCGGGGAGGATTTGCAGGCACTTGGTGTGCTTGCAGTTCTGTGTCATTTGGATGGGAAATTGTTCGTGATCCACCGATGGTAAATATTGTTTCACAGACGATAAATAAACACAACAGCCTTACATGAATAATACATGAAATGCGCCTTGGTCATCGGCGGCAAAGTCTATGTTGCCTGCAAACGCAAAATACTCCATGAAGTCATTGGCGGACACCAAGCATATTGCTGGTTTTCAGTGTCACGCCATTCAAAATAGATCAAAATAAAAATCAAAACCGTTCAATAGATAAAGGCCAGAATCTGAGAAATAAAAGGAGGTACATATACAAAGACCCTCGCAAAGATTCAGGTCAGAGGAATATTTCGTATACGAGATATCCAAAGAAATGTTTTACCCAAACTTATAGAGAATTGTATGGAGACGCCATGCTGGTGCTCACCTGGATGAGCTCCAACATGGTGGATGGAAACCAACAGACACATTTGTTACCAAGTTTTGGTACAAAAGCGTGAACTTATTCTCCGAGAAACTCATAAACATTAAAGTAATACTTTTTCTAATACAGGGACTGTTTAGATAGCAAAATTTCCTGAAATAAGTCATCTTTTTAACCTACATGACAGCTCTCTTGGCCGTCATGTAAATGCCGCGTCACGCAAAAGCTTAGAAATTCAAGCGTACTAAGTCAAAAAAAAAACAAAGAACCCTTTTGAAGCGAAAATTTGTATGAAAATTAGTTTCAGCTGCTCTAATGTATCGTGTAAGCAAAATCTCTTTAGGATCGATAGTTTTTTAGTTTGAATTTTAGTGACGTCATGTGAAAACCAACAATATTCATGAAAAGATTTACTTATGGTACATCGAATTTTTCAACTGGCTAAGACCACGCGCGGTTAGCATACTGCGACGAGATTTTAAAGTCGCTACGCTCGGAATGAAACATTTTTCTTCACGAAGACAAGTATTGATAGTCATGTAAAAAACCCTTGCATATTCAATAGTAATGTTGTTGTTATGCTTCTCAAAAGTATAAAGAAATTAAAATTCGAATGCTTGTTGCAAATAATTATCGAACTACGAACCATCGGTGATCCATTATTTTCCTCATCAAGCTTTTCGGACGAATCGAATGGTCACAACTTCAAGCCACTGGCGCATTATGATTAACACAGCACAGAATAATAGCATTTTTCAGCGATGGTCAAGATGAGGAACGCAATGATGACCAAGGCTTTGATGAGAGATTCAAGATTTCGCTGGAAAATAAAGCAAGACGAGGTACGCTGACCCGGGTCTACTCTGTTCTACTTTATGACCTACATGCAAATGAAATGTATGGCTTGTACATGTATTATTGAGCTTACCTCCTTAATTAATTTGATAAGTCATTATGAGAAACTTACCTTAAAGTGGCCAGTGGAACCAGGAGTGAGGGTTAAGAGTAACAGTCTCAGAACAAGATTTCCAAGTGCTAGAGCAATGACTGTTTATCCTGATTAGGAAATCTTGATAAGAAATCTTGATACCCCCACCGTGGAACAAGGGGGCGGAGATGGAACCCCTCCCCGGAGTTTTTGATATTTTGCAAAATTTTGAAACGATTTTACCTTTAGTGGAAAGTCTGTGATCTTCTTAACGAGATGAAGTATATTTCAGGGGTGGTGAGGCTCCGTTAATGTATTAAGGGTACTTCCTCGCACCCCCTTCAGGATCTTCTCCCCCACTTTTTTAAAGAGCATGGCTCCACGCAGGAAGTCGCATCCTTACAAGGTCCCATGTGTTTAAGGCCCATTGCCAATAAAGTAATATACAGATTTAGCCAGGGCTAAAAGCGAAGCTCCTATTAACTCGAATTTATAATTTAACTAAAACAATAAACTTGTTTTCCACAAATCAGTTAACTTTAGAGCACATTCATGTGACATTTTGAGGGAAAGGCTAAGTGATTTTAGAGAAAAATAATTTGCAAAACGTCCAAGCTAAGAGTGAACTTAATCTTACATCTAGTTGATAGCCTTATATGTACACCCCCAAAAAATAGCATAGCCATAATGGCTCTTGATCACAGTAGATAAGGTCTGGAAAACAAATTATTGGAAAACAAATGAGGCCGAAGTTTTTGCGTTCGACAAGTTTACTTTACAAAACCTTGCCAACAAGTCTGGGGACGTGTAAACCAACCTTTTATACTTTTTATACGTCACATCTGAGGTGAAACAGTACCATGAGGCGCTGTTTTTATCATACAGACCTAGGACAGAACGTAATATTTCACAATATTGCAATACAAATTGCACTCATTCAGCATTCAGAACGATCGAAGCACGCGTGGGCTTTTAGCGAAACCGTTAAAAAAAATTTCCAAAATCATCTATACGGCTAGCCGGTTCTCACTTTTGACAAGCGCCAAATTGGACTGTTTAAATTAACATTAATAGAGTTATACGCTTATTATGTTTATTTTTTATCTAATGGTTTTATAAAGATGTGTAATCTTCAAAAGCGTTTGATACGAGTGGCATTTTGACTACTCCTGCAAACGATGTTCATGAGCGGCTGAAAACAAATGGCACAGCGATTAAAATTGCAAAGAGACTATTAACAATCAATAATAAAAGGAAAATAATTCGGTGAAACATATACAGAGACAACAATTTTCATTCACGAAGGCAAGTATTTCAGAAGGGTCTCTGAAAATCCTTGTTGATGTTTTAAGCCGGCTTCCCGGTGTTTGCTTTTTTCACAGATGAATTCGAGGCAAGAAAATCGCTCAAAGCTTTCTTTTACAGCCAGAATCATAACTAAATAGTCTTTGGAACGCTTCTTTCTATTTGTGGTGAGAAAATGTCTGAAGGCTTTTTAAAGTTCTATGAGCTTAAAATCAAACTTGATACTCGGTCAGATCATTGTCTCAAATCTTACAAACGTGCATAAACTAAATAGCCCCATAAACTACGCTCGACTTCATTAAATTAGATATAGAAAACAAATATCAAACAAAATAATTGCTCAGGCTTACCATTCGAGATGCACTGAAAACCATCATCAAGCAAGGCCAGAATGGCTTTAGACTTTTCAACCCTTTTACATCTCTTACGCATCAGCGAGGTAAAAACGAAAACGATGCCATCCGAAATCGGATTTCCGACATTGACAAGCGACGTATTTCTCAACCAAAAACCCAATGAACAAACTAGCCATGAATAACAGAAGACTCTTGATAGCAGCTGAATTTCATTTTGTACATTTAGTGGAAAAGACAGTTAAAAACATCAAAAGTGGACACAAAACTCTGTCAGCCTCTGAGTTGTCAAAGTAAACAAGTTTCAAGATGCTGCATAAATTTTCTGCATGAACTCACCTGTCAGGTTTTGACCAATCAGAGCATAAAACTTGGACATAGAGCGTGACCAAAGCGTGACCTTGGTGAGACAAGTCAAAAGCAACTGGCATGTCCTCCCTGCCTGTAAAAACTGGCTGAATTTTAGCTTCCGAAGTCAGTTTGAAATCAAAATTTTAATTGTGCGGCATATAAAACACAACATATTTGATATGAATTAAAAAAAAAATAAACTTGAGCCTGCGATCATTTGAAAACCAGTAACTTGTCAGCGGATAACTTCCAAAAAGTACTCGGCCTCGATAGGTGGACACCTGAGCCCGCGATATGGTCAAGTGATACTGGTCAGCGGATACCTTGTTTTGACAGCTGTCAAAGTGATCACAACATTGATGTGCAATGAGCTTCCTCCTGGGTTCCCAAAGTAGTTAGAATGTGTGAAAGTAAACATTGTTTTTGCTGTGGTGCGGACAGACGGGCAGAGGGCGGTGTACGGTCACGTGATTACCAAATTTTCTGGGATGGGTAGATTTACTAAGCGATCGGACAAGGAAAAAAACAGTTTTAAGGCGATTGAAAAATATCGGTATGGCCTCTGAAAAACTGTATCGAAACACCTTAATACAAGTAAACAGGGGAGGGGACGAAAACCTTCTAACAGAATAACTTCAAGCATAATATGCCTGCATTCCTTTTTACACTTTTTGAGGACTAAAAACAAAAAGGGAAAAAAAGGACTCTTGATTGCAGGTTAGCTATTTCTAAGCCCCACTGTGGGGTTCTCGTAAAAACCCTGGGCCCATTGTGGGCTATTTGCAGCTTCTCCAAAACAAAATGACCCATCCTCGACAAATTTTGGGGAGTGGAGGATGCATGGGCGGTTTAGAATTGACTGAGCTTCCCGGGAGCCAAGCATAATGTCACTGCAACACCTTGAAATTTCAAGACAAACCTATTCTACAAACCAGTCAAAAATCTGCGTTGCAAAACATTCATGATGAAGTTATGCTAATTTTTCCAAATTAATGCGGACAATGCATACATCCATGACTAGTACACTTCAGTGTGAGTATTGTCAATGCTTTACATTCAAACGATGCGATAAATTCAAACTAAAATGTACTAGTCATGGAGGTATGTATTGTCCGCATTAATTTGGAAAAATTAGCATAACGTCAAAACAGTGAATGTTGTAACGCAGATATTAGACCGGTTCGTAGGATAGGTTTGTCTTGAAATTTCAATGTGTTGCAGTGAATCAATCTTAATGAAAGTTTCATACATTTTTACATACATTATGAAGATTATGTGAATAGATTTTTAAAACATTCGTTTGAGTCCTTTCGGAGATATTCAAAAAGGCGCTAAAAGTCCAAATTCTGAATGAAGTTGCACTTATACAGGTGGTGAGAAAACGGGTTAGTACGGGTTAGTTTTCAAGATCGCAAGAACAAAAGTACACCAAAATTTCCTAGCATCAAAATATGATATGAAGTAGCAGTCTCACGCTACTTAAGAATGATTTGAGTCATTTATAACGTTTTTATTAAATAGCCTATCACGGCTATTGAAAATTTAAGGTTTGAAATATATTCTTGTTTTAGTCGAATTCAAACATACAGAATTTTTTACTTCTAACGGAGATTGTTTGCTAAACATCAAACTTTAAGTTCCTAGTGCTGGATTTTCAGTAGCAGGTCTAGATCACACAAAATTCGGCTTTTATCAATTTCAAAGTTTTTTGTTTATTGTTGTCATGGTAATATCGATTTTCCTTAAAACTACATTTTCACAAATTTCGATCCATAGCCAATTACTGGTGAAAATGTTATAGCGATCGGGCAAGGGAAAAATCAGTTTTAAGGCGATTGAAAAATATCGGTATGGCCCTGAAAAACTGTATCGAAACACCTTAAACAGCCAATTTGCAGAAGTCCTGATTGCAGACTCACTCATAAAAAAAAATTCAAACCTACGGCCCATTTCTCGAACCCGGTTACTTTTCAGGTCTGAAGGAAAATTTTAAAATAAAACCAACTGATTAGTAACAAAGTTCCTAGCTCACAAACCAGTCAATTTTGCTTCGTTAACTGATAATATTTCATTGGATAATTTTCAAAGTTATTGAAACTTTGATCTTGTATGCAAACGCGGCAAACAGCTTTTGGGGGCTGAAAACGTTATCGGGACTTCTGAGAAAGGGGTCCCTGCTACCATGTTTTCAGTTTCACAGTCCTAATCAGAGTGGTTGTTTCCCAGTACAGCTTAAACACTACAAATTTCAAGGCACTTATGCATTCCTGATTATGGTTTTTCTTTATTGAAGGAGTGATTTTATGCTCTTCCTGGTGTTAAATTATGCTCACTTTCTAGAAATGGTATCTTCGAATTGTAAGGTGTATTGTACTATAATCCCAAAGTGCATCATGCATGTACTCAGTGTTGCAATAGCGTATTTTAGCCAATGTGTTTGTGTACCTTACCTGGTGATGCTACATGATGTCAATCATTGATCCTGTTTACAACAGTGCTACATTGTATTGTAATAGCTAAGACAAGATCAGTGCGAATTGAATTGATTTTATTGTTCAAGTTTGTTCACATGTTGAATGCAGCAGCAGCTCATGATACACTGCATAGCATCGCAATCATGAAGTTACTACATACTGGCATGTCACAAAAAGCAGTATGACGTTATTAATACTATGTTTTATTAATTTTGACAATTAAAACAGTGCTCTGATTAAAGTTTGAATAAATAATGTACAACAACAGCATAACACAATCCAATACAAAACATTATCCAATATCTCCTTTCATACATCCTTGTAAAGTTAAAAGTTTTATAGTACTGTTGTATCACTGTACATGTTTTTTATATCCTTCGATAAGTCAGTGGGAGTTGTTCTTAAAAAGTATCAAATAAGACTAGTGAAGAAATATCGTGATGTTTGTTTTTTAAGTGTGATCTATTATGTTAATATTCCATATGACTGGATGATTTACATGTAACTTACATACATATATATAAATTGTATTTGATTAATATGATTACTATGTGCTTGCTTGCATTAAATTCTTCATTGTATTATAGTGGACAAAATATTTATGTCAACATTTGGAAAGATTTTTTTTAATGAAATACATGCATTACATGATTTTTAAAGACATCATGTGTACTTTCACTTTTTGCTTATATTTTGTTGGGATTTTGTGTTCTTCCTGTTTTCCTTTCCTTGCTCTAGATCTTTTACAGAGAAGATATTGATATTTCGTACACATTTCAAATAGTTCTCCGAGTATATTTTACTGACATTCTTTGCACTTTTTATAGACATTATATAAAGCCATTTGTTTGTGTTCATTTCATTGAAATTTACAAAGCTTTTTTCCTTGAATATTTTACTAGGATTATGTTTACATTTTAAAAGGCTTTTCGCGTACGTTTTAAAATCTCTGTAAATTTTGATTGGATATTACAAGGAAAACATTGGAATTTCATGGAGATTTTATGCCATCTGGTCACATAAAATGTGGTCAAATCTACAGACATTTTATAGGGTCTATATAATGTCTGTAAGTGTGCACGTTTATAGACATTGCATTTTACAAAGACGATATAGAGATTTTACGGATATTTTACTTATTTTTTGTGATGTCTATAAATAGTTCAAGTTTTCCAGTGGATCAGACTAGTGCTCTCACTCCATTTTCGATCCCCGCGCGATCCAAGCACGACAAAACTTATAAACTCGCTTTCGAGAGGTGCTTCATGCCTCGCTTCGCTCGGAATTATAGCGGAGACCTCAGAGACCAGCGGAGCATCATGGATAACAAAACTTCGTAAACTATCCATCCCAGAAATTTTGGTTATTACGTCAGCGTCCGTCCGTCCGTATGGACTCTCCGGGTAGTGGAAGTAGAAAACAATTCCCCTTCTCTCCCCTAGAGAGCCTTTTCCCCTCTTGTTTCAAAAGGCTTTAGAAATGATTGACAAATCAGAATCTGTCAACTGAGCAAATGTTTGGTGGATTTTAGGGGCCAAATATTTGACTTTTGAGGGGGTATGGGTGATTTCAGAAAAAAATATCCTGCAGACTGATTTCGAGAGAAAGAAAAGCATGCAAAGAAAAATCCTGTGAAAAACAATATCCTGCACTGAAAAAAAATATCACTCATGATGTATAATGCTGAAAAAAATTACGCCCATTATATGCTGGAGCAAAAAACATAGGCCCAGTGGTTTGGAAAAAAATATTACCTCATCTAAATCACCCATACCCCCCTCCCCCACAAACGTCCCATGGTCGAAATGGCCGGCGCGCGTTCACCATGTGGTGGTTTTCAATACTAAAGTTTTGCATTTCAGCAGCAAGGAATCTGAAGTAACTTTGACTTACATTTAGAACTCTATGGAAAAGGAACGCACGTTTTTAAAAGGGAATATTTTGTTAAAGGTGTTCATGAACGTTTTCTACATTGGACATCGAGGTGAAAGAAAACCACAAAATGTGCATTTGAAATTGATTTTTTGCGATGTGCTCAGCTTAACTTGCGTGAACGGATCCACACAGTTTTTGTTACGCGAATTGCTTTTTAAGATTAACTGATGGGTTTTTTCATTAAAACATTTTCAAGAAATGAAGTTATTTATCTGTCATTGTTCATGTTAATCGACATTAGCTCAAAAAACAACCGTCAGATTTTTAGAAACACTTCAGACGGGCTACTCCCCTTTCTTGAATTAAAACTGAAGTGTTGTTTTTGTACATGTTCCATTAAATTGCTATTCATTTTTTAATCCATTACTTGCAATTTAAGAATTTTGCAGTGTGTAGAATTCAAGATTTTCTGCAGTTTTGCAGTGTGCAGTGTGCTTCTTCCATAACTGAATTCCGCCTGAATGAAGTTTACCGCGTTTTTTTTTTCAGTTGTTTGTTTACGGCTTTATTTAATATTGTAAAAAGTGAGCGTATCTAAAATATGAACGAGTTCTGCTCTATTTTAACGACAGACTCGTCGGCTTTTCGAGCCCGAGATTGTCTATTTTATTTTCTAAATACAAAGTTTGATATAATTATCTAGCCCCTCCTTTAAAACGTGAACTTATGCAGAAGGCTCCTACAGTTCAATAGACCATTTTCGACATACTAAAATTCATACGTGGCTCCGAGGCTTGGGGGAATAAAACAAAAGAAATGTTTTATTCGTCACTGAGTCTCAAGATGATTTCTTTTGTTTTATTCCCCCAAGCCTCGCAGCAATGTATGAATTTTAATATATCGGAATTGGTCTATTTATAAGGATGTGACGATTTCTTACTTGACTTAGACACTTGGTTTGCCAGCATTTTTCTTGTTTACGTGCTTAGCGACAATTCAATAACCGTCAGAAAGTGCACCCTGGGATAGCGGGGTTGTAAGGTTGTATGTAAAGGAGGTTTACCCCACCTAAGCGGGTTACATCACCTTCCTAATGTCCCCTACCTCCATGTAAAAAGCCCCTTAAAACCCGAAAAACGAAATGCCAGTCCAAAAGCTTATACGAATAAACGCATTTCCCAAGAGAAAATATCATAAAAGGACTAACCCGTATTGCCAATGACAAAGGATTGTCACTTCTCATCAGAGTCTTTGCTGTAATTCTTCCGTGAACAACGTCATATGTTTCTAGGAGTATCATTTCCAGGAGGGTTGCTTCACTCTTCGATTCTGGATAAATGGTACCATAATAAAGACAGATTCGGTCAAACTTCTATCAACAGCTATTGTAAAATAACTAAGATAGTACGCGCGCTCTGATTGGCCGAGAGGCGTGTTTGTATTGAAGTAAACATGGTTGTGACGTCAAGATGTTTCGCTTTTCCAGCGCTAATCACGCAAGAACGAATTTGAGAAAAAAAAACTTTCTTTCCCCATTTCCTCGTCGGGGCGAATTCTCCCACGAGCGGCTCAAGCTAATCATTAATGTATGTAGTTTCATATTGCGTAATTTAAAATGGCCATAAATATAAAGGATTTGTATGGGAATTCAGGTAAAAGACTCATTCACGGCCATTTTAAATTACGCAATATGAAACTACATTTAGGGGGTGTTTACATGAGAAAACTCGCGCCGGCGCGAGTTTCATACCGACATGACTTTTTGATTTCGTATCGCGTTTACATGATGACTGGGTTATTTCACATATGATCTCGTTATTTGAAGGTACACTTCATGTTGATAAAATGCACGTATGATTCAAAATCGCAAACATTAGACCGATTTCACACCGAAACGGGTGGTCGTTTCGTGTTTACATGATATCGTTGCGAGATTTCGTACTGGAGTGAAATTCTTGCCCCGGTGCGGCAACCGGAGTGAACCCAAACCGGGGCGACTCGCGCCGGCATGACTTTTTGTGGTGGTATCATGTAAACAAATATAGAGCCATGAGAGGGAACCGGAGTGAACTCGTCGCGGCGCGAAAGTCGCCCCGGTGTCACGTAAACACCCCCTTATTAATGATCAAACTCACTGAGCTTTGGCCGCCTGTGATTCGCCCAAACCCTCTCGTGTTTATATCAGGCTATGCAAACACTGGAAACGTTTCCCAGTGCTTAAATAACAACGTCGATGAGCATTTTTTTTTGGTGTCCGGCAGGGAGGCCTGGCAGTCACAAATAACCTCTTTAATGTAACGAGCTTTCATATAGCAAACAATAAATCATTTTTTTACGCACTTTCAGTGAAATGTATAGAACATAACTTTCCCTTTTTATAAAGAACATTTATTTTTCAATCCCCCAGCACTTTGTTACATAGGTGTTCCTCTCAGGAAAACCTTGCCTGAGAAACAGTCGATATTTCGCGACGACGCCACTGGTCTCCCTGCAAAACAACGCCTGAGATACAAATGAGCCAATAACAATCTTCCCTGCACAGCAGAGCGATCGCATAGATTGTTCAGTGCCCTCTGCAACTGATGTTATTGTCTGTGAAGATCCGGTTCGGCGTAATTTAAAAGCCAATCATCAAGCCAAATAAATCTGCAGATCCAGATGACATTCCACCGAATTTATCAAAACTACCTGAGCCTGCCATTGTTTCTCCTCTGACTGGTCTATTCTCGTTGTGTGCTCACCTCGGAGAAACTTTTACTGATTGGAAGAAAGTTCGTCTAAATGCGACGTACAAGAAAGACGAAGCTAACTTAAATAACTATTTAACAATTATTCCTTGAGTCCAAATGGGCTCTGAGTCAAGAGCCCATGAGGCCGAGTCCGTATGGGCCATTGACTCAGAGAACATGAGGGCGAGAGGAATAATTGTTTTTAATTTAGTAAAATCCAACTAGTTGGTAAAAAACATCGAGAAAAAACAACTTTAATAAGCAAAAAGCGATTCAGCCGCCATTGTTTTGGTTTTCAAGGCCGGCGCATTTCGCTATTAGTGGACTATAACATATAGCCCAGTAGTACAGTTGTATTTTGTCGATTTGGTTTACAAAAAATGTATGGAGCGAAAAATATAACTGAGAAAAAGAACAAGTTCTCGCCTACATCCACAGCCTTTAAATAGCGATAGTTTGATCTTCCTTTGCTTAATTTTGTTCCAACCCCCATGGTTCGAAAGCGTGTTGCATCAAACATCCTTTTCCGTAGCTAGTTTTGGCAATACCTTCAACCAGCAATTCTTATTTGGTACAAAACAACTACGTGTTCTGCAACTCAATTTGTCAGCTGTTAAAGCATTATCAAACGGCCCGAATGTAAGACGCACGGGATGCGATGTCCGTCATTTCTGGCCAGGCATGGCTAAGAACTGAACTACTTAACCGATCGAACTCAAATCTCGGTAGTAAACGGCTAACAAACAACTATTCTAAACGTTACTTGTGGGATTCCCTAAGATGCAGTACTGGGCCCAACGCTGTTCGCCTTGGACACCAATGACTTGCGAAGTGCTCTTACTACCTCTGGCTCTGTCTTTATCTACGTGGATGACACGACCGCATTGGGGACACTGTTGATAAAGGCGGTCACTTCTTTAAATAAAATTTTATCGGGACTCAACAGTTGTTGCCTAGAGAATTTTTCAATTCCTCACTCGGGAAAAAAAAAGACGAAGTAATGCTATTGATGAGAAAACCTCACATCGGTTCGCTAAATCTGTGACCATTAGAGAGGATGGGAACGAGTGATTGAGACACACTCGTCTTTTGGGTGTTAATATCGAGGTAGGCTTTCCTGGTCACATCATTACCTTACAAAATGCCCTATTGGACTTTGCACTTCACGATAATTTTACCATCAGTTCTATATGGACTGGTCGTTTGGGGCGGCTGCCCTAATGCGGACCTTATACATGAACTGGAAGTACTTCACCGTAGGGCAGCCGGATAATACATACATACATACATACATACATACATACGTTATTGCAACTCCCTACAGAGGGTTTTTCAGTTACAAAGTTACTAATCAACTAATCAACTAAAATAGCTAAATAAATTACCAAATACATAAGATAATAAATATACGTTAAAAAAAGAGGTGAAATACAATAGATCATTCACTATTTACAAATTCATAGATTGATCAGAGACAAGTAGGTTAACAACTTTTTTCCTAAAAACTTTGACAGAATCTGAAGATTTAACATTGTCTCTTAGATTATTTCAGAGCTTAGCACCGCGGTAGGTGAAGGACCGCTGACCAGTGGTTAGGCGGCACCTTGGAATGTTCAGTTGATCACATTGACTAGTATTTCTAGTGTGAGTTTGTGAACGCAGAGTAAATTTCTCGATTAGGTAGTCAGGCACAAGTTTATTAATACATTTGTACATCATCACTGCATCGTTCAAGTAAATTCTGTCATTAACAGGCAGCCAATTTAGTGATTTGATAGCTTGTGAGATGTGATCAAACTTTTTGAGGCTAAGAACAACACGGGCGGCAAAATTGTGCGCTAACTGAAGTTTGTTGATGTTATGTTTACTAGTATTTGACCAAACAGTTGAGCAATAATATAACTTACTAATGTGCAACTTGCCCCGCGATATGCCTACTGATGAAGTATTTTATGTTTTAAATGCCGTAGTCATTTTACTTAGAGGTAACTAATGTTAATTCATTTTAACATAAGTTATCCTTCTTTTGATATAACTCTAATTCATTTGAATTTACTTTACTCAACCTCACAAGCTTTATGTATGTATGTATGGATGTATGTATGTACGCAGACACTATGACGTGACACTACCCATATTTGGATGGTGATTCTGATAGGTGGAGGCAATATTTCATTCTCCTTTGGTTGAACAAAATTTTCGGCCAATCAGAAGCACTACACAGATTTGGGTAGTGCCGCGTCATCAGTATGGAATTCCTGCGCTCCTTTTTTCAGACGTTATTTTTCAGGGAAACCAGTGATGGCGTCGTGAAATGTAGGCTGTTTTGTCGGGTTCGGGAACACACGGTGGTTTGCCAGATTCATCTAACAGCCGAGTGATGCACACCCAATCAAAAGAAAGCCTAGCTGATTTGAGAAGGTTAATATAGCATCACTGGGAAAACAACTCACGTAAGGCGTTGTAGTAATACAGGTAACAAAAAAATGTTCCTCGTCACATTAAGATCTTAAAACCTACTATCAAACTTCTGAGAAACGCCTGAATCACTGATTCTCACAACATCGGACCTGCCACAAAAAAAAAAAATGTCTAAGGAAAAGAAAAACCGTTTCTTATCTGGATTTCTACAAAAAAAGTAGAGTGGGTGGGCTATTTTTAATTATTTTAAAAATAAGCTGAAGTTCTTAGGTCAAATTTTGATAAATAAAACGCCAAATATTGAATGCTCAAATACAATTTTGTTTTATTTAAATATTGAATCATGTTTAAAGCAAGGTTATGTGTTAAGCGATAGACCTTATTACATGTAGGCAGGTTGTTTAAATGAGTCAATTTAGAAACTGGTATTCAATAAATGCCACATTTTATGAAAAGTAACGCGCAGAATTGTAGTATAATTGGTGCTGAAAGTAATTATTCTTCTGTTAGTTTTTCTCTCTCCACCTTTTCCCCCAAAAAAAAGATAATGAAAAGGGGAAGTGGCTCCCAAAATCGAAGCTGTCGAGAACGAGAAACTTTTTTTTAATATATTTTTTCTCCTGGCCTTAAAAACTAACTTATCGATCAATCAGCTAATTTGGCAATGAAAAAGGGGACATATTTTTAGCTCATTTTTTGTAGCGGATATCTTGCGCGAAGAAACTTTTAGAATTAAAGTTAGTTTTGCCACCCGGACTTTTGGAGATAAACAACAACAACAACAACAAACTGGTTGTTTCTTTCGACTTCATCCTAATGTCTACATTGGCCGTTTTCAGACCAAGGACGGATTATTCATCTTTTTTCCGTCAACTTCACAGATGGATAAAATCAGGCGGAATGTCCATCTTAAATTAATACCGTTCCATTTTTAGCCTCCCACGCAGCCGGGTTCGTCACGCGTTCCTACCCTACTATGGGGCAGAAACGCGTGACGAACACTTAAGATGTATTATTATTCATTCAAAATATTTCCACAATTCTGATTGACTAAAAGCACACGTATAATTCACCATAAGCAGTTATTGGTTTGTGTTTAACGAGGAAATGACGTCAAAAAATGCAGCCTTCTACAGGTTAATGAACCGTTAACCGAGAAGATCTCGTGACGAGGTTGAGTTTGCTTTTGTTGTGAAAACAAAATGGCCGACACTTCACTTGTTTCAAGAGTAAGAACTACAGCTGGAACAGGCGAAGTAATGGCTAAAAAACATAGCAAAAACAGCAATAAGACAACTCGGAGGGCGACATTTGCTATTCGGAGAATTTTTGCGAAGCTGAACAAACGTAAACGTACACTATCGAAGATGAACCTAAGATCGATGAATCGATGGAGGTAAGCATGTTTTAGCTATGTTTTTAAACTAGGAATTATTTTGAATGAACAATTATTGAATTCGGCTTTCGTATCTCATGGAGAGTTATGGAGATCTCGGAGGGTGTTATCCACATCAGCTTACGGCCTCGACGGATAACACCCTCCTTGAGGCAGTGAAAAAAAAAAGTGAACAGAAACACTTGCAACAATGCCTCCACCAAACGTGTAACTAGAAGTTCCTAGAAGTAGTCGTGCAAAATAACGGCAAAGAAATGTACAAAAAAGTCTCCTCATTACTGACCAACTGATCTTTTTGGCTGTTTTCGTTGTCGTCGCCTCTTAGCATTACACTATTTATTTTTTTTGTTCGAGTAAACTATAGATATTAACGAGAGCTGCGCTTTTATCCCTAGCTTAATCTATATACTAGTACTCTGAATAACTAAAGGACACGGAGTGCGGGCGACAACGATCGGCGGTCCAAACAAAGTCAAACGCTTTTGCTCCAACACCGTTCTTTTGCGTATGTTTAATTTAAAGTGAAACCAGGCCAAGCGTTCCCGTTGCTGACGAACTAATGAATTCATTAATGGAAAAGCGATTTCGTTTGTTGATTCAATAATCCATTCATAACATGAACAATCCAACATTCATATTTAGCCTCGATTCCATAATCGAATGTTGAATCGATTACTGTTTTTTGAAAAACTACACTTTCCACAAGTCGACCTCAGAATTTTGCTTGTTCTTCTTTTTTTTTTTTTCTAAGAGGCGAGTGGGGCGAGTTACTGCCAGTAATCAGTGCACAGACCTGACCTCTTAGAAAACACAATGGTCAAACTGAGGTCAGTGCACTTGCGGTGATTGCAGGATTTCGATCCTCGGCCTTTGTCAGTTTCTTTGCATTTGCGGTCTGTCTATTCTAGCTGTAATATTAATTGAAGGCAATGAAAAACGCAATCGTAAACGGTAGGAAAAGGGAAGCAAATACGATTGAACACAACAGACAAGAATAAAGAACAGGTAGATTTTGTTCATGAACTAAATTAACATTTAATTATTAAATCGAGGCCCAATTTGACTGTTGGATTATTCATTTAATGAATGGATTATTGAATCAACAAACAAAATCATTTTTTCATTAACGAATTCATTAGTTTGTTAGCGACGGGAACGCTTTACCTGGTTTGACTGTAAAAGAGGGTTAAAACACGCTTGATCAGATTACAAGGGGTAGAAGGTCGAAACGCCTGATCAAATAGCGTTTTGGGCATTCCATTCATTCTTAGTGGAATTCCAAACAAATGCTGGCTACATGCATTGTACATGCAACGCATGCTGCTCAACAACAACCTGGAGATTAGGATTGCGGGTTCCTCTTATCGCTGGCAGTTAGGAAATATAAGTGCATGCGAGCATGAATATGAGGGTTGTCACTAAGGGCCGGGGACCGAAATCCACTATAAGCAACATCCCCGGATACGGACCTGAATGCAACCAGTTTCGAAAGAAGTAAAACTCTCATGTTCAACAAAATATGTAAGGTCTTGTAAACCCCCAACATGAAAACGGAAAGAAAAAATATATTTCTTACCCGTCACCTTGCCTACTGCTGCTTTCGTCGCTGCTTTTGTCGCTAAAGCTTTGGTCTGTTACAGAGCAAAACACATGTTAGCTTAGGAGAAAGATTTTCGTGAACAAAGAGAAAAACACTAAACCCATGAAACAGCCTACCTTTCACTTTTTTTTAAGCGTCACAATTAATTATTATCAACCACCAACTCGTGCTTTACCTTAATACCGCGCGCGCACTTTCCATGATTAAAAGGATCCTATTCTCTGGTGTATTGTCTTACCAGGGTTAATCACCTCCTCAGATGGAGAAACCACATGCAGCTCAAGGGCGTTTTCCTCTGCCATAACGTACCTGAAAGTGGCATTACAATATCAGTAAAGCTACCAGCCTCATTCCCAAGGCGCTTTTCCCAGGCTTTGGAGGTTGGGCGGGAAAAGGGCATGGCATCGGCCGATCACATGACCACCAAAAACCCAGAATGTGTGGGTGTACTAAAGTAGCATACGATCGGGTACTATAAACAGAAAATCGAAGATAGTAGGTAGACCATAGTTTTTGTCAGTCCTTCGCCGGGTCGGATTTTCTCTGAAGCGGTAACTTCCTATCGCTTAATTTTGGAACCTCTTCAAGTAAAGTGTTTCGAATCTATCCTGAAAAGCCAGGATGTTAGAGTCGTGGATCTGAAAAGTCGATGCTATTTACGGCTGTACCGTTCTCGCCTCGCTAAGGAACAACTAAAGTTGACCATTAAAAAGCAACCAAGCACAAAGCCAACCTGGCAACTAATGAGGTTCGCGTGGAGAACCGAAGCCATGTTTTACCTGATCACAAAGTGGCAATAACAAAACAGTCCAAGCACTGTTGGAAAAACACTAGCTGGAGTCTACTAAGTCACAATGCAATTCTCCGTAATTGATGCAGCTTCGGTTTAAGCTGCACTTCATTCGTATACTTTTGGACCTGTCAATCACTATCCTAGATAATTTAATATCCTGCAACGAAAACTAACAAGCTTGTACGACATTTCAGAAAAAGCATTACATTCACGGACTAAAGAAAATCGCTTAGTTATTCAGATCCAAAAGGCACTGAACCCTGCTCACGCAACCATAATAAAAAGCTTTACGCTTCAAAAGAAGTCAAAGAAAATGCTCTTGCATCAGACCAAATTCTGCCTACCAGAAGTAAATCTATATGTGTGTGCCATGACCTCTCAGTGTGAAAGAAGCTGCTAAAATCACATCTGCGCAGAAGAAATGTAGAACCTTTCAGAGCATAATCTACCCAGCAGAGGCAAAAAGTTATTGCAACAAGCAGCATTTTGGCATGAGGTAAACGTCGTGTAGGCTTACCACCCCTTTTCATGGTGGCTCATCCACATCGAAGGTTTCGGGTGGCATATCCTTTGATAGACGCTTCAACGGCTGATGCGAAGACGATGAAAGTTGCACGCATCGCTTTACAGAATATTCTGAGTTTAGATCAGACGGCGCTATATTGTCTACAGATTGAGCTCTCAGAATAAACTGATCCATTTTGTCTAATACGATTGTAATGCCACTCCTACATAGCACTGCTGACCTCTTATCGTCCTCAGAAATTCTTATACCACAGTTTATATAAACTTTCGAATACAGATCCTTAGATAAGCCAGCCTTGTTGAATATTCGAAGCACGTAGCGACTTCCATAGCCGGCAAACTGCATTTCTTGCCAAAATCTTCTTTGGAGTGGACAAACTTTCCGCCATTTTGATTTCGGTATAATGCATAAATTATTTTCATTTCGCTTTTTTCTTACATGAATTACCTAAATCAATCAACCAACAAAAAAGACGGATTGGCCGGCCGCTTTCAGGGCCTTTTCCTACCCCCACATCCAAAGCGAGGAAAGCGCACCGGAGACGAGGTTGTAACGTTACCATAAATTGAGGAACAAAACATTGCTACATGTTTTGCCAAGCATTGTTGCATAAGGAGCTAAAAAAAAGCAAAGATGCGCCTTTTACCACCTTCGTAGCCAAGCTGCTTTTTTGTTTCTCTTTTTACCGTAGCGAACGATAGATATTCACAACACGCGTACGACTAAACAAAATGACAAACTGCGAAAGTCGCTGGGCTGTCAGGCAGTGATTACCCTCACACAGTCACCTCAGATTTGATTTGATTTTTTTTTCAAGAATAACTTACTAGAGAGTGAGCTGAGAAGGTCTTGAATATCTTTCTCTGATAATTCCATAGGTTGTTACACGATGGTCGGTTGCTAGGGCTTTTCTTCCCGCAACTTCGTAAATTCAATTTTTGGCTCACAGAGCACTATTTTATATTCCAAATGAAGCGAGACATTAAAACATCTTGATTAGAGAAAACTTTTCTTTACATTTTTACCATTGTAAAGGTATTTTTGACGTTTCTTGAAAGTATGACGTCACAAGAGACGTCTATTTTTAGTAAGGACATTAAATACTTGCAAAGCATTGTTCAAAACATTACAGACATTTTTGCTACACAAAAAGAATATGTATAGTGAAAACCCCATCTCAATCGGATAAAATTTCGTAAAGTTGCAGCTAATAAAAGAAATCAAATTTCCCCCCACATGACCATATATGGTCAAAATTAAGGGGATTTTAAACGCGAGACTAATGAATGTATTGTCACAGGAGCAAGGAAAAAGTTGCATAAAATCAAAATTGTAGTTTTTTATACTTACTTTTTCTTACTAATGGGCTGCTATGACGCGTTTTCGTCACGAAATACGTCATTGTGGCGTCAAATGACGTATTTCATGACGAAAAACGTGTCATAGCACCACATACCCTAAGTAGAAAAGACTGCAATTTTGATTTTATGTAACTTTGTCCTTGCTCCTGTTCCAATACATTCAATGTTCTCGCGTTTAAAATAGCCCTAATTTTGACCATGTATGGTCATTTGGAGGGAATTTGAATTTCTTTAATTAGCTGTAACTTTAGTCCTTTTTAACCGATTGAGATGGGGTTTTTACTAGAAAGCATAGAATTCTATACAGAACACTAATGTAAAATTTTTAGCATTTCATTCCTGAATTTTTTTTCTGATGCCAAATTTGAACATCATTTATGACGTCACAACAGAAGTCACATGGGATGAAAAAAAAACCAATAAACAGGTAATTTATCAAACTACTTCCCTGCCAAATTTCGTCACATTCCATACATTCTACTTCTGTCTATGGCCTAAGACTCTCAGTTTTGAGAGGTACTTGGGAGGAAAAGCTCTACAATACTTGTCACAAATCTTGAAACACTTGGGCGATTTTCCCCTCCCCAATGTTGATTTGGGATTTGCAGTCAACTCAGTGCTCCAAAATACGCGTGGCTCAACATTGGGGAAGGAGAGGGGTGCATTTGATTGAGAACAAAGGTGTGAAGAGTGAATGTATAAAATTCGGAGAAAATTCAAGACAAATGCCTTCTGTTTCAACGATTTGTGACGAGTATACACCGTATTCATAAATGGCGGCCGCGCGGAACGGCCTGGATTCGAATGCCTGAAAGCGAGGCTTGGTAGGCCAACGCACAGATCTCAAAACAAAGAATATGGCGTCTTCTAGTAGAGCTTCTGATGAAAATGCGCGTGTGATACTCACAGAGGACGATATTCCTGGAGCTTCCTTGGCTGGTAGAAATCCTTCTTCACTGAAAAATGAAGAACTAAAGTTTTGGTTAAGATGTCGTGGTGATTCGCTCAAGGGACTTAAGACGAAAGCACAGCTCGTAAAACGGTGAGGGCTATTTTGCAATTCGTGAGATGATATCACATGCAGTTTGGAGTTTACAAAAACGTGCAGTTGAGAAATATTTCTTGATTATATTGCAGAGTCCAAGACTATATTGAAAGTGGAAGGGATAAAATGCTAGTTGATCCTGATCCAGATGAAATTTACACGAAAAGAAAGGCAAGGTTTTCGAGTGCAGACGTACCTAATGATCATGTCTCTCCTGTCACCTCAAGTGTGAAATACCCGAGCGATGGATGGGGAAAGTCGCTTGAAAGGATGCCGTGTTTCACGAGAGCCGAAATGAACCAGCACGTGGCAAGTTCTGGAAAGCGAGTCGCAAATGCCGAGCATCACTTAATTCCAACCAATTTAAAGAAAGCAAAAACATTTCTGAAGGACGAGTACCTAAAGGAAATTGAGGCGAACAGCGACCAAAGGTATTTTTATTTGAAAGCGAAGTGCTATCACAGTTTCAGGAAAAGTGAAAATCCACATGATCTTCGTTTTACCATGTGCATCGTCTCAGGCCAAGTCATACATGCCAACTGTTCGTGCAAAGCTGGCAAAGTAGGATATTGTAACCACGTTCTTGCTTTAATGTTTAAAGCGTGCAAGTTTAGTCTATTTGACAGCAAAAGCACAGAAGATTTGTGCCAGGAGGATGATGAACAACCAGATCTTGCCTGCACATCCCAGCTTCAAAAATGGCACAAGAAGGGTCGTGGGGACAAAATATCTGCTCAACCGGTAATGGAAGTCACCATTTCAAAAACAAAGTTGGATGATTCCAAAACTAGAGAAGGAGTGAAGTGCTTATTGTATGATGCAAGATCAAACCCTGTGCATGATGTTCAAGCAGAAATGAACTTGAAAAAGGCTCTTCAAAATATAAATCCACAAATGGGTTTATCAGTTATGGCAAAAGATGATTGTACTGTCAACAGTTGTGTTGAGACCAAATTTGGTGAAAGCCAAAGTGGCTCATTTTGCAGCTACCAGTTGACTCATACTGAAGCAAACTTTGTGGCTACAGTTGACATTTCTTCTATTCCGAGAGAAGACATGGATGAAACTGAGTTAACCTATCCCAGGTTCCCATTAAACTCAGGTAGTGATTTTGTCAGGCCTGACAACCTGAGTCATTCAGAAGAGACACTTGTTAGTTCCCTTGTTGTTGATGAAAACATGATAAACAAGATTGAAGAAGCCACGAGAGGTCAAACTTTGTCAGAGCAGTGGAAGAAAGAACGAAAGTTCAGATTTACTGCTTCAAAGTTTGACCTCATCTCAAAAAGACAAAGGAATCACGATAAGTTTGCAATGGATCTCATCAATCCAAAAGAATTTACCTCGAGGTATGTGGAGCATGGTATAAAGTATGAACCGATTGCTCTCCAGGAATATGAGAAAATCATGTTTGCACGAAAGACACCTGTTAAGGTTCTCAAGAGTGGTTTTGTTGTTTGCCTGGATATGCCTTTTGTGGGGTGCTCACCAGATGGCAGGGTTGTTGATTTTGGATGCCACGATCATTTTGGACTTGCTGAAGCGAAGTGTCCAGAAACGAAATTTCAAGTCACCCCACTAGATGCCTGCCAAGACCCCAATTTCTTTTGTGAGGCTGTCAATGGACAATGTAAACTGAAAAAGAATCATGCATACTATACTCAAGTGCAAGGCCAAATGGGTGTAAGTGGGGCAAAATGGCGTGACTTCATTGTCTACACGAAAAAGGGAATTTCAGTGGAAAGAATCCCCTTTGATGCTGCCTACTGGGAAACCCTGAAGCAAAAGCTGCACACATATTACTTTACCCATTTTATTAAAATTGCAGCAAGTGAGTTTGCAAAATTCTAAACTACCACTTCTACTTCTTTTAGTGCTGTATATACAATGTAAATAGATGCTTGAAATAGAAATTCAATAATTGAATTAGAATTATTATGTATTGATGTAACATTTACATACACCTAGCTTTAATACAACTTGCCAATATTTACATTTTGTATCTTAGATCAGTTGACCTGCAAGCTCCAATAAATTATTACAGTGATTGGCAGCGAAATTCTCCTTATAATCTCAACTGTGAAAGTGAGTGATCTTCAAAGTTAGACTCATGTTTCAAACAATCTCTCAGCTACAAGAATTAATGACGACTACCAGTATAGGAACATGTTACAAACCTAAGAAGGTGAATTTGTTTTCTTGGTAATTTTTATCAGAGCTTGACAGGTTGAAAAGAGTTACAGTTCCAATTTCCTCACAAAAGATGATCAGAATAATGTTGTTCAAGTAATGTCCTTAAAATATTGAAAGTGTTGAAAGGCATCGAAATACGTGATAATAGCTGTGTTTACACCAATCTTAGTAAACATGACTTCCCAAGTAAAATTTTTCCCATAGTAAAATAGCACAAAATTTATTTTTAACAAAAATAAAATTAATATTATAAATGCAGCTATCATTGTCCAACCAGTGGGTGGACAAGGGGGTGTGGTTGGGGGTGTTGACAATGAGGGGTATTTAGTTTATGTTGAAGGGTTAAGCACTGATTATGGGATCATGCATATTGCACAACATTGCACACACACCACATTTGATTTACTACCCCAAAATAGGTTAATGGAATAACTCCGTCAAATATGTGAAAATTCTTCACCTTGTTAATAGCCCTCTCAACATGGATTCGCAAGCTAGCAATTTCTTGTGTTGCGATCACATCTTCGGCTGACATCTGATCAGACATTCCCAAGAAAGGGGGGATGTTTAAGGAGACTCCTAAGGGAAGAATATCATCAATGGTGAAGCCCTTGTCAGCCATTACAGTGTCTCGTTTCGAAAAGGGAAGGTTCAAGAAGCCACTTCGCTCTACAATTTCCCTGTCGGATATGCTGCCAGTATACAGTTGCCCAATAAATGTGAAAAACCCTTTAGGTGAAATTCCCACTAATGCCTTTAAAGTGGTGTGGTGCTTATATGAACTAAAGAGCTCACTATTTAAAAGGAGGCTGCTGGGCATTTCACAGCGCACTTCTGTACAGTCAATGATTACCCTTGTAGTAGGATACTTTGCCTTAAAATCTTCAGGCATCGTCGCATTAACTAGGTCTCTGGATGGCCAGATGTTAACATGGCCAAGTTTTAAATACAAAAAGTTTATCCAGGAGATAAAGATCCGACTAACAGTTGGCTGAGAAATGTTAAATAATTGGGCCAAATGCAACTCAGCAAAACCTTGCCTCAGCCTACACAAAGTGAGAAAAAACTCGTCCACAGGTTTTAAGGTCCTTGGTCTTCCTTGTTTCACAGACTTGGGGTTGCTATCCACATCTTTTCCAGACAGCCAATAGTTGATGTTCTCACCCTGCTCACCAGGATCCAAAAAGTCGTACAGGGCCATCATTGTTTGGTAGTTTGGAAATCCGGTGTAAAATGCTACCAGTGAGTCATTTGAGGCGATGTTTTTAAAGGAAAACAACCGCTCCTCACGTTTCTCATATTTCCGCTCAAGATCCACAACTTTCTCTTTAAGTTTTGAAACCACTTTATCCAGTTCTTCATTATTCGCGAGAGCTGCGGTAACTTTGTCCTTAAGCTCAGCTATCAATGAATCTTTTTCGGATTTCTTGACAACATCAGTGGATAACTCACGCTCCCGTGTTATGTTTTCCATTTCCACTGTTTCTGGAAAGGCTAAGTCCGCCATATTTGTTGATGTTGCATCCTCACTGATAATTTCGCTGCATTCGGTCGAAGAATCCAAAGCCTCGCTAGCTTCTGACGCTTTTCTTTTTGCCACTGTTGTAGCCGTGAAGCGTGGTGTCGGTGCTCGTTTCCGAGGCGAACTTCGTTTCCATGCGAATTTACTCGGCACAGCTCCTGTTTTGGGGCTAACTTTTCCACTGAGACTTTTCTGCAAATCTTCCCCTCTGAAATGCCTCGAACAAACTCGGGTTCCCTCGTTTATTGAAAAATTCGGTCCAACATCTCTCCTTATAGCATGAATCCATTGCTTCTTGAGGTTTTCTTCCTCTGGGAAGCGAAAAAAATAATTTTTTTCACCCGTCTCCTTGTCCCGCTTGTCCTTCTTCGTACAGAGCGGTACACAGCAATTTGTCGGCATCTCTCAGCCTTTCCGCGCTAGAAATCTTAAGTTAACTCAAGGATATCCCGTTTAGTGACTAAGAAAACGATTTTCTGCCTATATCCTCCAAAAATAGCGACGATTTCAACAATATTTTATGAGAAATTTTAGTCACAAAGCCTAAATAAAATACAAGTCTGCATTCTCTGGCCTACCAAGCCTCGCATTCATGCATTCGAAACCAGGCCGTTCCGCGCGGCCGCCATTTATGAATACGGTGTATTGTAGCTATCGACCACCGTGTTAATAAGAGAATGGTGAAATTTCCCATCTTTTTTAAACAAAAAGAAATCAATGTATTTTAAAAATCTTATTCATTTATTCTTAACTAAGATATATTGTTTTGCTCATTAACAAAAAATACATTTATTTTTGGAATATTAGCACAATCATTATTTTTTCAATTTTCTTTTATCTTTGTCTTTTACGGGAAAATTTATCCCATATTGCTTGAGATCATTTATCCTTGTGCTGTTAATGTTAACTGGATGAAGAAATCTTAGTATCGACCACAGAAAAACACTTATTATTTTTTTCCTTATTGAGAATCGCCTTTTTTCTCATTATAAAATCTGGAAGAGGGATGTATGATTCTCCTTCAAAGGTTTGTAATCTACAGTATGAATTTCCAATGCTCAAACCTCAGCCCTTTAAAATGCCAACCTAAACGATTTCTTTGATAATATTAAATACCAACAAGAATTTCATGAATCATTTCAAATTTTATCTTTTTTAATATCCGTTTTTTCTAAATTAATGTAACTCTGAAAATGAAAATAAGCGTTATCTTGTTTGATAAATTATACTGACTTGAGTCGTCTCGTATCTCTCCTCTATACGTCTTGATTTTTTTCTACACAGTTATCCAGTCGTTCTTGAAGCTGCGACATGTTTTCAGGCAAATGAAATCCAAGTCTTTTATAGACATCCCAAAGTACTTATTTCCATAATTTTTCTTCTTTTTTTCCCGCGAGCAAAGGGAGGTCATTAGTTTTTTAATGACTAGATTTATAAATAATTAGAACTATTACTATTTCTCCCCTTTTCCAGTCTTTTTAATTTATACTTTTAAGTTTGGGTGATGAAAACGTACTATATTGCCGGAGATAAGTATAAGGAATTTTTTTCTTAAATTAAAAACTGGAAAAATGACGGAAATTGTGTGACAAAAATAATCAGAATAATTTAGCACCAGGGAAAAAAATTGGATGAAAAATAAGCAGGAAAATGATCGATGGAAAAATGTACTTTGGGATTGAGCATAAAGCAGAGAACATATTATTATAACCACTACCCTGAATTTCTTGTAATACCATGGGAAACCGATGAAATTTACATGTACCTTGACCTTGTGCTGTTTAATTCATAGAATTGTCATCATTATTAAAACAAAAACATTAAAAATCAATACCAAACTTCAATGGTATTTGCACGGTTATTTCATGGTGAATGGGGCTTTTATGGCCTTGTTAATGAACTTTTCATGGTATCAAACCCATGAAAAACCAGAGAGATAAATACCATGAAAATGACACGAAAAACATTTGAATATCCTGTGAATATGCCACAAACAATATTGACAGGATTTTCATGGGTTTTTAATTCATAGTACTCCCTGTTCCATTTCAAATGGAGGGATAGCAAGACATGTAATGCACGAAAACAAACAAAACAAAGCAAAACAAAAACAACAAAAAACAAAAAAACATGAACATAAAAATTACATCAATCATGGATATATCGAGGGTTGTAAACGATTTCAGGATATGTCAGAAACATATTTTAAAATGTTATTGCGGATTAGTCAATACGACGAATTCGAGTGACGTAGAGGCCTGAACGTGTTTCCCATCTTTTTTACCCATGTTAAATCGATCATTGTCAAACATATCATGATCTGCCTGAGAATCGAAAGGCTTCGTTTTGTATCGACTAATACATAACCTAACTATCCATACGTTCCCAATATCGTTTATACTCTTTCTGTATATCATAGCAGTATAGGCCCTTTGCAGCTAGCCATTCACGTGACACAAAACCGCCGTGCTGGTGAGCAAAAGTCGCACTGGGACAAGACAAACAAAGAAATTTACAGTTTAAAATTATGTATGTCTTTTGTTTGTCTTGTTCCAGTGCGACTTTTGCTCACCAGTACGGCGATTTTGTGTCACGTGAATGGCTAGCTGCAAAGGGCCTATTATTCTGTGAATTGCAAGGCTGGGTTTTTAAGTTTCCAGGAAACCAACTCACCTCTCAGCTCTTTCAGGTTTTGATTAGCATGTAACGTCCAAGCTTTTGCAACCCTCGATCGTTTATAACGCAAGTCACTGATTCGATTAAGGCTCAAACACGAACTTTTATGTTAATCTGTTTGAAGTATTCAATTTGCGAATGTGTAATTTATTGAAACAGATTCGTTATTCTTCCTAGGTTTACTTTCCGGCAATCTAAACTTAAGGTCATGGAAAACTGGACAACTGGATAAGGTTGTGGAAGAAGTCACGAGTAGAGGTCAAAAGAGCGATGCATCCTGTTTGAACATGTCAGACCACGAGTGTGCTTTAAAACAAATTTATAATAATTATAAATTTTCATCCAGGGAGCATGCTTCCCTTCCCCCCCCCCCCCCCCCCCTCCCTCGCCAGATGAAACGACTTTCAGCTTGTCAGCATAAAATTTCACGGGTCATTACAATGTAATGAAAAGTCCATGAACTTGCTTAAAACATTTTCGTTGGCCATTAATAATTCCAAGTTCAGTGGGAAACCATGCGTTTTTTATTACCCTGAATTTCGTGTAGTGCCATGGGAAAGCGATAAAATTTAACTTGAACTTGTGCTGTTTAAATCATAGGATTTTCATCATCATAAAAAAAACCATTAAAAATCAACAAATGGTTTTTCCACGTTTATTTCATGGTATAAGTGGGTTTTCATAGCCTTGATAATAAGAATTTTTCATGGTATCACACCCATGAGAAACCAGAGAGATAACACCATCCTGTGAATATGCCATGAATATATTCGCCGTTTTTTCATGGGTTTTCAATTCAAAGTCACCCTCGCTCAGTTTCAAATGGAGGGGTAGCAAGACGTGCAATGCCCCCACCCCCCCACCAAAAAAAATGAACATGAAAATGACAATTACATCAATCATCGATAATGGAGGGTTGTAAACGATTACAAGACATTTTAGAAAAAATATATTAAAAATATTATTTCAGATTAGATCATTACTACGAATTCGAGTAACGTGGAGGCCTGAACGTGTTTCCAATCTTTTCCACCCATTTTGGAGCGATTGTTGCATGTCAAACATATCACGATCTGCCAGAATCGAAAGGCAGCGTTTTGTACCGACTAATACATAACCTAACTATTTACGTTCCCGATATCATTTACACGGCTCTTCCTGAATATACTGATTGCAAGGTTGGATTTTGAAGTTCTAAAACAAACGAGCTCACCTTTTAGCTCTTTCAGGTTTTGATTAGCATGTCAAGTACAAGCTTTTGCAATCCTCGGTCGTTTACTTTACGCACGTAACTTCTTTAATTAAGGCCCAATCAGGAACATTTACGCAAGTGTGTGTTAAACATTCAATTTGCGAATGAATAATTTGACTGCTCTCAATGTGTTATTTATTCTTCGTGGGTTTACTTTACATTACTCTAAACTTTTCTGCTTGGGATTCAATGTTTCTGACGATATTCGATCTTGAAACAAAGTTTCTGTTGACTTGAAGAGAAATAAACAGTTTGCCTTAATGAAGACTAAGTATAAAATCGGATGCAAAAAATGCCATTCGTAGACCGAATAACTCTAAATTTTCTTAGAAGGAAGGTTAAATTGCTTAATGTTATTACAGGTTATTCGAGTTTACGTCTTCTGATATGGAGAGACTCTTACTGAAAACGTCAACTGACAATATCCAGTTTTTCATTGCAGAGATAAATAAACTACGTACATGCATGTATTTCCTACCTACTGCTGCTTATTTTCTTTCAATCTTGATTTTCTCTTCAATTAATATTTTACCCAGCTCCGTCAAAAAACTCCCCTTTAAAACAACAAGAAATCAAATAGACCAACCAACAAAACAAAAAGAGGTTGGGGAAGCAAAACTTTAATTATCCATATAACGCAAGCATCCGTACCTTCTTAAGTTTGATCCCGGCCAAAGACGAGAGACGATTCAGCCTGTGCGTATATTGTCGAACGAAGCGAGTCAGTGTCGCAGGACCTCCCTGTT